>OX030950.1:50268711-50363711 GCA_943735915.1 Pherbina coryleti | reverse complement strand
GACCTTTATTACTTCGAAAATACATAAACAGGGCTCACAGCAGACTGAACCCATACAAAAGGTCGACAAAATAGAAGGAGTGTTCTTATGATAATGGAATTTGGTATGTTTGGTAAGTTGAAGGTAATTAAGAAAAATTTCAAAAATAGTTGAAATCGGTCAGTCTCTAGAGGTACCTCTCTAGGACCTATATTAATGTGTAACATGATTTTGTATGGTAGGTACATACAAAAGTTGACCGATCTTAATGAAACTCGGTCAGAGGGTAAGAAAAAAGAAAAAAATTAATAGACGCATAAAATAAACCCCCCCATAGAGGTATATTAATGATTTACATGATTTTGTAGGGAAGGTATATACCTTATATATATATATAATATATATATATAAATATAAATATATTTATATTTTTAAATATAATATATATATATATAAGGTTGTCCTATTTTAACGAAACTCGGTCAGAACGCTAAAAAATATTATAATAGATGTGTACAAAAAATGGTAAAAATTGGTTAAATCCCAGTGATACCTACGTTGGACCCGTGTTAATTTTATATATGAGTTTATATTTTAAAAATTTAAAAGTTTGTTCCGCTATCTGTAAAAGTTGGTGAATTTTTTCACGTAAATTGAAAACAAAACATTCTCTTGCTTCTTACTGATATTTTATTTTGATTTTGAAGTGTTGTGTAATCAACAAACATTATGTTAATGGACTGATGATTTCCATTCACCTTATTTGAAGCATATCCTTTACAACGATGCCTTTTTGGTTGGGTTTCGAGACAAAACATTTTTTATTTTTGTCCACTACACGATCTATGTACTGTGCGGCTGTGGAATTATTTTTACTTCGGCTATGCCGAAGATAATTCCCTTCTTGTTCCTTTAATATATAGTTTTATTTCAAGATTTTTTCTTTTTTAAATAGATCTTTTAATTTGTGTTCGATTCTTATAAATTTAGGGTTACTTTCCATGCGTTACTTTTAGATAGTTCCACGTCTCAGAATGTCAAATAAAATATCGATGCTTGAATAGCGCATCCAGGCATTCGATAATGTCGAACAAATATCTAACGAAGCGTACGATCCAAATTATGAATTAAGATAAATGCATGCTTAGTCGAAATGTCAACGCTCTTTGCATATTCCGCCATATCACGTTGAGTTCAGTTATCAATATTTAATATAGTCTAGCCGCCGACTTTTGCGAGATACTCGGAAATTCCATTAGGAATGAATTGATTTTAAAAATGATTTAATAATTTCATCACAAAAGCTTTTTATAAACTATTTATGCTGTGAATATGTGTGATATTTTATATTAACATAAATGGAGTTGAAATGCCAGGGATTATCATACCTTGCCACATATTATCATATGTGTTGATCGCATATGAAATATTTGAAAGTTTAACCACTCCCCAGTCATCACATGACAGGGATTTCCGATGATCACGTGCGAACATCATGTGACTTAATTAATATGCGTCTTGTTCGAAATTATTCAAATATATTAAAAAATTTGCATTTATTTCGGCATTTTATCATCAGAGAAACTAGTTTGCTTGGCAACAGACTCAAGTATTTTTCGCATAGATACTGCGTAGCATACCCAACTAACAATTCGGCTTCCAATAGGTTTCAATTCCAAGAATCTTAGAGGTTTAAACATCGATATAACTTCTAAGGCTTGTTCGAAATTTTCTTCCTTGAAAATATTTGTTAGGTTCTTTTTTTAAAGCAAGTTTCAAATATTGGGAAGTGAACTTGTAGTGCTTCATTTGCTGAAATCTCATTTTTTTTTGACAATTTTGTCTCCTTATATTAGCTTTTAGTGCAGGATTTCAAGTTTTAAACCTATTCTGTCAAGTCTGTCTTAATTCGAAATGGGGTGATAGATAAGTGGGAAATAAGGATCAATCAAGTGAAACATGTGTAGGATGTTCTAAATGTGGCGGAAAGCTGTAGAAAATTGCAAATTTGAATATGTGTCAAGTTTATGACTATACCTCAGTCTATTCAAGGTTTTAAGCAATCCCATCCACAAACTTCTCATTTTCGTTTATTTGAAATAAGGAAAGAAATTAAGAAAAGTTGAAGAGGAAACCGTAGTACCATTTTCTGGCCGATATTCGATCCCAGGATCTGTGAGGTGGCAGTCAAGTTCCCTATCGCTCAACTACTGAGATCGCATAAATGAATAAAAACGTGTTTGCGAGAAAGTGAAAAATTTCCAAATATTTTATTTTGTTTTCTGTCTATCAAAGACAGTTCCTTACAAGAATGATAGAATAGAAGATTATGCCATGCGCAGGTTTTGCCGTAAGGTGACGTCATTGGACCTTATAATAACATTTATCACTTTATGTAAGAGTTGCCATCACTTTCTGCACAGAAATTATTTATAAAGAGCTTTATTCACTCCAAAAAAGTATTGAATTTTTCAAGATTTTCTTGAAGAATATAATCACGTTCCTCTTTTTCTAACAATTTACTTTGATTTCATACATAAAAATGTTTTTATGTTTCAAAAAATAATATTTATAAAAAAAAAAAATTAAAAAGTTGAATGAGAGATGGCAACCATTCTTTTTGACAGTTCGCAAGACAAAATTTCATCGGATGTTTACAAAAAATATTAATTTCGCGTTTTATTAAAGAAAAAAGCCTTAGAAGCCTTTAAAATAAAAAAAAATTAATTAAAAAAGTTCAAGTGAAGCTAATGTGAAGTGTTTAAGTGCCGATTTGCAATACATTCCAAGCAAAAAAAAAAACAGAAAAAAAAACATAAACATGAGATGTGCAGTGGGCAAATGTGCACAAAGCAGCAGTAAAAAATCAAGTAAGAAGAATGGTTAACAATAATTTTTTTGCAATTCAGGAACGAAATAATATGTGTTTATTTAATTAATATAGATAACAAAAAAAAAATTACACTTTTACCGTTTCCCAAGAAATGAAAAACAAAGGAAGCTTTGGGTAGCTTTTTGCAACCGACGAAGCACAAATAAAGTAGGAAGAAAAAGTTTCGAAAGAAACTAAAAATTCGAAATGGGTAAGTTAGCACTAAGTTTATTTTGAAGATATTAGCTTTTGCGGCTGTATTCATAAAAAATTATGAACCTCTTATAAAGCCTTCTCTTATAAAGCCGTTAAAAATTTCTTTTAAATGATTTATAAATGAGAGAATTTTAAAAATAGATGAAACCTTCAATAAAGCATTTTTAAATTTTATTTTGTTTTCATCTGAGCACAAATTATGTCAAAAGTATATCAAATTGTTTTAAAATATATCAAAAAGAAAGAAAATTTCAAAAAAATTATTGAAAATGTTTGTTTTTGGAAATGCTTGGATTTTAAAAATGGTAGAAACGTTCTATAAACCCCTCAAAGGCATATTTAAAATAATTTGCTCTCATTTGAGCACAAATTTTGTGAAAAATAATTAAAAATATTTCAAAAATTTGTGAAGTCCAAATGCGGACTTCCGACCACCCTGATCGCCAAGAGTTTAAATACAGGCTTCGATCATACATCTTGGGATACAACGAAGGCGTTCTAAGTTCTAATGCAAATGTCGAGGTCGACAGTACACCTGATTTGGAAGATGTACATCGTTCTTTAACAGGTACAATTTGTAATCCTCTTATAAAGCCTTCTCTTATAAAGCCGTTAAAAATCTCTTTTAAATGATTTATAAATGAGAGAATTTTAAAAATAGATGAAACCTTCAATAAGCCCCCAATAAAGCATTTTTAAATTTTATTTTGTTTTAATCTGAGCACAAATTATGTCAAAAGTATATCAAATTATTTTAAAATATATCAAAAAGAAAGAAAATGTGAAAAAAAATTATTGAAAATGTTTGTTTTTGGAAATGCTTGGATTTTAAAAATGGTTGAAACGTTCTATAAACCCCTCATAAGGCATATTTAAAATAATTTGCTCTCATTTGAGCACAAATTTTATCAAAAATAATTAAAAATATTTCAAAAATTTGTGAAGTCCAAAGGCGGACTTCACGACCACCCTGATCGCCAAGAGTTTAAATACAGGCTTCGATCATACATCTTGGGATACAACGAAGGCGTTCTAAGTTCTAATGCAAATGTCGAGGTCGACAGTACACCTGATTTGGAAGATGTACATCGTTCTTTAACAGGTACAATTTCTAATCGTATTTTAAAAGAACAATATTATCTTTTTTATGGAAAAATTGGCTGGCTACATTTGCCAAAAATTGAAAAGCGAGCATTCAGCTATTGCTTCTAATCCTTTAGTAGACATTGGCTTTCCAATACCTTAATCAAAACACTACACTTGTGTGATGCAGTTTTTAATAAACTAAACGGGGACCAATTACTTCTGAGAAATGATTATTTAAAAAAACAAAAAAACAAAAAAAACAAAAATGAATCTGAAAACATCGACCGCAATGAAAAAGTAAACAAATTGTTTTTTAAATGCCGCGTGTTCTCCGCATGCGAATTCTTAATACAGAAAGTGCTGACAATAATTATAAAAAAAGAGAAAATTTAGTAAAATAACAACATAAATCAAAAGTTGTTTTTCTGTTCTTTATAAATAAAAGAAACAATCGAATAAAAGACCAATATTATATTAAAATTCTTCTAATTGGCTTTTTTCTTTAATTCCTTAATTAATTTTCTAAATAAAGAGCTATTTCATTTTTTGGAGGAAAGAATGAAATTGTCCCACTGTCATGTTTACATAAAATTTCCATACAAATTATGAGTTTGACAACTGAAAATTATTGCCAATAGGAACACTTATTGCGTGACGTAATTGGACCGACATACGCAGAGAGTTTCAATCTTGTTTGCGCATTGGCGTAATCTGTGTTCCTTAGTACTTATCAGAGCGGGCCTATTTTTGTGAGAGCGAATTTTTGTTAATAAAAATAATAAACTAGCCATTGTGTTGTTAGTGTTATGCAATGTTTTTTACACAAATGACCTAGAACTGGACCTACTAGTTTTATGCCGACTCGGAACGGCTAATGTGCATGTTCTCAAGAAGCTTTACATGGCATTTTTTTCTTACTCTCTGAGATTTGCCATTGTCTGCAGAGAGGTGACGGCCGAACAGAAAAATTAATTCAATTGATTTTCTGTGTCAGATGGAAATAGAACCTGGGTTCTCAGTGGTATGGGTCACGCACTCTACCCACTGCACCACGGCCGCGAATTTCTATTAATGTGCTTTATAGAGGCTTTAGCGAAGCACCTTTTCGAAATTTAGTTTGCCAACAGAGAGCAAAGAAGACTTTTGAAGGAACCTTGCACAAGTGCTTACTACACTAAGGGAAATAACGCATATTAACATTATCCACGCCTGAGTATATATTTCATTTAAATATTTACGTGGACAAATCAAATATTTTCCTTACAACTCGTTTTTTTCCCGTATTTAAATTTTATTTATGCCACACACTGACACACATATTCCATACAGCTGCCAAGCAGCCGCCAAGCAGCAGCAGCATCGCACTCTGTTCCTGTGCGTTGAGTTTCTTCGTACCAGCAGTTGAAGGTCTTATAGTTCTCATTTAGTTAATATTTCAAGGGTAATATATCGTGAATATTTGGCAAATATGATTTGTGAGTGCGGTGGTGAGTGCGAAGCATGATGAATTCATGTAAGGTGGAGTGACAACTCGGTATTTTCTCAAGAATGTCACTCCACTCTACATGATTTCATCATGCATCGCACTCACGACCGTACTCAAAAATAATATTTTCACAAAAAGAAAATAAAATATACCACTAAATGGCGTTTGATATGGACGCAGCTCGTGGGAAATATTCAAATAAATTGTTTTTCAATTTCAATATTTTTATATAAATTTTACTTAAATGCGATAGTTTTATTTTCAAATAGTAAATATTTGAAAGATATTTAAATATATTCTTGCATAATTTTAATATATTTTTTATTAATTCTGTTTAAATATTTTAATATTTTATTTAATTAAAAAAGTATTTAAATAAATTTTAAATATTTACGTGGTCGATTTAAATAAATGCGTTATTGGTGCAAAAATGACTCGCTTCTTGGATAAATTAAAAAAGTTTTTGGATAAATTTAATATTTTTTTCCCTTAGTGTAGGGATGGAAAATGTTCCTCGTAATATCATCATGGAGGTAAAATTGTTTGTTGGGTATTGTTAGTTGTTGTTATCAAAAACCCATTTATAAAAATGACACTTGTTATAAATTAGTAAAATTTGAACTTGTATCGATTGGTCAGTATATCTCTTCAAACACATGACTTTAATTTATTTGTAATTTTTTGTTTGTTTTTGTTAAGTAATATGATGTTTTTTTTTTTTGTCTATGCAGGTTTTTATGAGGTTTATATCGCTTCAAATCTGCCAAATACAATTAATTTTATGTTCTCAAACAAGTTTTCTAAAGATAAAATTAAATTAAAAATTCTGCTTCAGATGCTTTTATCAACACAACAATTAATTGTGTTTTTATTTATAATAGCCTTTTTGTTTTTTTTTTTTCTTGTTCTTGTTTGTTTATAAATATGTCTATCAATGTATGACGTCTTTGAATATAGGTAACTAATAGTAAAGTTAAGATTTTATTTGTATATTTATAGCTTATCGCAGTTCTCAGTCATGATGTGTCTAACCTGATTAAAGCGCCTTTCGACCAGTGTAACGACCTTGCCTTATGGGGCATTAAGGCACATAAAATCCGCTCAGAAAGGTGAATTTCACAGAGTGTGTGTTTGTTGTAGTTATAAAAAAGGGACATAAAAAAAATTTTGGAGCTCATCGGTAGGGAGATGCTTTTGGAATTCAAAGCCAATTTGAAAAGAAAAAATACATACGTTTGTATAAATAAAATTTCTTCAGCTGCTAGAAAGTGAAGCTCCCAAATCTACCAACATTGCATAAAATAATATAATTCATGTAGAAAACTTCTAATTAGTTTCAAGAGATCTAATTCAAGAGAGATTTTGACAAAATCATTATAATGGACATTGCTTAAAGTAAACAAGTTGAACAAAATAGCTCTTAAGGGAAGTTATGTACCCAAAATTTCTTAAAGCTTTAAGTTACAAGAATATCTGGTGAACATTTCAAGTCGATATCTCAAAAAATAAAAAGTTATAGCCTAGTAAGTGAACCACCTTCTAGAGCGCGCAGTGCTGGCCTTTATTTTCAAACGCGTTTTTCTCGAAACCATGTTTTCAAAGTCGGTGACCAAGATTTCTCGAAACTCAGTGAACCGATCATTTTGATTTTTTGCAAGCTTAGTTTGCTCATAATAATCTCGTACTTGTTATAGGATTTTTTTTTTTCGTAGCTTCGTTCATTTTTTAAAGGTAAAATAATGACGAATTTTTTGTCGAAAATCGTTAATTTACGTTCGGAAGTTGCCATTTTGTGAAAAATCAATATTTTCAAAATCGGCTATGACAAATACGAGTTTAAAGTATCTAGTTTAATAATATATTTAATTTTTTATAAAATTTTAAATTTTTAATAAAATATAACTTAATAATACCGCATTTCACCTTCTTTTCAGAACGCTCTACAAAGTATGCGATATCTACCTTAATATTAAATTTTTTTTCAATAAAAAAACACTAAACATACTCTTGAATGTGTATATTTTAAAGTATAAAAACCCTCATTTAAAAATATTCTTTAGGTTTCCTTAAAAAAAAGGCACAAACATGACCTTTTTTTCGGCCTCTGGGTATATAGTCCGCCTTAACACAACCCTTAAGCCAATATAACTTTAAAGCTCAGTAAAAAGGAAAACCGAGACATTCAGAAATGCTTGACTGGTACATTAACTATATAAAACATTTATCAGTACTGAAGGTTGGAAGATATGCGCTCGGTAGGTTCCTATCCCTATTCCCGGCCTTTGTAACCCAGAGGTCCCAGGTTTGAATCTTGGCCAAGTCATAATCCTACACTGTAACCATTATGCATTTATTTCCTCATTTGAAATCAACTGAAATTGAAAATTCATCAATATTTCGGTGATTCCATGTCAAACCGAACACGTTCCTGAAAACACTACCCAGCAGTTATCTTGGAGTCAATTTAAAAAGTGAACTAGTTCATTTTTAGCGCAGTTCGAAGTAGCAGTTTACTATGCTTTTGTTTTCAAAAGTATTTCTGGGCACAAGAAAAAATAATAAAAAAAAAAAAATTGAAATTTGTATGGACATGGAAAAGATCGTACAATCAGGTCTTTAGGACCTTTGCTCCAGTACACTAAATTTTAATAAAATAAAAAAATAAATAACTGGCCATTTCAGCCCTTGAAAGGACTTTGACCTAGCTTCTTATGATCAATTGTGTTGTGCGTGTTATTAAGTTTGTACACAATTGACAGAGAACCGGACCTACATGTTTAACGCCGACTCCGAACGGCGATGAACGAAATGTTCTCGTTCTCAAGAAGCTTTACATGGCATTTTGAATACCCTCTGAGGTTTGTCATTGTCTGCAGAGAGGTGGCGGCCGTACAGAAAAATTATTTTAATTCAAATAATTTTCTGTCGCTGCTGGGGTTCGAACCTGGGTTCCCAACTTCGTTGACATAGCGGCCACGCACTTTAACCTCTACGCCATGGACGCCACACTAAATTTTACACTTTTAAAATTTTCACTTTAAAACTAGTTAAAAAACAACAACTTTCAGCCTACTAATGAAATATTCCTAATGCAACTAGTTCAAATATGGGGCAACAGGAGTGTTTTTGGGGACAATTGTCTTTTCCCATGACATCAACCCGCAAAAAGCGTCAGTTCGTTCAATGTTAAAGGGCATTGTAGTGGAACTAGTACTGGTCCTTTTTGGAACTAGTTCAGAACTATTTCAAATTTGGTCTACTTTTCTGCTGGGTATTTTTGAAAATGTTCAAACTCTCTGAGTGAATAGTTCACCTGAAAAGTATTACATACGAGTATATCTATAAACTTTTTTATTTTATTTGTTTTTATTTCTTTTTTTCACACACTGTGAAATATCAAAAAATCTTAAAAAATACAATTTGTGCATGTATTCAAACAGATGTAACGTCATAACCGTAAGTCCTACAGAAAAACATGGTACTTGACCCACAACTAATTTATTCCAGAAGGAAAAGGAAGAATTGAAATGCAAATACTATAACATCTACAGCACCTAAATCAAATATCGTGACAGTTTATAAAAATATATAAAAAAAAAATAAGAATGTTTTGTCTTATAAATTATTAGCTTTATTTGAATATTAATAGATTTATTTTAATATGTATAGATATCATCTTGAATATTCATTGGTATTAATATCAAAAATATGCAATTTTTGGTATATAAATAAAAAATCTCATTGGTATTAATATCAAAAATATGCAATTTTTGGTATATAAATAGGAAATCTTTTGTAGGCATTTTTTAAAAAATTCATTAAAAATAGCAATCGTTAAGGCCCAACCTAAAATTTTGTGTTAGCCTTTAGAATTGATGCCTTACCACTACACTTTATTAAAAAGGTAAAATATTCATTGCGCCGACCATGACAAAATGTTACTGAAAATTTCAGGTTAAAAATAAAAAAATTCCTCAAAAGCGCTTAAAATAAATACACCACCGGAAAGACTCATTCAAGGTCCTTAAAATATATCTTATGTATCTTTAAATATAAGTTGTTTTTTTTTTTCTATAAAACTGTATTTTTTGTATTTACTCTACAAATTGTTTTTTTTATGTTTTTTTAATATTTTTCACTGTGTATAACTTTAAAAGAAACTAGTCAGAAATTATCTTCGACTGGGCCGAATTTAAAATATCCCACGGCCGAACCAAAGTATATTCAAAGTTTTAAGCAATCAATAAAATGTGTATTTGTAAAAAAATTTTCGTTATAATTTTTTGATAAATTCACTTTGTGTGGGAATGGTCGTGATTTTCACTCGATTTGGTTGAATTTCATACCCAGAGTACGTGTTACATATCAAAGTTCATATGCAAAATTTCATATACATATATTTATTTTTGTCGAATTCTTAGAGATTTTACCGCTTTGATAAAGTCACTTTGTATGGGAGGTAGACGTGGTTTTCATCCGCTTTTGCTCATTTTCGAATTTGATCCTTATTTTGTAGATAAAAGCTCAAATATTGCATTTCATGATGACAGCTTGAAATAACGGCAGTAATCCGTGAACACAGACAGACAAATGGACACACGGACATGACTAAATCGACTCGGGTGATGATGCTGATCAAGAATATATATAGTACTTTTCTATACCTAACACGCCTCCTTATGGGCATTACAAATGAAGTGAAAAAAATAATATAAATAGAAAAAATAAAAACTACTAATAAAATTAATATAAAAATTAATGATCCAATATGGCGACCAGTCTTGCCAGAAAATTTTTGAGGGTGTAGCTAAAAATGCTACAAAAAGTAGCTTAAATGAGCTAAACAATTTTTTTATAGCTAAAAAAAGAAGCTACCCAGCAAACCAAAAGTTCCGAAATCGTGACGAATTCGTTTCGAATATTTCGGTATCTTTCAGATTTCGGAATCCGATTTCGTTGCGAAATAGTAAAGAAAATCGTATGAAGGGGTTGACACGAATTCGTGAAGAGGTGTCGTAACTATTTTGTAACTATATTTCGTTACGAAATCGGAACGAAATATCGTTTCGAAATCGTAACTAAATATAGTTATGAGATCGGAACGATATATCTTTTCGAAATCGTAACGAAATGTAATTATGAAATCGTAACGAAATCGGAACGAAATGTATTTACGAAATTGAAATGAAGGTATGCATTTAAATTAAGAACGGTTTAATTTAGAGATACGAAAATGAAAAATTTTATTTCATTTAAATTTCATATTATTGAACAATTTCAAGCGATATAATGAGGCTGTGTTATACATAAAATGTTAAAAGGAATGTTGAAATTAATGTCGAATGTTAGTTGAATACAGAGATGGGAGTAGTGCACTAAAGTTTCAGCTTCAGCTGACATATACTGATATTGAAAAATTATTTATTACTTTCAAGTGGTGTTGACTGATGAATTCAAAAATATAAGCCCCACTATACATTAGTGATAGTGATGGTGAAAAATTTTTCACTAAAATTCATTTAGTGCAACTTTGTTTTTTTGCACTAAAATTAATAGTGCAAAAAAAATGCCCGCACTAATGGTATTGGAACACAGAAAGTTTTCACTCAATGAAAAGAAAAGTTCAACAGTTTATTTAGAACAATTTCACTTATATAAATTTGAAATTTCAAAATTGTTAGCCCATTTAGAAAATTATATTTTATTATTATAGAATTTTCTTTTATTCGAGTCTGGCTTGAATAATTTCAAAACCAGTAATGTTTGAAAGTTGAGTGGAAACATTTTTAATTGCAGCTTTCATGTAGTGACTGCTCAAATTTTGCACTATTTGAGTGTAATGCAGATTTAGTCACTAACACTTAATTTAGTTGTAGTGCAACAAAATAACACCATCACTAAAATCTGAAGTGATAGTGAAGAGATGTTTCACTATCACTAAGCTGGTAAAAAAATAGTGAAAAATATAATTTCTTTCAATATATTTAGTGCTAGTGAAATGCTTAGTGCACTCACCATTTAGTGCAAAACGCCCAACTCTGGTTGAATATTTCAGAGTTGATTATTTCAGAACTTTTCCAAACTCTCCGCCGATCCATTATTTCTTGTGGTGCTCGCATGCAGGAGTTCCATTGAAATGCTTTCTTCGCCTTGAGAGGCGTCAATATTTAATTGTTCAATACTTACTTCCTCATTTCGAATTTCATCCAAATTTGCCACGAGTCCTTGATTTTTGATTGAACAAACTCCTCGCTGTCACTCATTAAAACACTTACTGTTGTTGTTGTTGTTGTTGTTGTTGTTGTTGTTGTTGTTGTTGTTGTTGTTGTTGTTGTTGTTGTTGTTGTTGTTGATGTTGTTGTTGTTGGTGGTGTTGTTATTGATGTGAGTATTTGCGAAAAAATGGAGTCCATAAGCCTTGCAACTTGTTTTTTTACACTTTTACTAAAACCTTGACGCGACATTTCACATTTGTTGAAGAACAACCACGGAAAACAATTTATTTTAGATTAAAACAAATTTTACCTCAATCACCGCAATGCGCACTTGTTTAGTTTGCACTCTTACACGTTTATTTAAAAAAAGGAACGTTGTTTGCCTGGCCAACTTTGTTATTTTTTATTTATTTGAACAGTAATATCATATGATAAAGAATAAATCTTACAAACCGGCACATATCGAAACTCGATATAAATTCGCATCAAAATCGAAACTGTTTCGAAATTTGATGTAACGATATAGTAACGAATTCTTTACGACAGTTCGAAATAGTAACGAATTAGTCGGAATTTCGATAATGTCGTCAAGTTTGGTTTGCTGGGTAGTTTTTAAAAACAACTTAGTTACTATATTTTATTCATTCAGTTTAAATTTTTTTTTAAATTTTGTGTACATAAATAAAAACAACAAAAGAAATATATCTTCATATGCTAAGGTACATTTTGATCAGTAAAATACACTTTCAATATACTAATATTTTTTTTAAAACGGTTATGTGTTAATTAAAACAAAAATTAATTACAAGAAAAAGGCCAAAAAGTCTTGTTTTAAATAAATACATGTATGTATATGTTAATATTTATATGCAGGCACAGTTTTTTAGGTGTATACCATCATTTCAGATCTCAAATTCCATACTATCAATACTATTATTATCTGAACTATCAGAATCTTCATCTTTGTAAATATCTTCCCGTTTCATAAATTTTACGAGGTCGTCATTTATAATGTAGTCGTGGCAACATTTGCTTATTTTTTAAGATATATCTTACCCCTTCATTCTGTATCACGAAATAGGCTTACTAACGATAAGCAATATGTAGGTTTGTATATAGAAGAAAGTAGTGCTGATCGTTTCTTTTTTGTTGTTCATGCCTTGTTTCGTGATACGAATGATGGGCTTAACATACTGTGGAATTTGACATTAAAAATTTAATTGAATTTCTTTGTTTTGTTTTTATAAGACTCATTATTGAAAACGTTCTCTTTTTCAGCGTTGCTTAACGGTAAAAGTAAAAAATAAAAAACGAATTTAGTAAGATCAGAGAAAAGGTTTTCGTTTAAAGCACCCCCATTGTCTTACTTCTATCAAAAAATCAATAGAAGACGATCCTTTAGTCATTGGATAAGTGTGAAGTTTTCTCCATTGGATTTCATCGTACGTATAAGTTAGAGATGTTACAAAATTATGAAAATATTGCATTTTTTAACCAACAAAAAGTAGTAGCTAAAAATAGCTAAACTCAAAAATAATAAGCTAAAAGAGTAGCTAGGAGCTAAAACACAATTTTTGGAGCTAAATGAGAAAAAAGAAGGTAAATATAACTACAAAGTATCTAAAATGGCAACACTGATGGCGACCAAAAGGAAAAATATGATTCTTGTCTTCACTTTGAATTTGTCTTCTACGTCAGAGTTTGTCAAATAAAATATTGATGTTTAAATAGCGATACTCAGATATTGTTGACAACATCGGCATAGTATCGAACAAAATCTGACTAAACATACTATCATAAATTATGAATTAAGATAAACGCATGCGTAGTCAAAATGTGAATGCTCTTTAAATAAATGTATATAATTATTTATTAATTAAACTATATGGCAGCAGATTTTGTTTCGATATTTGGAAATTTAATTGGAAATGAATTGAATTTGAAAATTATTTAGTAATTTCATCATATATGTGTTAATGAAAGTTGTATTCACTAAAATGTGCACAATTTTTTAGGTTTTTACATTAGTATTAATGAATAAATTTATTATGACGGGTTTTGATAAAATAAATAAACTTTGCCATGGATTGTCATGTGTATCACATCACATGACAGGAATCACGTGCGAACAGAATCATTTAATATGTGTTTTGCAAAAATTATTAAAATTTAATGAAAAATATGCATAAATTTAGTAATTTTATGATCAGAAAACGAGTGTACATAACAACAGATCAGTTCTAGGATCGTCCGTATGGATACTGTGCAATCTATCTGCCTGAAATAAATACTCGTTTATAAAAATAACACTCGTCATAAATTGGTCTTGTAATAAATTTGTATTTATCAGTTAGATTAACTTAAAACAGTTCAGGACTTATAGCTTAAATCTGATATCAATGTTTTGAGCAATCTTACTTTTCAATCGTCATATAAGTTATATATTGACTTTTTGAAAAGTCATTGACTTTTGTGTCATAAATTTGGTTTAATTCATGTAAGAAGCTTCAGATTTTATGTATATGAGGATACACTCACGGAACATAATAACATTAAAAATTCAGTACTATATCGGTGATTCCATGTTAAATCGGACGCTTTTCCAAACTGACATATTTGTAAGAATTTGGTACTTTGCACGTCGATAGTATTTTAAAAAATAAAAATATTTGCATATTTTTTTTATACATTTTTTTTTCAAGTTATACACAGTGAAAAATTAAAAAAATTATCTAAAATTGTAAATAGGACATGTAGTCAAATAACTATATCTGCAGAACCGTTAGTCCTACAAAAAAATTATTGCAAGTTATACACAGTGAAAAATTAAAAAAATTATCAAAAATTGTTAATAGGACATGTAGTCAAATAAATATATTTGCAAAACCGTTAGTCCTACAAAAAAATTATGAAGACTTATGTACGCAGCTAGCTTTTTAGCTGCACAAAAACGACGAGTTTAAAGAGAAAACAATTTATTTGGTGTTGCTTTGCTTAAGTCCAAAAAGCAAGTGAGCGACAAAATGCATGTAGATACCATTACAAGTTATACATAAATTATACAAAGCTTTTAATACAGTTAGAGAGATTAATGCTGACTTATAATGTGACAAGAATTTTATTAAGTTGAGAATAATTTAGAGAATGAGAGAATAAGATAATTTGTGGTTGCCATCTACTCCAGACATCCTCCCCCCGTTGGAAGAGGTACTTTTCCAACAGTATCGTCATCGATAGGTAGAACACACATTTTGGATATAGCTCTCCTGGTTGTTCCAAAGCTGGTACGCACAATTGCTACGCGTGCTACGCCATCGTCTCCCTTGATCGTTTCAACAACTCTTGCTAGAGGCCACTTAAATGGTGGTAGATTTTCATCTTTCAACAAGACCATCGCACCATTAGCAACATTAGGAGTAAGACTGCGCCATTTGCTGCGTTCTTGTAGTAATGTTAGATATTCCGCAGACCACTTCTTCCAGAATATTTGCTGTAAATAGCAGATTCGCTGCCACCTGCTAAGGCGATTTATGTTTAACGAGGTGACGTCCGGTTCCACTATTGAGGTAAACGGGGCTCCAGAAAGAAAATGGGCTGGTGTAAGCACTTCCAAGTCGTCTGGGTTATCTGTAATGGGAAACAAAGGCCGAGAATTTACTATTGCAGATATTTGACAAACAAGCGTTCTGAGCTCTTCAAAATTCATTGAAGAGCTTCCGACAACACGCCAAAAATGGTACTTTGCGATTTTTATAGAAGCTTCCCATAGCCCCCCAAAATGGGGCGATCGAGGTGGGATGAACTCCCAATCTATGCTGTCTTTGAGACACAGCGCCTTTACGGCTTGTATGTGGTTTTGGTTTTCAAAAAGTTTCTTCAATTCGGCTAGCTCGTTTTTTGCACCTACAAAATTGGTTGCGTTGTCTGACCATATAGTTTTAGGCTTATTACGGGTGAAGATAAATCTCTTAAGAGCGGCTAAAAATGATTCCGTAGATAAATCCTTCGTAAGCTCCAAATGGATAGCCTTAGTGGCGAAGCATATAAAAAGACATATGTAGCATTTTACTGCTGGCCTATTCCGAACTTCCGATTGATAATAGAATGGACCGCAAAAGTCGATGCCAGTCACTAGAAATGTTCTGCAAGCCTGCACTCGCTCCTGCGGTAAATTTCCCATGATGTGCTCATACGTTTTGGGCTTCATTCGAAAACATCTGATGCATTTATTTGTGACTCTACTGACGGTTTTAAGGCCACCAATCGGCCAGTACTGCAAGCGAATAGAAGCCAGCAGCGACCTTGGACCAGCATGCAAAAATTTGTTATGAAAATAATTGATAATTGAATCGGTGATAGGGTGCTGTTTTGGCAATATTATGGGGTGCTTAGACTCAAAATCCAGCAGAGAATTCTGAAGACGCCCACCAACTCGAATGATACCAGCCGAATCAATGAAGGGCCTTAAACAATAAATTTTGCTTGATGAATTGACCGCTTCGCTACTTTCCAAAGCTCTATACTCTGCATTAAGGTGTGTTCGCTGTACCATGCGTAGAAGCATGTATGTTCCTTCTTGTAAATCCTTCGCTGTGAGGGAAGCTGCGGGCGATGTCTGTTTCCCCTTACAAAATTTGTTGACATATGCATAAATTCGCTGCATTTTTCCAAAGGAATTTATAAATTTACAATCAACAGAAAAATCAACGGGTTTTGTTAAAGATATCAAAACAACCTTTCTCCTTTCTGGAAGCTCACGAGTAAGGACTTGGCCTTTAGGCCAGTGACCAGTTTCAAGAAAATGAGGGCCGTGTTTCCATAATGATGAATTAAGAAGCTCCTTAGGAGTGGCTCCTCGTGATAAAATGTCAGCTGGGTTAAGTTCGGTAGGAACGTAGTGCCATTTACAACCATTTGTTAGCGTCTGAATTTCACTCACTCTATTGGAAACAAACACATTATAGTTAGATGGCTCTTCTTTTAGCCATGAGAGAACGATCGTAGAGTCCGACCAGCAATTAATATCTCCTTTAAAAATTCCTAAATTTGATATTGAGTGCACAAGGCGTGCGAGCAGCGCAGCGGCTGAAAGCTCTAGCTTGGGTACCGTGATTACCTTCAGGGGAGCGACCTTCGACTTCGAACAAAGCAAGCTTGTTTTTGTTGCATCACCGTGTTTTGCACAAATGTAGATACATACGCCATATGCTGACAAGCTTGCATCGCAGAATGCATAGATTTCTAATACAGAATCTGGCAGCATAACAAATCGTGGAAACGAAAAACTATCAACAAGCTGAAATTCAGAGCATAAAGCTTTCCATTGTAAGTAAAACGATTGTGGAAGGCTCTCGTCCCAGTTGAGGTTTTCCTTCCATAAGTGTTGAATGAATATTTTTGCCCTTGTTATGATTGGGCCAATCAAACCAAGCGGGTCGTAAATACGAGCAA
This sequence comes from Pherbina coryleti, assembly GCA_943735915.1. Lineage (NCBI taxonomy): Eukaryota > Metazoa > Arthropoda > Insecta > Diptera > Sciomyzidae > Pherbina > Pherbina coryleti. Next base: position 50,346,406 of record OX030950.1, on the reverse strand, counting down.
CTAACGAAAGTACTGAGCGCTTTGTCACTCGTTTTGAGAGTGTGAATTGAGCAATTGAAAATAAAAACTTATCTGTGCTCGGATCCCATGCAAGTCCGAGGGTTTTTGTTATGTCAGTACCATCATTAAATTTCAAAAGGGTTTCTCTATCCGTTTGTGGTATTTGTTTCAAAATTTTAGGTTCACTGGAACACCATTTTCGCAATTGAAAGCCAGCCTTATCCAGCATTTTCGTAGTTTGTTTTAAAATGCAGTGCACTTCTTCAATGGAATCACCTCCAGATATTAAGTCATCTACGTAAAAATCTCGGCGAACAATTTTTGATGCAATTGGAAACTCGTGCTTCTCGTCTATGGCAAGCTGGTGCAAACTTCTAATAGCGAGAAAGGCGGCAGACTTGGTGCCATAAGTGACAGTGTCTAATTTATAAATTTTAATTTCATCTTCAGGATTGTCCCTCCACAAAATACACTGAAGGAAATTGTCGGGATATGACATTCGTACGCACCGATACATTTTACAAATGTCACCAGTCAGAGCTATCGGGAATGATCGAAATCGAAGAAGAATGTCACATAACTTTGCTTGAATGGTAGGCCCAGCCATAAGGATATCATTTAAAGATGACCCAGAAGTTGTTGTGGCTGAGCCATCGAATACCACCCGCAACTTCGTTGAGGTACTTTCTTCCTTAAATACGCAGTGGTGAGGCAGAAAGTGTGTGGGCACTTTATCTTGCAGAGCAGAAACTAAAGTCATATGATTGAGTAAGGCATATTCATTTATAAAAGCAGAATACTGCTCTTTAAGGTCAGGGCGACGCAAGAGCCTCTTTTCTAAATTTTTAAAACGATGTAAAGCTGTCTGAAACGAGTCTCCAAGCTGATTAGCAGACCCTTTTATTGGCAAGCGTACTGAATATTCGCCTGATGGCAACCGACGACAATTTTCAATAAAGTGCCTCTCGCACAACATCTCCTCTTTTGTGGCCTTTGGAACCACATCAATAACGTTTTCAATATCCCAAAACCTGCTGACTAATTCGTTAAGAGAAAGCTCACAACTTTCTTCTGACGGTGTAGATTTTAGAGCAGACATCAGACACGAATTTTTCGAGTTTATTTGGCGGCCACCGCAAACGACCCAGCCCAATCTAGTTTTTTGTAACAAAGGAAGATGTTCATTTAATCGAATTTGCCCAATACACATTAGCTCAAAAAATAAACCAGCGCCAATTAAGATATCAACTCGCTGTGACTTGTAAAAGAGGGGGTCAGCTAGACGGATGTTTGCTGGAATATTCCAAGCAATGCTGTTGAGAGTGCTGCTAGGTTGGTCATCAGTAATCGTGTGTACAACGACCGCGGTAAATTGAGTGGCATAATCAGTAACGCAAGATTGCATTGCAATGCAAATCGTTTCATCAGCAACGAAATCTGTCTCTCCAATGCCAGAAATTATCGTTGATGATTTGTTTCTACGAAGCTGCAATTGATTTGCCAAGCGATTTGTTACGAAGTGCGCCTGTGATGCCGAATCTAGCACAGCTCTGCATGGTATGAGCGAACCAACTTTATTCTTAGCAAAAACCACAGCAGTGGCAAGAAAAACGAAATTCTCAGGTAACGATGGAGGTGAATCAAGCTGATTAGACGATGAAAGGTGTTCTGATTGCGAGGCGTGAGAAAGCAGCACCGTTTGAGAAGGTGGCGAGGGGGGCGAAGAGTATGATTGCAATGACGAATGCGATGTTGTAGGTGCATTTTCAGCAACAAATGAGTTCGGTGCAGTAGCCGCGACAGCAGCCGAAGACGAAACTTGTGTTTTATATTGTGACAAAGAAGGTTGCGCTGCAGCGCCTGACGTATTTCGATGTAGCAGAGAATTGTGCTTTAACGAGCAGTGATGGCACGAGCCAGATTTGCATGATTTTAAAACATGTCCGAACTTTAAGCAATTAAGGCATAACTTAGAAGTTTTTGCTTGAGCAAAGCGCTCATCAGGAGATAAATTTAAAAACTGTGAGCAACGATGAATCGTGTGCTCCTGAGAGCTGCACATGGCACATTTAATTGTGTTGTTAGTAGTCGTAACTAATGACTTATTTATGTTCTTTAATGATTTATGTGAATTCTTTCCCACCTGATTGCTATGCGTTTGAGCTACCATAGCATACTCCACTCTCTCCAGCATCTGGCACCGTTTTTCCAAGAACTTTTCCATCGATTCCCATGTCGGTATTATATTAAATGGAGTGTCTTCTTCCCATTTAGTTTGTGACCTTATATCCAACTTGCGGCAAATAAGATGTATCAGCAAACAATCACCTATTTCGTCCTTTGTTCCCATTGTATATAATGCTCGAAGATGAGCGTTCAACTTGTCACTTAGCTCTCGGAGATCTGCGACCGAACCATTATCTACGCCTTTCAAGTCGAATATCCCTTTTATATGTGCCTGAAAATTCAAACGTTTGTTATGAAACCTGTTTTTTAGTAGATTAAGAGCAATGTCATAATTTTCGTCAGTTATTTCCAGCGACGAAATGGTGTCCAGCGCAGTTTTTTCCATGCAAAGGCGCAGGTGTTGAAGCTTCTCAATTTTAGTAAGATCAGGTTCTTTTCCAATTACATTCTCGAATAATGAGAAAAAATTTGGCCATTCTGTGTAGGAACCACTGAATTTTGGCAGGGTCAATAAAGGAAGCCGCTGCTTCGGTTGACAAATGGTGAAAGATGGAGTCGACGTAGGTTCGTCTACAGAAAATTGACGTGTGGTGGACGAAAGCCGCTGCGAAGTAGTCCCACGCGTATTTTGTTCCTGAGTAAGAAGAGATTTTACTTGAATATAAAGCGAATCAAACCTTTCTCGTGCATCGCCATCAAGCTCGGCATGATCCTCTTGCTCTAAGCTGGACTGGACTGCATCGAAGTTGTGTAGGAGGCGCTCCAGCATGTCAATCCTTACGCTCAGCTCAGCTGATGAAATTTCAGAAAGACGCGTGGTGGTTAATGTTGCCTTTTCATCCAGCAACTTCTTAAGAAGGGACGAACTTTTTCTTTTGAAGAACGTTGGCTGTGAAGCAGATTCATCAGCTACAGGTGGAGCCATTTTTATGCAATTTATATTTTGTTATAGGTTGCCGTACGAATTTATGTATACGGGTAGCGGTAACTATTTACTTTATGCTGCTGCAGAAGCAACTCGAACGATTCTTGGCATTTACAGTTGGGCTGACAAAAACGAAATTTTGTGCCTGTTTGTGCACGATAGCACCGAAGTTATATGTGATAGTCCAACGATTACCGACAATCACGTCGGGGTCACCAAAATGTACGCAGCTAGCTTTTTAGCTGCACAAAAACGACGAGTTTAAAGAGAAAACAATTTATTTGGTGTTGCTTTGCTTAAGTCCAAAAAGCAAGTGAGCGACAAAATGCATGTAGATACCATTACAAGTTATACATAAATTATACAAAGCTTTTAATACAGTTAGAGAGATTAATGCTGACTTATAATGTGACAAGAATTTTATTAAGTTGAGAATAATTTAGAGAATGAGAGAATAAGATAATTTGTGGTTGCCATCTACTCCAGACAACTTATTTTAAAGATCTTGAATTGGTCTTCCTTTTGGTGTACTCTTTTGCTAACACGTTCATAAAAAATTTTAATTTTTTTGGCTGCTAAAAATTTCATTCACATTTTTCATGGTCAGCACCACTATTTTTTTGGCGTTTTGAAAACATTGTCGTATTGAAGCATTCATTCTTAATGCAGTCTCTAAATTGTATGTTGAAGAATCAATGCATACTATCTTAAACGAATTTTTCAAAAACTGTCTTCAGAATATTATCATACAAAATACTTTAAATTTTCATTCAAAATAGGATTTTTAGTATTTATTTTTTTTACTTCTCATATATATATCATATATATATAGAGAATAATTTTGCGTGCTTTTTTATAAATAAAAATATACTTTTTATTTAACCATTATTATGTCTTATTTAAGCTCTAAAAGTGCCAAGGTGCGCAAATTGCCGGATTCCGTGTTTTATAACCTGATGGTCATAAAAATGCTATTTATTTTCATTTCAAAACCAGGTTTCAACTGGTTTTTATAATTGTGATAAGGCGATACCCCAAGTTGCTAGTGCTTTTAATATTCATTGTAAATTTAATTTATAACTAGTAAAAATGGTCAATTCTTCAGAATGAATTTCACAATGGTCGCCAAGCTTAAAACGCAATTTTTAATAAGAAATAAAAGTATTTTGTAAGTAAAAATTGTGTAGACAGTTTTTGAAAAGTTCGTTTAAAATAGAAATCATTGATTCTCCAATATAAAATTTTGGGAGTGAATTAATAATGAGTGCTTCACTACGAAAATGTTTTCAAAACGCCAAAAAAAATTTGTGGTACTGGCCATGAAAAATGTGAATGAAATTTTAAGTAGCCAAAAAAATTAAAATTTTTTATGAGCGTGTTAGCAAAAGAGTACACCAAAAGGAAGACCAATTCAAGATCTTTAAAATAAGTCTTAATAATTTTTTTGTAGGACTAACGGTTTTGCAGATATATTTATTTGTCTACATGTCCTATTCACAATTTTTGATAATTTTTTTAATTTTTCACTGTGTATAACTTGCAAAAAAAAAAAACTTTATAAAAAAAATATGCAAATATTTTTATTTTTTAAGGTACTATCGACGTGCAAAATTTGAAAAAAGCGGCGTCATCAAAATGCAATAATGGAGAAAAGCGTCCCAATTGACATGGAAACACCGATATAGGTTTCTAAAAAGTTACATCTTGACATTCACATTGCCATTAAAATCTTATTTGCACAGTTTTATGTAGCTAATCGTAAATCTGATGTATCTAACGTGATTAAATTAGACTGACTGATGGTCAGTTCCATCTGACCAGTGTAACGACCTTGTTTAATTGAGCATTACGGGCCATTAAATCCGAGCTACCTAGAAAAGTAAATTTCATAATTTTTGTTTGATTATTAACAAGCGGGAATAAAAATTTAAGATCTCATCAATAGGTGAATAGCTTCTGATATATAACGCAAATGTGAAAAGAGAGAAACTTGAATTTAAATGAAATTAGCGCCAAAATCTATTGTATCAATATTTGTTCAAATAACATTATTTGCTAAAGCAGTTGTTATTTGACAAATCCTCCATCAATTTTATGAGATCTCATAAATATCGAAGTATAAGTTGACAAAACTTTTTAATTTTTCTTATAAAACCTTCCATATCAATATTCCCCACGCCAGAAGCATGACGTCAGAGACACTTTTCACCACATTGACTAATTACTTGCATTATTTTTCATTGCATACTTTTAGGCATTGCATTTAAATACAATGAACAATTTTTAATGTTGGCAGTTTCTGAAGAGAGTCATTTTTATACCCCCACGCTGACTGAGTAAGGAATATATTAAGTTTGTCACTCCGTTTATAACGCCTATAAGAAGGCGTGGTTGGAATTGCATAAAAGTATTTATATATTATTGATCGGCCAAATTGGTCAAATCCAAAAATTATCCAATTGGACCAAAATCACGCCTATCTCCCAAACAAAGTAACTATACCAAAATGACAAATTCTCTAAAATTCAACAAAATTTGTTTTTCAGGGCACCCATTGCCTTGGCGACCCAAAATTTCATGCCTCGCTCAAAATTAAATTACGCAAAAATTATACAAGATATCGACGAACGGGTTTTTACATTGAATAAATTAATTATCAAACTTTGTTAAAAAAAAATTATTGTTGTTGTTTTTGTATGTCATGTTAAAGTAGACTAAGAAAAAAAAAAGGTATGCCGCGGGTTGTTTGTGCAACATCTGAAAATAAAAATCAAAACGAAAATATGTTTAAAACTAAGGCTGAAATCATCGGTATTAAAATCAAGAGGGTCGTTCTAAAAATAATGGAACTATAGTACCCCAATATCAAAATTTCAAAAAAAAAAAAAAGTCATTTCTAAAGACTTAAAATAGGATCAGCTCCGTAGTTTTTGGAGGTACCCTCATGATTATAGTACCGACGAGCATGACTGATAATTAAAACAAGTAATGCAACAATTATTCACATCGGACAATTTTTTCGATAAGTTTTTCTCACAACCAATCGCAAAAAAAATAGATATATTTGGGTGTTGACTATCACGAAAAAAATTTATCCAAATCGGATAACTGGTTTCCGAAAAATTAGGGGAAAATTTTCGTAGACGTGGTTTTCAAAAAATTCGTAAAAAAATTCTTATGTAAGATTTTTTTTTTAAATAAACGTATTTCTAAAGAAATAAGAAATAATTTATTAATTAATTTTTTTTTATATATTTGCAAAAGAAAAAACAACTCAGTAGGTTTGATTAAAATTTCCGCAATACTATTTCAATATATTTCCAAGGTAAAAGGTAGTCTTAAAACTTGAAATTTTTCACATAAACTCTGAATCAAAATATGCATTCAACACATGAAATTTGTGAAAATCGCATCAGAATTTTTATATAAAACTTCTTGCGTAATTTTTTTTTAACTTTTTAATATCAGTTTTAGTTAAAAAAGCGTCATGAAGTCTCTTTTGATGAAAAGCTGTGAGTGGTCTTAAGAAAACATGTGTTGCTTCCTATGAAGAAAACATAGAATTTAAATGTTAAAACTTTAATTTCGATCACAATATCATCTTCTGTCAAATTCTATCAAAATTATTTTGCTAAAGGTCTGAAAGCAATATTTTGACAAGTATGTGAGTTAAAAAATATCGAAAATGCAACTTTATCATCAACATGATTCTCAACTAAATCACTTATTAGCCTAGAAAATCCAATCGAATTAAAATTTCGATTCGTCTAATATACAGCTGATTTGAAATTATTGATAAGAAACTTTAGTTTAGATCAGGCCCGTAGACAAGGGGGAGCTTTTTAGGGTTAAACCCCCCCCCCCCTTATGGTCCAAAAACTATAAAAAAATAATATAGCGAAATACAGCGAAAACATCAACAAGCTAAAGTATCGAAAAAAGTTCGATACATTCAATTGAACTTTGTCTACGACCAGCAATTTAAGAATTTATTTCGTTAACAGGTGTAACGTGAAAGTGGTGAAATTTTGATTGCGTTTCGTTAGATAAGTTTAAGAGTTTCTATTGTTAATTTTACTGTGCCAAAACTACAAAAATTAGTCTACTTAATTGGCTGCCGAAACCAGAAGTAAAAAAAGGCTAGAACGGTGGAAAGTAAGTGCTTGATTCAAATGGTTTTTTTTCCTTTATCAATGCGTAAATGTGTTAAAAAGTTGCCGAATATTTCTGAATGTTTGAAAGCTGTGTTTTTTTTTTTTGGTAGCGCGTTTGCATTGATTGAATATTAATGGATTAACTTTTTGCTTGATGCGGAACCGACAAAATCCGAATAATATTATATTTCATCTGTATTGTACAGGGTTTTCCAATAAGGGGTGTTATTGTGAATCGCCCGCTATTGTGGAGCGCTCACTTTTAAAGCTTTTATTCTTTGACATTTGACAAGTAGAAACTATGCCATTACTAAAAATGGAACGATACAACAACGGCGTGTCTTTGCTGATTGGGTCCTTGAAATGCATGAAAATGATCCGGAATTCCATCGAAAAATCATCTTGACTGATGAGGCCCATTTCCACCTCGGTGGCTACGTCAACAAGCAAAATTGTCGCATCTGGGGCTCGGAAAATCCATGAGTTATTGTTGAGAAGCCTCTTCATCCTCAACGTGTGACTGTTTGGTGCGGTTTATGGTCCGGCGGGGTCATTGGACCTTACTTTTTCGAAAATGAGGACATAGGGCAGCCACTTTGCGATTTGGTTATGGTAAATTTCATGAAAAGGATATTGTGCTGTAAGCGTGGTCGTGGTGGCCATTTGGCTGATGTTGCTTTTCATTATTAGCGGCATACCTTCCTCTTTATTATGAAATAAGCATCCGATCATTTATCTCAAAAAATGGCATTTTTAATTGAATACCAAAATAACAACTCTTATTGGAAAACCCGATAGAAAACGTTCAAGAAACTTTGGAATCTGAAAAGTCTTCAGAGCTTCCTTTGTAACCTGCAGTTGTAGAAAGCTTTAATGTTGACAGCTATGTGGAAAGCGGTACAAGTACAAGTACAAGTACAAGTTGCGGTATTAATATTTTACTTTTAATGCTTATTATATAAATTTTTCCAGAAATATCATTTGATTCATCGGAACTGCATTCGACTTCGAGAGTATATCAATGTCCAAATAACGATATTTTCAAGTTGATGAGCAATATTTCCGATTCGAACCGCCTTGAAAGTTTTCAAAGCATTTATGTGCCTCCACCAAATTTTAATTTTCCTGCCAGCGGTTCTCGCAAACTCCGATTTAACACGTTAACTGCCATGAGGCACATACGGTGTGCCTCATTAAAATGTCCACGTAGGCTCTGAGGCACAGCGTATGTGCCTCAGTATTTGATTACACATTAAAGTTCAGGGTTTAAAATTAGTACCTCGAAATGCAATTATGTAAACGTAATTCAATTCCGCATGGCCTGGCATACCTAAAACTATCTTTAGCGCATCATTATACCCCAACGATTAAAAAAAACCCCGTTTACTGGGATATTAATTTTAAAAACTTTAATTTTGTCATTCCGTTTGTAACGCCCACAAGGAAGCGTGGTAGGTATAGAAAAGTGTATATATTCTTGATCAGTCCGTCATCCACACTAAATATACAGTAAACGTATACATCAGGCCGTGAGGTACATATGTTGTGCCTCAATATTATATTTCAAAATTTCACCGAAATATAAAAAAAAACTTTTTCGGATTTGTTCGAAAAAATGGCCTGGAGGACCCGATATTTTTTTTTTGTATGGTGGCAGTTAAAGTGTTAAGCATTCTTGGTCGAACCGTTGGCATTGGTTGGTTTACTCCAAATTGGAAAATGCAGCTTATTGCAAGTTTTTCGTATTTTTTAACACTGGTTTTGGAGGCGCAGGATCACAACCTCTTATTAATTTTACCGAATGATAATAAAAACTTTTTAAATAAAATTGTCTAACCTTTCATTGTGGCCTTTACAAAAGTCAGGAAATACAAGAAAATGTCGTTATTCTAATCGTGGTTATTTTTATATAGAATTATAAACCGATATAAGTTTGCAGGTAAATTATTAAAATAATAATATAAGATGCTTAATTATCGTCATTTTAGAAGTTTGTCTTGAAAATTTTATTTTTTTAGCGTCTCTGTATTCCAAAATGACAGGGCAACGATAAGCAAGATATACTATATAGCCGAAACACATTGAACTCAACAAACGACAGTTTTGAAATTATAGAACACATGTTTTTTATGTTAAATGGGTGTGCATCCTTAAGCATACATAGGGATTGCAGTGTCACAGCGGACGCTGTGTTATTAGAATTAACAAAAAAAAAAAAAAAATAAGAAGACTTACCGCCCTATTCTGCGTTTTCTTGATAAGTAATTTATAAATAAAATTTGTAAAGAATTTAATCAAGCGAAAGCTTTTTTAGTATTCTACAGCAACCTTGATAAATAAAAATTTTTCGTAATTCACCAGAGTAGGTGAATCCCTGTTAACAGCTAATTGTTCTCATTAATAGCTTAACACAGAGAACAGATTTCTGCTTTCATTTTCCTTATGTTCCACAAAAGTGTATTAATTTGTAGAAAATAATTATTATTGTTAACATTATCATGTTAATATTAACCTTGATATTGCCTGCTACGAGCAACCACAACTCTCTTGATAAATTTATCAATAGCAAATGAGATATTGACAAATTTATCAATTAAAGATCTTTTTTCTATCACAGAATACCAACTCTTGATAAATAGTCAATACTTGATAAATATTCAATAAGGTGAATTTATCAAGTACGAAGAATCGGGCTGTTAATATAAATATATAAAATAAACAAAAATAAAAAATAAGTTTTTGTTTTATGTATTTTTTTTTTTTTTTTTTATAGATTTGAACTAAGGATTTCAGGTGGAATACCTATTCAGTCAAGTCTGCCTTGGTTCGAAATGAGGTGATAGATTAGTGGGAAGGATAGATCAATCAGGTGAAACACGTGTAGAATGTTCTAAGCGTGGTGGAAAGCCAAAGAAACATGTGAATTTGAATCAGAGGCAAGTGTTATGCATTTACCTCAGTCAATTCAAGTTATAAGGCAATCTCATCCACAAACTTCTCTACCATCAACAACTACAACTTCAAGTCGTGAATATTGATGAATTTTCAATTTCAGTTGATTAGAAAAGAGGATAGAAAATTGCAAATGCGAAAGGTTTTAAAGCGTAGGACCATGGCCTGGCCGGGAATCGAACCCGGGACCCCTGGGGTAGCAGTCGAGCACGCTACCTACTCGACTACCGAGGCCGCCTAGATTTCTCTGATCTTTCTGGTAATTATATAAAAAATACCTTTTCATTTATCGATATCAAAAACTATCGATATTTTTTTTAATCCAAACCCCCCCTTAGGTAAATCCTGGCTACGGGCCTGGTTTAGATCTATTGGATATCGCCAGTAACTGCGATATACCTAAACATCCTAATGTATAGACACCTGCTTTTACAGCTTAATTTTACTGTGCTCCAAGCACGCGACCGAAACGACCCGAAAGGGGAATGCGCCCCTTTGAGTATTCAAAGGTACCAAATTAGCTCTATGTTGTGGTTACATGTCGCAACTTTTGGTTTAGGTAGAGAAGTATCTAACAACTCTTTCGTACGTTTCTTACGTGGTTTCGCAAACCACAACAAGCACGATACTCCACGCGAAACCATTCCAATCAGTCAGCCTTACCTAAGTCAAGAGCCGCTGACTACCAGCGGTATTAGTTTTTAAGTCTTGGGTCAAATTTCGTAGTAAGCTATTACCAGTTGAGCCTGATCTCAGCTCCGGTCTGATGGCCAGTTTAAACAACTCCTCGCATGACCCATCGCCTTGGATCAATAGACTATCTTACAGAAAAATTACTATAAGAATCATTTACCTTTTACGGCATCTAATAAACTCCTGACAGGCGATCCCATTCAACCTAGCAACTTGCTCACTAGATACAAGCTCATTGAACTCTTCATTTAATGCAATTATTCCCATGGCAGTCATATCTCGAATGTCTTCATAAAGAGGACATTCACACAATACATGTGATATATCTTCAAAGACTGTTCCACATTCATAATTCTTTAATCGTGCTGAGATTTATTTTATGCAAAAATACATTAAGAGAACCATAGCCTTCAAGTTCAGGACGAAACTAAGTCTAAACTTAGACAGACGTTCTAATGTCGCAACAGAGGATCCAACATGAGATTCTAAATGAATGAACCACAGGACTGACACAACCTGTGGACAGTCAGGAACAACATCAATCCCTACTGTTTGCTTTACACCTACCACTCTCTCTTCTCTACCGGAAAAATAACTTTGCCAGAGCTTTATTTCCTGGCACTTCACCTCCCTTAGACTGTCTATTGTATTACCTTATTCCAGCATAGATAGTCAAAGACATCCATAAAATCAATGAATAGTACCAAAACATATCTCGACCTACTCTCAGCCAGACATTCCCAATCCTCTTGCCTTTGAGGAAACCGAATTACCTATTGCAAATCTGCAGGTTTTCGCACTATTGGAGCCATTCCACCATAACTCTTTCAACCACTTTGTCAAGTTTGATGCCCCGATAGGACCAAGGATTGATCTTCAGCTCATGAGATGACTTCAGGAGCACGATCACTCTTGCCATTTTCTACATTTTGGGAAAATAAATCTTGCTTAAGCACCATCACCCTCGTAGAACACTTCCAGGTTTTCAGAAATAACATTCCAGATGCTTTTACACATTTCTCCATCTTTAACCGGTCTAAAAAGACCTCTAGGTCTCAAATTCATTCATGCGGCGGCAGCCAACTTGACTAAGCATCTTTAATTAATAATCTCCTTATTTCTATCTTCACGTTGTGTTTCTTGAATCGGTTTTCTTTTTCTAAGTCTAATGAACGTGTTATATTGCTCGTAGAGACACTTCTACTCCGAAATCCTTTGATAGCCTTTTGCTGCTTGAACTGACGATTACACATCTACACGTAGATCTTATATCCGTTTCTTGAACCATCGCTCTTGCTCGTGAGTTCTATTCACTCGTAATTTGGAGTAAATCGCCCCTTCCGCGTGTGGTACCTATATGCAACGACCAGGAATCGCCGAGCAATTCGGTTTACAGAGTATAACTTATTTAAAATTGATAGAATAACTAATAATAATGTACATTAAAGTGATTTTGGTTCTGAAGTTAAACTAAAGAGAAATAAATGATATAAGAAAATAATGGCGTCCGTGGCGCAGTTGGTTAAAGTGCGTGGCCGCTATGCAAACGAACCTGGAGACCCAGGTTCGAACCCCAGCTGCGACAGAAAATTATTTGAATTAAAATAATTTTTCTGTACGGCCGCCACCTCTCTGCAGACAATGGCAAACCTCAGAGAGTAATAAAAATGCCATGTAAAGCTTTTTGAGAGTAAGAACATTCCGTTCATCGCCGTTCGGAGTCGGCGTTAAGCCTGTAGGTCCATTTCTCGGCCAATTGTGTACAAACTTAATAAAACGCACAACACAATTAATCATAAGAGGTCAAAGTCTAGGTCTAGGTCAAAGACCTTTCAAGGGCTGAAATGGCCAGTTATTTATTTATTTTTTTTTATTTTAAGAAAATAATGGTAATATATTAAATTCAGCGTTAATTACTTCTTGTGTACAAACCCTGGCGAGTCATAAACCAGCCAAGAAGGTTCGTCACACGGTTTATAACTTTATTTCGAACTAGAAGCAGAACAAAAAATTTAAACATTTTATTGAAAATTATATATACTCTGTTAGGGAAATAAAAGCTTAAGGCGCCCATCCAGGTGACTGGTATAACCATGTGACTTCGCCTTAAGGTAATTCTTTCTGGGGTGATCAGTTATAACTCCCTTTCTCCATAGCGGATTTACTAAATTTTAACTTAAATTTAATAAATATTTTTTTTATTTTGTGTTATAAAGTTCATTCTAGATCTTAAGCGTTTTGCTCCTTGCTCTTTTCAGCTTCCAATTTTTTTTCTGAAACTTCCTCATCCCAGGGCTGTGAGTCTGTGGATCCAAAGACTATATAAACTATATTGGAGACAGCAAATATAACAGCTGATATACCAAAAACTATTTGCCATTGAGTGCGATCGTGCTAAAAACATAAAAATTTTTATCAATTGATGGCCATTAACGTCTCGTCTCGACTGTTACTTGCCACATCTCGAACAATAAAGCCCACTACGATTGGAGTGATAGTCGCCATTATATTAGCAGCCGTATTTACAATTCCCATCAAAATGCCAGCATTATTGGGTGACAAGTCGATCGTATTCAAAGCGCTGCCAATTGTAGAACCAGCGTTAATGCCCAAGCTGCCCGTCAACAATACAATGGCCAAAGTTTTCTGATCTGCGCCCACAAAGCCAACTGCAATTAGACCCACAGCCGGTATCCAAAAGGCCAAACTGTTAAACGTCTTGCGTAGCGTACTCAACGCTAAGATTTGACGGCCAAGAAGTATATCGGCAGCGAATAAGTAAACATATGACATAAACCACATGGCTAAGTAAGGCAGCGCATAAAGCATCGCATTTTTCTTAATGTCCATGCCAAGAACTCCATTCATATAGGAGGGTGTTTGTGCCTGTAGTGTCGTGAAACCCCAAGCTTGCGCCAAACGTGCTGTTAACAAAGCCCAAAATGGCCATGAAGTCATGATCGCATGCCATGGCACTGGCGGATGGCGTTTTGGTTCATCTGTTTTATCCTTCGTATCAAGTTTCGCAGAATTCTTTGAAGATTCAATATAGTATAACTCAGTATCGGATATCAGTTTTGATTCAGACGGTGAATTGGCAGCAAAAATAAACCAGCACATGCACCAAGTTAGGCCTAAGGCACCTGATATGTATGAGACTCCGGGCCAACCCAAGCTTGAGGCAGCTATAAAGCCACTCAGATACATTGCACAAACCGTGCCGCCTTCTATGCCCGTGTTTGCCAAAGCACCCAAACGATTGCGCTCATTCACCGGACACCAGGCAGCCAAGTGCGCATACAAACAGGGAAATAGCACACCCTGAAATAGCCCCATTATGATGCGTAAGCCGCAGTAGGCCTGCCAACCACCCCAAGTTACACAAAATGGCGGCGCAATTGCCATGAGCGTTGAGCCTAATGTGGATACAAGCATTGTTCGCTTGGCGCCAAAATGTCGACACAAATAACCGCCCGGCAGCTGTGTCAGCCAATTGAGCCAGAAGAAACTTGATATTACGTAAGACTTCTCCATTTCATTCCAGTCATATTCCTGTAGATAAATGTGCAAAGAAAATATATAAATATATTTATTGAAGAAATTATGAGTAAGATAATTTAGTGCAATAATTTCAGAAAATAATAAAATACTTCGACAAGAAGTGTGACAGAGTAATCTACGAGTATATCTAAGTGTTTATCTTAATGCCAATGAAAAACCATGCCAGTTTTCCAGGAGAAAGTCCTGGCTAATTAGTTTAATTAAAATTAACTTTTTTCTAAGTTTCATTGTTATACGACATTTAGTTCCAAGGCTATTCGATATCAAAAATTTGGCTTGTACGAACAAAGCCACACTCCCTTGTCCAATGCCCGTCCCAGTTTTCTAGTAGAAGGACATTACCAAGTGGTAAAATTTTTATGCTCAGTCCTCGTTTTAATATTTTTAAAATTCCAAATAATGAAATATAACCTGCATTAAAGTGATTACTAATTAATTTGTCGGTTTAATAAATAGTTTGTACAAAAAATTATACTATAGATGTTAAACAATTAAAATTACCTCAAAATTTGGATTTGTTGTGTTAGCATTTGTCATGGCAACCAGTACCACACTTATATTAAGTCTCGCCACAAAATGGACAACAATCGAGAAAAAGAGCATTAAAATCTGAAGATGTCGTTGGCCCAAGATGGGAACTAGAGAGAAAATTAAATTAGTAAAGAAATATTTTAATTACCACTTAATAAGGGTTTTTAAATTGTTCTGGCACAAGAGTCACATTTATATATCGTCACATAAAATGCAAAAAAACGTATGATAAAAAAATTCGAAATTGAGTTTTTTTATTGATTACGATTCACTACATTATAATGCATGTATGTTATGAATTTTAAACTTCTGCCACCAAAAATAACCAAGTTATTTGATTTGAAAATTTCGTTTCAATATCTCAAGTTGTTTGAATTTTATATCGTTTTTTGCTTCTCCTGTAAACTTATCAAAAGTGATGTTACGTTATTTTGCATTTTAGGTGACGATATGTATCTTCTTGAAGTTTTTCTAAAAATTTAATTTAATTATTTTTTGTTTTCTTTAATTTTATTATATATAAAATTGTTAAAGTCAGACCATATAAAAAAAAAGATATAGTAGTTTCGACTATGTCGTAACACAAGACGTAGAATTATTCAATTCGCTTTTGATGACATCTTTTTTAAAAAATATTTCGCAAAATATTTATTCCATACACCTGAGCATATGACCGTTAAAAGAGTGCCGGAGAGGGTTAAAATGTCGTAGACACACCCGTAGGTTTTGACGTGACGGCGTTTCTTGTTGTTTTTGTTGTTGTTGTTGTTGTTGTTGATGTTGATGTTGATGTTGTTGTTGTTGTTGATGTTGATGTTGATGTTGATGTTGATGTTGATGTTGATGTTGATGTTGATGTTGATGTTGATGTTGATGATGTTGATGTTGATGTTGATGTTGTTGTTGATGTTGATGTTGATGTTGATGTTGAGGTTGATGTTGATGTTGATGTTGATGTTGATGTTGATGTTGATGTTGATGTTGATGTTGATGTTGATGTTGATGTTGATGTTGATGTTGATGTTGATGTTGATGTTGATGTTGATGTTGATGTTGATGTTGATGTTGATGTTGATGTTGATGTTGATGTTGATGTTGATGTTGATGTTGATGTTGATGTTGATGTTGATGTTGATGTTGATGTTGTTGTTGATGTTGATGTTATGTTGATGTTGATAATGTTGATGTTGATGTTCATGTTGATGTTGATGCTGATTTTGTTGTTGTTGTTTTTGTTGTTGTTATTGTTGATGTTATTGTTGATGTTGGTGTTGGTGTTGGTGTTGGTGTTGGTGTTGGTGTTGGTGTTGGTGTTGGTGTTAGAATTGGTGTTGTTGTCGATGTTGGTGTTGGTGTTGTTGTTGATGTTGGTGTTGGTGTTGGTGTTGATGTTGGTGTTGGTGTTGGTGTTGGTGTTGGTGTTGGTGTTGGTGTTGGTGTTGTTGTTGTTGTTGTTGTTGTTGGGGTTGGTGTTGGTGTTGGTGTTGGTGTTGGTTGTTATATTGGTGTTGGTGTTGGTGTTGGTGTTGGTGTTGGTGTTGGTGTTGGTGTTGGTGTTGGTGTTGGTGTTCGTGTTGGTGTTGGTGTTGGTGTTGGTGTTGGTGTTGGTGTTGGTGTTGCTGTTGATATTGGTGTTATTGTTGGTGTTGGTGTTGGTTGTGCTTTTCCTTGGTGCGTATACTTTGCCTTTGCTTCGTGCAAATAATCCTGCAAAAGTGATGCATATTCGTCACATTAGGCGGTTCCCTGAGGGGCTCCATGGCGCCGTGAATTTTTTTTTTTTTTTATTTTAATAATTTCATTTTATTTTCATTCCTTAAAATTTACCATTACGCCCGTAGTCACAGAGTTAAAATTCCATACAACGTTTTTTCATGGTTGTAGCATTTTTACTGCATTATGTGGTTGCCACCCTGAAATCATGACGATAAGTTTTGTTTTTGTATTTTAGGTGTAAGGCGTTATAACACATATATGCTGGCCTAAAACAAAATTTACGGCATAATTCCATGCAACGATATTACATATCTGTTACATATGCTGCTATATTCACTACCTGGTGGCCAAATATAAATGCTTCATTTTCCTATCTTAACATTTGTAGTAGCTTATATACACACTGAGTAAAAATTCAATGCAACGCCGCTGCATGAATGTTGCATTGTCGATTTTTGAGCGGCTCTCTCTGTGTCCCCATGACGTCAGAAATTTTTTTGTCTAATTTCGTTGTGTGGAGTTAAAACAGATCTTTATTGTCGTACGATACTTTTAATAATACCACTAATACTCAGCGAGTAATAATTCCATGTAACAAATTTTCAGTTGCGTTGCTTTAGCAGTTCCCACCGCGTCCCGATGATGTTTTGCATTTTTGTTTTGTTTTTATAATGAAGTCAAAGAATTAACCTTTCCGGTCGTACTATTTTTGTAATCATATCTCTTTCAATGCAACGCCGATCAATTTTGAAAAAAAATGCATTTTTAACTTTTTTCGAAACCTGCGCGATAGAACGTAACTTTGTCACGTCAAAATTAATTTTTTTAAGCTTCGACCATTTCAAATTTTTTAATGTTATGACAAAAAAAAAAGAAACAAAATAATTTAAGACGTCAGCGGAGGGTTAAGCAACGAAACTGAAAATTTGTTAAATGATTTTATGGTAACGCGCTATGTATACGAGCAGGCGTTACAGTAAAATATATTATGTATCAGTAGACCCTGGTTCCTAGCCCTCGTGACAAAAACATATAAAACTAGTAAGAAATGATCTTCGTCTGGACCGAACTTAAAATACCCCCACGGCCGAAAGCATATTCAAAGTCTTGAGCAATCAATAATATGTTTATTTGTAAAAATAATTTCGTTATAGTTTTAATGGAAAATATTAGCTTTTGTTTTTCGATAAAGTTACTTTGTATGGGAGGTTGGCGTGGTTTTCGCTCGATTTCGTTGAATTTTATGCACAGAGTATATGTTATATATCAAATGTCATATAATATATTGTGAAAAAGAGATTTTACCTTTTCGATAATCACTTTGTATGGGAGGTAGGCATGGTTTTCATCCGATTTGGCTCATTTTTGAACCTGATCATTATTTTTTTAGATACAAACTGAAATATCGAATTTCGTGATGATAGCTTGAAAATTATGGCTATAATCGTGATCACAATAGTGACAAAATTAATATACCCCTTTGACTTTTTTAAACGGGGGGGGGGGGATATAAAATTCATGAGCCCTCAGAGATAGCCGCTACAAGATCAAAAATGCATCAATCACGCAATGGTGTTGCATGGAATTATTACTCGTTAAGCATATGCGGACGATAAATGTTATGAAACCGAAATGAAGATTTATACTTGGTCCTACGATAAAAATTAAAACAATGACGCCTTCAAGTCGCGAAGGTGCCTGCTCATGCAACAAAAATGCAATATTGTTGCATGGAATTATTACTCACTGAGTAGAAGAGTAATTGTATTTTACAACATAAAATGGTTCATAAGCTCATAAATAAATAAAAATAAGCCCATAACGAAGATGAAAAAAATATTTTTTGATCCAACAGACCATGGAGGCAACCGCTAAATGCAGTTAAAATGCAACAAAAATGAAAAAACGTTACATGAAATTGTAACTTCATGACGATTGGCACTATGGTTAATTTTTTGGAACGACATTAAAGCTGAGGTTTTTGGTTACATGGTAAAAATAAAAAATTAAAGGAGTCATGAGCACACTCAGAGAACCCATTAAAATATCCTTAATCACCAAATGCAAAAGCAAAACCAAAAACACAAATAAAATAAAATAAAAATGTAATTTAAATTCAAATAAGGACTAGGGGCTAGGGATTACATAAAGAATGTAGGCAAGTGTTTGGACATGGATAAGGACCAGGAATAAGAAAAAGACAAACATTTCAACATAGCTTATAGCTTGGAGTTGGACAAGGCTTTGGGTAGTTTTGACAATTATTGGCAAAAGGATTATGTATGACATGATTGGGATATGACATGGATTGGGATAATGATTAGGACAAATATTTGGACAGACCTAAAAGAATATTAAAGACAAAATTGGGAAAAGGACAAAGACAAAGGATTTGTACACACTAAAAACAAGATTTAAGGCAAAGATTGTGAAAAATGGGCCATGGATTAGGAAATAGATTCAAACAATGGTAAGGTCAGAAATTTTGACATGAGTTAAGACATGAGTTTTAACAATAAATAGGACAGGACTTTGGACATGAATTAAAACATGAGTTTCTACAATAAATAGGACAATCGTTAGGACATATCGTCGCCCGGCAATTATACTGTCGTATATCACAAAACCAAAAAAAATTTAGTTAAGGTCGGGGTTTTAAGTCATTTTTCGAGCTCTCGATTGGTGTAGTCGAAATGTTCCTATCTTTTATAGATTCCGAGATATTCTCTGTGAACTTTGACGTATACACCACAAAACACACAAATATTATTCTTATATTGCCGTATTCGCCACTTTTTTGGATATACGGCAAAAACTGAACCAAAAAAATAGAATTGATACAGCCGACATTAATGTGACGTATGTGCACATAAAGCAAAACATTATTATTTTTTATGAATATTATAGTGCCGTATGTGCTTACATTTGATTCAGTGCTGCACAATAATTATGATTTAAATTAAATATTATTTTGCCGTATGTGTTTGCAATTTGTTTTTGTTTTGGTGCACTTTCATACTAAACGTTTGCATTTGAATCAGTTGTATTTTGAATGCGGTAGAGTGAACATTTAGAAATGGAGTCGCCTGTACCCGAAATGCAAACAGCACTACTCGAGTAAGTTTTTAAGGATTTTTTGTATTGATATTCATATTTTTATATAATGCTAAGACTTTTTTACTGACGGACAACATTTGAACGATAATTTTTTTTTATTTAAGTATGGCTGATGAAATATTAGGTGAAGATATTCCACAGGCTACGGATTCTTCCTCAATTGGTAAGTCAAATTCATTTCAACAAAATAAATACAATAAAATAAACCATATGTGTGTATCATGTAGATGACTTTGATTCAGATGATTCGGCACGTGATCCTGATTTTAATATAACAAAGGAAACAGAGCAACTTAAGTGTTATTATGAAACATTTTTAAGTGGTAAATAATTTATCCTACTTCGTATATAATTTTCTTAATATTTTTCTTACGTAGAATCGTCTGAGGAATCTAGCCCGAATAATCCTATGAACACATGTGATGAGAATAGATCACCAAATAATAATTTACGTAATATAACGTCAAGTTATGTATCATCAACTTCAGAACTTTCGCCAAAAATAAGTCGAAAAAGGCAATCTAACAAGGAGAATTGGAAACAAAATGTTCGTAAAAAACGTCGACAACAAGGATTGTCTTATATTTCATCTAAGGGAGTTTCAACACAAGCTAAAAAAATGAAACCACCATGTGCCTCATCATGCTTTTATTTATGCACAACAAATTTTAGTGAAGATATTAGACAGGAGATTTTTAATAGCTTTTGGTCTCTTAATGATAATGAAAAAAATGCATTTTATGCCAAATTTGTGGCAAAGAAATGTGTTAAGAGGCGAAGAATAGAAAATTCATTAAAAAAGAAAAATACTTTTTTGTACTACTTAGAAAAAGATACTACAATTCATCAAGTATGTAAGGCGTTCTTTTTGAGTACGTTAAGTATTTCGGAGAAACGTATTTATTATCATTTTCAACATCTTCGTAATGAAGCAACTGGTATTGCTCAAAGCTTAAAAAGAGGTAAACACATTAAACGTTGTCTTCCTGAAGAAGCAAAAAATAGAATTTTCGATCAAGTAAAAAGTTTTCCTACAATTGACTCTCATTATTGTAGAGCTAGCTCTTCACGGAAATATTTGGAAGAAGGGTTATCATTAGCCAAAATGTATAGTCTTTTTCAAGAAAAACATCCTGAAGATTCCATCTCGCTATCTTCGTTTTCAAGAATATTAAACAAAAACTTTAATCTCGGGTTCTACAAACCAAAAAAAGATCAGTGTAATCGTTGCACTGCAAGTAACTGCAAGTAATACAAATGGTTTCTTCAGATTTTAAAATGTATTCTGAAAAATCTCATAAGTTGTATTTTCAATTAGTTCCATTTAGTCAGATAAAATTTATTAAATATGTTCAAGATGATTTATTTAAAGTGTCTTATAAGACTTCTGCAGCTGAAATAGAATATAAAACTACTTCATTGATGAAAAAGTCCAGAAAAGGTATAATACCAACGCCAAATAATTTATTTGAAGCAAATTTAAAAAGTTTGGCAGCAAAAAAAATATGTTCTGATAAAAAAATGATATAAAAAGCCTTTACAACTTCTTACCAAAAGTTGACGTGCAGTATTATGACTGCATACTAAAGTAATTATGACTGCGCATTGAAATATTTTATAAGTTTAAAAGAAGCATAGCTAAACTCAGTACAAAAACTTGTAATACTTATTTTATTTTTATTTACCCATTGTTATTCTTTTTTTTAAATGAATTTTTTTTTCTGTTTTTGTTATAATAAAAAAATTAATGATCTCACAAGTAATTGTTTTTAAATGTTTTATTTTCATTTTGTTTACTTTTAACTTCTAATTGGTAGAATTTAAAAAAACATTGGTTTCTAATATTTTGCCTTACGTAAGCATTATTTTGCCGCATGTAATAGGAATGGAAAAAATTAAGTCAAAAGTGGCGTATACGGCAGTATGTTTTTGCACAAAAGTCCTTTAAAATCAGGATTTTAGTTCTAAACTAGTTTTGGATTTAATGTCAAAAGGAACTCTATAAATGCCACTATCAGCGGTTGAAATATCAAAGTCAATTTTTCGGGCCAGTTTTTATTTATCTCGTTTCAAACTTAAAAGTTAGTTTCCCAAAACTCGATTTTTTGGATGTACGTCAAAATAATTTCCGGGCGACGATATATAAGAATAAGAGTAATGATGAGGGTAAGTTCGGGAACATAGGAAAGGGTAGGGCCAAAAACAGAGATTAAGATAAAGATACATACACTAAGGGAAATAACGCGTATTAGCATTATCCACGTCTGAGTATAAATTTTTTTTAAATATTTACGTGGATATATCAAATATTTTCCTTACAACACATTTTTTTGCCGTATTTAAATTTTATTTATACCACAGACCTACACACATATTCAAGCAGCAACAGCATCGCACTCTATTCCCGCAGTTTATTTCTTGCAGTTGCAGGTTTCTTATAGTTCTCGTTTAGTTTTTTGTGTAAGGGTAATATAGCCTGGATGTTTGGCCATAATGATTTGTGAGTGCGATGGGTGATCGCATGATGAAACTATGTAGGGTGGAGTGACAAACCGATATTTTCTAAAGAATATCTTGCACCGATTGTCATTTACGTGCATATTACCTGAAGCATATTTATTTGCTTCATATTTTCTATCTTGCTTTTTCTTCCTCTTTTCTTCCTCTTTTCTTCCTCTTTTCTTCCTCCTCTTCAATTTAAATATGTTGTTTTTTAATATAAATATTTTTATATAAATTTTCGTTAAATGCGATAGTTTTATTTTCAAACAGTAAATATTTGAAAGATATTTTAAAAAAATTCGTGCATAATTTTAATATATTGTTTATTAATTCTGTTTAAATATTTATATATTTTATTTTATTAAAAAAAAATTTAAATAAATTTTTAACATTTACGTAGTCGATTTATGCAAATCGTTATTGGTGCAAAATTTACTCGCTTTTTGGATAAATTCAAAAAGTTTTTGGATAAATTTAATAGTTTTTCTCTTAGTGAAGCCACATCAAAACCTGCGGGTGTGTCTACGATACTCAATGGTATTTTTATTTTTTCGAATCGTTTCGAAGCATTTTCTTAATCATTTCAAAATCTTTTATTGATATTTAAATTCGAAAATAATAGAGGAGTTTTTTTATCTAAGTTTCACTTGAAGCTTCACTTGAAAAAAATTTATCATTTTGATTTTGTCTTTTTTTTCAGTTGTTAAATTTCGTATAATGACGTTATATCAAAATATGACTTACTTCTAAGATAACTTCTCCCCATATTAGTTATATTTACACTCGCCAAATTTCGCCAAAATAGCGACAAAATATAATCGAACGGTTAATTCATTCTTTTCCCGCCAAAGTATAACTATTCACACCAAACAAATTACTTAAAACGCAAATTTGACGAGACATCACAAATAAATATAGACATTTTTTTAAGACAAATATGAGAATGATATCAGAAAGCATAAATAAACGAAATACGTATGTAATCAACTGAAGCAAAACAAGGCAAATAATAATTTCCAAGTATTTTTTGCGACAAATGTTGGCTGTTTTCAGCTGCTGTATCAACAAAACAGGGTTATGTACTAAATATTGTATCGTCATACTTATATTTATTTGAATGTAAAAACTGTTACGCAGATTACCCGAAAAAGACTACAGTAAACAGTTTAACAGTTTTCAAAAAAATCATAAGTTAAAATATATAACTTTTTTTTTATTTAGAAAAAAAGCATTTCCAATGCATACAAATATTTTAGAATTTTTTGAAGAATACACAGAGAACAAATTGTAAATATTTTTATACATTTTTTTTATATAACACACTAACCTTTTCCCGGCGCGCGTTGCTGCACCCTGCAACTACATGGGAACATAATAGGTGTATTCAAAACTTTTCTTAGACTGATAGTTTGACACCACTGTCATTTTCAATTGCCCGTTTCAGTTTCCCAGTAGCAGAAGATCACCAAATAGTTACTCCATTTTGAGTTTGTATGTAAGTATTGCTACTTTTACTTTCAAAGCTATTCGATAATACAAATTTTAATTGTATGGGCGGAGCCACACCCACTTAAATAATGCCCATCCCAGTTTTCTAGTAGATGGACATTACCCAGTTTTAGGATAGTTGCCGACAGTGAGCATACAAACTAAATTATCAAAGTGTGCATTTTTATTGATTTTTGGGCGGTTAAAGGGAGTCTGACAGAAATTTAAACCATCTCGTACTTGAAAAAATGTACTGCCAAAATTTCAGCTCTATCGGCTCAGTAATTTTGAAGTTTCCAGCCATCACACAGACAGCGTTTTGCTTTTTGTATACTTTATATTTTGGATAAAGATTATTGGCTATAACTTTTGATTGGTAATAAGAGATACTAAGATAATTTATTCTAAAACATTAATTTTTTAGCTTGTTAATTTTTTCAAAAATATAAAAACACAATATAGAAAAAAAATTTTGTTCGAAAAAATCAAGGGCGCAGGCCCTGTTTTTTTAATCACACACATGGTTTTTAATTTTTGCCTAAAATTGAAACAATTTTTGCCTATAAATGTTGTAATTTTTAAATGGAGTTACAAATTTGCGAATTTGAATTTAAATTATTTTTACAACAAAAACAAATTTTGAGCTTTTTTTTGGAGGAAAACTCAAATTTCAGACCTTTTTTGAAAAAAATATTTAAAATATATATACTCAACTAACGGTATTTTTGCAATAAGGTTTTTATAGTACTTTGATGAAGCTTTAAGACAAAAAAAATTTAACCAAGTGTATAAAAAAGCAGCGGAGATATTTGAATCGAAAGTCACAAAATTAAATTTCTGATTGTGTTTTTCTCATTTTTGAGCACGATGTTCCATTAAATATATCGTTGAAGATATGTTCATGTTTTTGATGTCAAAATAACGGAAATTTTTTAATTCTACTAAATTTAGGAACTATTTTATATTTTGTAAATATTTGCATATGTAACAACTAAAAATATGCGATATTGTTAAAAATTTGTACTACCGCACCATCTGGTGCCCAACGTGGTTCAAAGAAGATACTGTCAAAAAACTGATCGTACCCGAGAACTACTATATACCAATTTTTATTCTAATCGCATGAGCGGTCTGGGAGTTTGAAGTGGTCTTGCAAAAAATTTGTACTACAGCGCCATCTGGTGTTCAAGATAGGTCAAAAAAGATAGCAGCAGAACACTCAACGTACATGAAAACTACTGTATACCACTTGTCATTCTAATCGCATGAGCGGCTTGTGAGTTTAAGGCAGTTTTATAAAAAATTTGTACTACAGTGCCCTCTGGTGTTCAAGGTGGATAAAAATTGATAGCCCACAAACACGCACCGTACCAAAAAACTTCTATATACAAATTTTCATGCTAATCAAATGAGTAGTTAAGGAGTCTATTGCATAGTTACATGCGACATTTAGTTCCAAAGCATTTCGATATCATAAATTTGGCCTGTGTGGGCAAATCCCCCTTTGTCTTATGTTCGCTCAAATATATAGTAACTACCTCTTGGGCCCATAACGTCTACATATCAAGTTCCACTATCAAAATATGTACAACTCAGGAATATTAATGATTTCTTAAAAGTGGGCGTATATATAGTTAGATCACGCCCAGTTTTAGTATAGTTGCCGATAGTAACCATACGAACTTATTTAAAAAATTTCAGTCTAATACGACCAAAAAATCTTAAATAAAGCATTTTTATTGATTTGTCGGTGGTAAAGGGGGTATGGAAAAAAGGGGTATGGAAAGTTTTTACTATGCCTATATTTTTCGTGCAAATGCAAACTAAAGTGAGACTTGCCAAATTATTCCAAAATTCCATTTATTTCCAATTACCCTTGCAAATATTTCCCCACATACACCATATGTGCGCACCTGTAAGTTTTCACAGCTGTATTATTGATAAGTTCACTAAAATGCCTATAATTCATGAACCAATACACATACAAAGACCATTTATACAAAAAAACCTTCGTTTTGACGTCACCTTTCATGAGAAATTTCCAGAAATAAAATCGGTTCACGCATTACAGAGAACATCAATTTCATACACAATGCAACTTATTTTTATATATATAGATTAAAAATGAGCAAATGAACGGATCAGGGTATTATTCCTTTTATATGCTCTGTTTCAACAATTTACTACCAGATGTAAGCATTAGACAGATCCGTATCCGAACCTCAAAGTTCTTTGTACAAATTCCGGCTGTTATCCATACCTACGACTTTCAATTCTTTATTTTCACAATTATTTCTTATGTATACGTAAGCATAGCACATCATAGAACAATCTAAAAATTTCTTTTGAATTGTTAGTTGCGTATTAAGTTTTGTGAAACACTTAGAGAATTTAATTGACTACGAAAAGGTTAATACATTGTCCTTCAGAGAAAACCAAATCAACAGAGTTTCCCAACAGTTGTATTCCATAAAAACACTTTAAAAACACTTATATAGTTCCTAATTCATTTCAATTTATTTTTCATTAGAAATATTAGTACCTTCTGTTATTAAGGAGAACGATTTCACAGTCATAATTAAGATTTATTTATTTTGTTTATTTTTTTTTTTACTGACAATTTTTTCAATTTCAATTTTTTAATGACAAATTGAAAGAATTTTAATAGCTTAAGTATCTAACCGCCACTAATAAAAAACCGTTCAATACTAAGCACAACGCAAAATGTGAGCAACAAAAAAACTTGTTGAAGTTTTTGACAGGTTTGTCAAAACAAACAAAAATAAAAAGATCACGTTCATTGGCACTTAAGAAAACAGATGTTAGTAAGATTTTTAAAATAGTTTCACAAGAGCTAACAAGATTTTAGTTTAATGTTTGATAACGTTATCGCATTGATATGTTTTTCTTAAAAATTTCCGAAAAAAAAAAATAAAAATGTATAACATATTTTTACACATTCACATAAGTAAAATGTTTCATTCTGAATAAAAAAACATAATGTACCTCTTACTGTACCTAACGAATTATAATTATTTTTTACCTATTTATTTAATCTTGTTTCACCTTGCATACTTCTAGGATCAATCGTAGATCCGCAACAGTTCCTCTCAGTCAAAATAAATCGAATCATGTTAAAACAAACCATTTTTTATTAAAACCAGCCTGCTCGTTAACAAATCACAAATGGTAAGGAGAGACATTTGATGAAATTGCTTACAACTACAATAAGACGACACATTCGCAACCTTTGATCTACGTAAACTTATCCAGAGTCACGATACAAGAAAGACTTCACCTACTGTACCTTCTCATAGGCGTCAATGTTTTTCGAATGGTACATAAGAAAATTAAACGATGTTTCGTTAACAAAATTAAATAATTATAATATGGTATGGACACAGTAGCTTTTCAACTGCATGGTTCATATATCGAGTAATTATAATATTGTCATAAAAATTCGAAGCATATGGAGCACGTCTTTGATATTCATATAGAAAACATCAACCTTAAACAAAAAGACAAACACTGACTGCTGCTGCATACAACGAGGGTTGGTCATACATTAGGCTTGGGTAGTTCATGAACGAACTAGTTCAATTGAACGATTCCCACTCATGAACTATGTGAACTAGTTCAGTGTTTCTCGTTCTTTTAGTTCTTTTAGTTCATTTTAGTTCAATTGCTATTGCAGCGAGTAGCAGCAAAACGAACGAGAGCAAAAATAACTAAATTTACCAAGCTATGGTTTGAGTACTTGGTTTGAGACTTTTTGTGTCTGCACTAATATAAATGTTGGATTTGATGGCTATCACATATTCATACCAAGTTTGTTTCATTTCATATACCTAGACATGAACAAGTAAACGAAACGAACTAAAAGACCAATCGAACTAAAAGACTTAACGAACTAAAAGAACGAACGAACTAAAAGAACTAACGAACTAAGAGAACAAACGAAGTAAAACATGCAACGAACAAAAAGAACGAACGAACTAAAAGAACTTAATGAACGAACTAGTTCATAACATACGATTGAACTAAAAAGAGCGATCTTTGTTGTGAACTAAAATGCCCAAGCCTATCATACATATTAACCCTCTCCAGCCCACCCTTAAAGCTCCCCTGTTCAGGTGTAGGGAATAAATTTACAAAAAATCATAACATTTTTATGGGAGGACCTATAAAGCGTAGTCGGAGAGAAGAGGTCCCAAGGGAAAAATGTTCCTTTTGCAAAAGTAATGGGGTTCGGTCATACATATTTACCTTTTCGGCCGTCCCTTAAAGCCCACCTGTTCAGGTGTAGAGAATTAATACACAAAAATCATATTTGTATGGGAGCCCCCTATGGAGTGGTCGAATGGAATAGGTCGCCAAGGGAAAAAAGTTCCTTTTGCAAAAGAAATGGGGGTTGGTCATACAAATTTACCCTCTCCGGCCCTCCCTTAAAGCCCCCGCTGTTCAGGTGTATGTTTATGTTTGAAGAAAAAAAATAAAACTAGACAAATGATCTTTATTTTTGAGCGTAAAATAAAAATTTAGAAAAACTTTTGTTTCTGAGCGAAAAAATAAAAATTGAAAAATAATTTTTATTTTCGAGCAAAATAATAAAACTCAAGTTGTAGTTACCTTCACCCTTTTCAAGTTGAAGTTCAGAAAACGTAAATTTTATTTCAAAAATATGAATTGTAGTTCAGAATTGTGAAATGAAGTTCAGAATCCGTAAATTGTATTTCAGAAAAGTGAATTGTAGTTCAGTATAAAAAATAGTAAGTTCAAATTCAGAAATCGCAAGTTGTATTTCAGAATAGGAAATTGTAGTTCAGAATAGCAAATTGTATTTCAGAAAAGTAAATTGTAGTTCAGAATAGTAAGTTGAAATTCAGAATTCGTTAATTGTATTTCAGGTTAGATAAATGTAGTTCAGAATAGTAAGTTGAATTTCAGAAAGCGTAAGTTATATTTCAGAATTGTAAAATGTAGTTCAGAATCTGTAACATATATTTCAGAAAATATGAAATGTAGTTCAGAATGTGTAATATTATTAGTATTTAACCCTTTCGGAAGTTCTATTTTGTTTTTGACTTTACAAATCATTCTTTTCCATTTTAAGAAAACATTGCTGTTTGAGTCTACGTGCAGAATAATCAAAGTACTTTTTTAAATTTTGTTTGCAAACAATTGTCTTTTAAATTGCTGACAATCCTTAAAATTTCAGTAAGGGATCAAAAAAATTGTAACCGTATTGAGTCCAATGCGCGGATTCTCGTAAGCACTGTCTCTTTAAAAGTTGGCAATTAAAGTTGCAAAATTATAATGTTGATTAGAGTACCCAACTTATACGTTGGACGTATCGATATGTATAACACGAATAAAGGTAATTCATAAGTTGTATGTAAATATATGTAGTACATATTACAGATTCTGAACTGCATTTTATATGTTCTGAAATACACGTTACAGTTTCTGAACTACAACTAATATTTCTGAAATACAATTGACGATTTCTGAACTACATTTTACAATTCTGAAATACAACTTACCATTTCTAAATTTCAACTTGCTATTCTAAACTACATTTATCTAATCTGAAATACAATTTACAATTTCTGAATTTTAACTTACTATTCTGAACTATAATTCACTTTTCTGAAATACAATTTACGGATTCTGAACTACATTTCACAGTTCTGAAATACAAATTACGCGTTCTGAAATAAAACTTATTAACCCTGCAGTAGTCGCGTACCTAAATGTGACGAGAGTGGTAATGTAATCCGTTTTTTAAAGTTTAAAATAAGACATGGCAATTTGAAAATGCTTAGTTATTTGTTTTAATTTTTATTATTACTTTATTTTATATTATATTTATTTAAAAAAACAACATAACGTCGTTGCGCATACAAAAAGGGTTATGTGTAAAATCTCGATTTTTTTTTTATTTTACCATTCAACCGCCATATGTAGGCTCCATCTACTCACCAAATGGTTTTTTGATATTTTTAATGGTTCAGAAGTTAGCAAATGTGAAAGTTAGCTGTATATGTGAAAAAAGTATTGAAATTGTTAAAAAACAAAAATGTTTTTTTCGTCTCCTGAAAAATTGTTCAAAAACACATAACCTTTTTTGTATGCGCAGCGACGATAAACATAATTCTTATAGTACGTAAAATCAATGAATATCGATTGCAGACAATTGTGAAATTCATAATTTTGCATGACTGGATTACATATGTAATCCGCGCGACTTCTGCAGGGTTAATCTGAAATGAAATTTACGTTTTCTGAACTACAACTTGAAAAGGTGTAGAACAGAAAAATAAAAATTTAAAAAAAATTTTTATTTCTGTTCAAAACCATACAAATCTAAAAATAATAATTAAACTTTTAGTTTATGGATATCGCTTATAATAATAACGATCCCAGATTTAATTTACACTTGCCAATTTATGAAATGGGACTTTTTTAGTAAGACTATATTAAAGAGTAAATCAATCCACTTAAAAATCGATTTTTTTGGTTAAAGTTTCACTTCTGCCGTGCGTGGTGGCCACACACATGTTTGTTTTTTTTTTCTTTCTTTGGTTTTCATTCTGTTATAATTTTATTTTTCTTATTTATTTATTCATATCCTTCATTTATTTTATTTTATATTTTTATTCATATTATTATTTTCTGTTTCTTATTTTTCTTATTTTTCTCTTAATATGTTTATTTTTACTATTATATATGATATATTTGATATTATTATACAGGGTGTCCCAGACCTAGAGGACAATCCAGCGGGGGGTAATCACTCATGATGAGGTGAGCAAAAAATTATATGGGTGGGGGTGGTCGCAAATGCCCCCCTAGGGAAGTAGGAGGGAAAAACAAAAAAAAATTGGGGTCATTACGTTTTAATCAATTACATACATGTCTCTGCAACGATTAAAAAAAATAAATAAATAACTGGCCATTTCAGCCCTTGAAAGGACTTTGACCTAGCTTCTTATGATCAATTGTGTTGTGCGTGTTATTAAGTTTGTACACAATTGACCGAGAACCGGACCTACATGCTTAACGCCGACTCCGAACGGCGATGAACGGAATGTTCACGTTCTCAAGAAGCTTTACATGGCATTTTGATTACTCTCTGAGGTTTGCCATTGTCTGCAGAGAGGTGGCGGCCGTACAGAAATTTATTTTAATTCAAATAATTTTCTGTCGCTGCTGGGGTTCGAACTTGGGTCTCCAAAGTTCGTTGACATAGCGGCCGCGCACGTTAACCAACTACGCCACGGACGCCACAACGATTACCAGAGTTAATAGCTTTTTGAAAAGAAAATAAATTGTCCTTTAAGTTACTTGCACAAAGTTTTGCCATAAAGTCACAACTAAAAAAATAATAAGCACCTAAATTCAAAAAATTCGTTTTTTTTTTTCTTAAAAAATCAACTTTCAAGGCACTTTTCTCGAAATAAACCAAATATCTATCTATATCTATATCTATATCTATATCTATATCTATATCTATATCTATATCTATATCTATATCTATATCTATATCTATATCTATATCTATATCTATATCTATCTATATCTATATCTATATCTATATCTATATCTATATCTATATCTATATCTATATCTATATCTATATCTATATCTATATCTATATCTATATCTATATCTATATCTATATCTATATCTTTATCTATATCTATATCTATATCTATATCTATATCTATATCTATATCTATATCTATATCTATATCTATATCTATATCTATATCTATATCTATATCTATATCTATATCTATATCTATATCTATATCTATATCTATATCTATATCCATATCTATATCTATATCTATATCTATATCTATATCTATATCTATATCTATATCTATATCTATATCTATATCTATATCTATATCTATATCTATATCTATATCTATATCTATATCTATATATATATCTATATCTATATCTATATCTATATCTATATCTATCTATATCTATATCTATATCTATCTATATCTATCTATATCTATCTATATCTATATCTATATCTATATCTATATCTATATCTATATCTATATTTATATCTATCTATATCTATATCTATATCTATATCTATATCTATATCTATATCTATATCTATATCTATATCTATATCTATATCTATATCTATATCTATATCTATATCTATATCTATATCTATATCTATATCTATATCTATATCTATATCTATATCTATATCTATATCTATATCTATATCTATATCTATATCTATATCTATATCTATATCTATATCTATATCTATATCTATATCTATATCTATATCTATATCTATATCTATATCTATATCTATATCTATATCTATATCTATATCTATATCTATCTATATCTATATCTATACTATCTATATCTATACTTCTATATCTATATCTATGTATCTATCTATCTATCTATACTATTATATAAAATGAAAGTGAACATTTTTTGTGTCCGCAAAACTCCAAAAGTACTGGTCCGATTTTTTTGAAATAAGTTTTAAAATATCACATTTGTGCTACAAAAGGTTCATTGGTTATTTTCTTTACGAAATTTCAAAAATTAGTATCTTTAATTAAAGTGTTAAGTTTTTTAAAAAATCATCCTCAATGCCATGCATTGCTTGATCGTTAGCTTTTCATGCGTTTGTGCTGCGAGGGCCTCAATAAACTGCATGTTGCTCTCTAATATACTCTTTTTGTTCTCAGCAAGCACAAATACATATACATACATACTTTGCTGCGCTTAAAGCTAATTGGATCGATGTACATTCTAATATGTTCAAAGTAGTTTTGATGTGGAGAATTAATCTAACACAGTTTTGTTAAAAGGGGATTCACTGACCACCTTTAGCATGTTGAGGATTTTTTTGATGAGAATGAGATTCAATCCGTCTTGATATATGTATGTATGTATGTATGTACGTATGTTTATTTGTTTCGCTGCATGCAACTTTTCGATACATGTTTTGACGGTGGTTTTCCTGTCATTTATAAATGAACAAAAGGAACAAACGGCTGACTTTTTACTTAATAGATTTGACGTTGTGTGATTCAATAAGTTTTTTTATAAATAAACAAGAGAACTCGGACGGGCATAGGAAAAGGGGTTATGTCTTCGACCACACAAGTCAAATTTTTGATATTGAATAGTTTTGGAACTAAACGTCGCATGACAATAAAACTCAGTATGGAGTTACTAATTGCCAAAGTTTGTGCATTGGAAAAGGGGGTGTGGCCTGATTCTCTATACAGCAGCGATTGCCATCGCCTAACTCTTTCCACTCTTTCCACTCTATTACAACAACTTCAATATATCTATGATTGTTGTAATTCGCCGAATCTTTCACAGGCGCAGCTGCACCGCAACCATACAGCGTGTGTTTGTTGTTGTTTATTCTTGTCGTTGTTGATAAATATAGCACATGTGACCGCGTACAGCTCTTGCTACGCTGAAGGTTTCTTGTTGGTAATTTTGCGTATGGTTTCGTCACCGAGTGCTTTTTGTTTGTGTTCTTTTTATGTTACTAATTCCTTATTGTACTACATATCCAACGACATGTTGATGTTGTTAGTTATTTGTCGTAATTGTTGTTGCACTCTTCAAAAATCACTCTTTGACAATTCCTGCTATACAGAATAGCTATGGAAGCTTAAATCACAGGACATTGAAACTCATAATGGAATTGTATCCTGGGAGTGATGTTCTGCTACTGGGAAACTGTAACGGGCAGTGGAACATGAGTGTGGTGTCAGACTAAGATACTAATAAAAGTTTTGAATTCACTTATCATTTCCAATATACTTGCTGGGTGCAGCAACGCGCGCCGGGTGTTGCTAGTCTATATATATAAAAAAGGAGTTTATGTTTGTAAGGCCGCAATAGACTCCTAAACTACTCATCCGATTAGCATGAAAATTTGTGTATAGAAGTTTTTTGGTACGGTGCGTGTTCGTGGGCTATCAATTTTGATCCACCTTGAACACCAGAGGGCGCTGTAGTACAAATTTTTTACAAAACTGCCTAAAACTCCTAAACTGCTAATGCGATTAGAATGAAAAGTGATATACAGTGGGTTTATTATACGTTGAGTGTTCTGCTGCTATCGTTTTTGACCTATATTGAACACCAGAGGGCGCTATAGTACAAATTTTTTACAAAACCACCTAAAACTCCCAAATTGCTCATGCGATTAGAATAAAAATTGGTATATAGTAGTTTTCAGGTACGATGAGTTTTTTAGCACTATCTTCTTTGACCCAACTTGGACACCAGATGGTGCTGTAGTACAAATTTTTTATAAAATCGCATATTTTTAGTTGTTTTCTTATGTAACATGTGCAAATATTTACAAAATATTAAATATTTTTTAAATTTAGTAAAATAAAAATAATTTCCAATATTTTGACATCAAAAACATGAACATATCTTGAAAACTATGAAAAATTTTACTACAACGATATATTTAATGCAACATCGTTGCTCAAAAATGAGAAAAAAACAATCAGAAATTTAATTTTGCGACTTTCGAGTCAAATATCTCCGCTGCTTTTGTATTCATTTTGTTAAATTTTTTTTTGGCTTAAAGCTTCATCAAAGTACTATGAAAACCTTATTACAAAAATACCGTTAGTTGAGTAAATATATTTTAAATATTTTTTTCAAAAAAGGTCTGAAATATTGGAGTTTTCCTCACAAAAAGGCTCAAAATTTGTTTTTGTTGAAAAAATAATTTAAATTCAAATTCGCAAATTTTCAACTCTATTTAAAAATTATAACATTTATAGGCAAAAGTTATTTCAATTTTACACAAAAATTAAAAACCATTTCTGTGATTCAAAAAGCAAGGCCTACCCCTTGATTTTTTCGAACAAAGTTTTTTTTTCCAATATTGTGTTTTTATATTTTTGAAAAAATATACAAGCTAAAAAATTAATTTATTAGAAAAAATTATCTAAGTATCTCTTGCCAATCGAAAGTTATAGCCAATAATGTTTATCCAAAATATATATACAAAAAGCAAAACGCTGTGTGTGATGGCTGGAAACTGCAAAATTACTTAGCCGATAGAGCTGAAATTTTGGCAGTACATTTTTTTCAAGTACGAGATGGCTTAAATTTCTGTCACACCCCCTTTTACCGCCCACAAATCAATAAAATTCTATATTTCCTACGGTTTTCGTCGATTGGGCTACATTTTGGTAATTTAGTCTGTATGCTTACTGTCGGCAACTGTACTAAAACAGGGTAATGTCCATCTACTAGAAAACTGGGATGAGCATTATATAAGAGGGTGTGGCTCCGCCCATACAGTTAAAATTTGTATTATCGAATAGCTTTGAAAGTAAAAGTAGCAATACTTACATAAAAACTCAAAATGGAGTTACTATTTGGTGATCTCCTGCTACTGGGAAACTGTAACGGGCAGTGGAAAATAACAGTGGTGTCAAACTATGAGTCTGAGAAAAGTTTTGAATACACCTATTATGTTCCCATATAGTTGCAGGGTGCAGCAACGCGCGCCGGGAAAAGGCTAGTATATGTATAAAAAAGGAGCTTATGTTTGTAATACCGCAATAGACTCCTAAACTACTTATCCGATTAGCATGAAAATTTGTGCATAGAAGTTTTTTGGTACGGTGCGTGTTTGTGGGCTATCAATTTTTATCCACCTTGAACAACAGAGGGCGCTGTAGTACACATTTTTTACAAAACTGCCTAAAACTCTCAAACCGCTTATGCGATTAGAATGAAAAGTGGTATGCAGTGGTTTTCATGTACGTTGAGTATTTTGCTGCTATATTTTTTACCTATCTTGAACACCAGAGGGCGCTGTAGTACAAATTTTTTGCAAAACCACCTAAAACTCCCAAACCGCCCATGCGATTAGAATGAAAATTGGTATATAGTAGTTTTCAGGTACGATGAGTATTTGACAGTATCTTCTTTGAACCACCTTGGACACCAGATGATGTAGTACAAATTTTTTACAAAATCGCATATTTTTAGTTGTTTTCTTAGGTAACATGTGCAAATATTTACAAAATATTAAATATTTCTTAAATTTAGTAAAATTAAAAAATGTCTGTTATTTTGACATCAAAAACATGAACATATCTTGAAAACTATGAAAAACTTTACTTCAACGATATATTCAATGCAATAGCGTTACACAAAATTACGAAAAAAACAATCAGATATTCAATTTTGTGACTTTCGATTCAAATATCTCCGCTGCTTTTTATAACGTTAGTTAAGTATATATATTTTAAATATTTTTTTCAAAAAAAGGTCTGAAATTTTGGAGTTTTCCTCACAAAAAGGCTCAAAATTTGTTTTTGTTGTAAAAATAATTTAAATTCAAATTCGCAAATTTTCAACTCCATTTAAAAATTATAATTAATATAAATTAAATACCATTTGTGTGATTCAAAAAGAAAGGCCTTACCCTTGATTTTTTCAAACAAAATTTTTTTCCAATATTGTGTTTTTATATTTTTGAAAAAATAAACAAGCTAAAAAATTAATTTTTTAGAAAAAATTATCTTAGTATCTTTTACCAATCAAAAGTTATAGCCAATAATCTTTATCCAAAATGTATATACAAAAAGCAAAACGCTATCTGTGTGATGGCTGGAAACTTCAAAATTACTGAGCCGATAGAGCTGAAATTTTGGCAGTACATTTTTTTCAAGTACGAGATAGTTTAAATTTCTGTCACACCCCCTTTAACCGCCCACAAATCAATAAAAATGCTATATTTCCTACGGTTTTCGTCTATTTGGCTACATTTCGATAATTTAGTTTGTATGCTCACTGTCGGCAACTGGTCTAAAACTGGGTAATGTCCATCTACTAGAAAACTGGGTGTGGCTCCGCCCATACAATTAAAATTTGTATAATCAAATAGCTTTGAAAGTAAAAGTAGCAGTACTTACATACAAACTCAAAATGGAGTTACTATTTGGTGATCTTCTGCTACTGGGAAACTGTAACGGGCAATGGAAAATGACAGTGGTGTCAAACTATGAGTCTAAGAAAAGTTTTGAATACACCTATTATGTTCCCATATAGTTGCTGGGTGCAGCAACGCGCGCCGGGAAAAGGCTAGTATATATATAAAAAATGAGCTTATGTTTGTAAGACCGCAATAGACTCCTAAACTACTCATCCGGTTAGCATGAAAATTTGTGTATAGAAGTTTTTTGGTACGGTGCGTGTTTGATGGCTATCAATTTTTATCCACCTTGAACACCAGAGGGCGCTGTAGTACAAATTTTTTACAAAACTGCCTAAAACTCATAAACTGCTAACGCGTTTAGAATGAAAAGTGGTATACAGTGGGTTTCAGGTTCGATGAGTTTTTAGCACTCTCTTCTTTGAACCACCTTGGACACCAGATGGTGCTGTAGTACAAATTTTTTACAAAATCGCATATTTTTAGTTGTTTTCTTAGATTACATATGCAAATATTTACAAAATAAAAAATATTTCTTAAATTTAGTAAAATTAAAAAAACTTCCGTTATTTTAATATCAAAAAAATGAACATATCTTGAAAACTATGAAAAATTTTACTACACCGATATATTTAATGCAACATCGTGCTCAAAAATGAGAAAACCACAATCAGAAATTTAATTTTGTGACTTTCGATTCAAATAGCTATCTCCGCTGCTTTTTTATACACTTTGTTAAATTTTTTTGTCTTAAAGCTTCATCAAAGTACTATGAAAACCTTATTGCAAAAATACCGTTAGTTGAGTATATATATTTTTTTCAAAAAAGGTCTGAAATATTGGAGTTTTCCACAAAAACAGACTCAAAAATTATTTTTGTTGTAAAAATAATTTGAATTCAAATCCTCAAATTTTTAACTCTATTTAACATTTTAACATTTGTAAGTAAAAGTTGTTTCAATTTTACGCAAAAATTAAAAACCATTTTTGTGACTCAAAAAGCAAGGCTTTTTTTTATTTTTTCGGACAAAAATTTTTTTTTTCCAATATTGTGCTTTTATATTTTTGAAAAAATAAACAAGATAAAAAATTAATTTATTAGAAAAAATTATCTAAGTATCTCTTGCCAATCAAAAGTTATAGCCAATAATCTATATATACAAAAAGCAAAACGCTGTATGTGTGATGGCTGGAAACTTCAAAATTACTTAGCCGATAGAGCTGAAATTTTGGCAGTACATTTTTTTCAAGTACGAGATGGCTTAAATTTCTGTCACACCCCCTTTTACCGCCCACAAATCAATAAAAATGCTATATTTCCTACGG
This sequence comes from Pherbina coryleti, assembly GCA_943735915.1. Taxonomy (NCBI): domain Eukaryota; kingdom Metazoa; phylum Arthropoda; class Insecta; order Diptera; family Sciomyzidae; genus Pherbina; species Pherbina coryleti. The sequence goes on along the minus strand of OX030950.1, from coordinate 50,308,257 downwards.
TTTTCGTCGATTGGGCTACATGTTGGTAATTTTGTCTGTATGCTTACTGTCGGCAACTTTAATAAAACAGGGTAGTGTCCATCTACTAGAAAACTGGGATGGGCATTATATAAGAGAGTGTGGCTCCGCCCATACAGTTAAAATTTGTATTATCGAATAGCTTTGAAAGTAAAAGTAGCAATACTTACAGACAAACTCAAAATGGAGTTACTATTTTGTGATCTCCTGCTACTGGGAAACTGTAACGGGCAGTGTAAAATAACAGTGGTGTCAAACTATGAGTCTAAGAAAAGTTTTGAATACACCTATTATGTTCCCATATAGTTGCAGGGTGCAGCAACGCGCGCCGGGAAAAGCTAGTTATTTATAATTTTTTATGACGTTTTTTTTTCTTACATAATTCTGTGTAAATCCGCCATACATTGTTTTATCTCAGAGCAGATATTTTTCGTAAAAAATCGATATTCCCGGTCTTACCACTTTTTCCTTTCTCTTGTGTTTCAAATGCAAACACTGCGACTAGGTCTGTGACACCCTGTATACTATTTCTATTTCTATCTCTGTTTCTATTTCTATTTCTATTTCTAATTCTATTTGATTTCTATTTCTATTTCTATTTCTACTTTTGTTTTTTTTTTTTTTTGTCAGACGGCTGAGAAGCAGCCTTTACTGGCACATAATATTTTTTACTGTGGCACTTATACTCACCAAGTAATAATTCCATGTAACAAATTTGCAGTTTCGTTGCTTAAGCATCAACCTGGACGTCCCGAGGACGTTTTTTTATCACAGTAAAAAATAACAATGGCATGGAACGCCCGCATTTAAAGAAACAAATGCGTAACGTTGACACGTAACGTTATTGAAACTGTTTGCTTTGTCCCAAAAATTTTAAAATCTTCAATTTATAACTCATTTTTTTTAATCACATTAAAGTTTCGTTAAACTCATCTTTATCCACTGTAGGAGTTTTTTCCAGAAATTGTCTTGAAGCTCCTTATTCTGATACGTATGTAAATTCTATAGGAATCTACCAATATTTTCTTAAAATATATGTACAGCAAGCTTCTTTAACAAACGTCCATATGCACAATGAAAATTATTGTTAAGAATTATTTAAAGGTAGATCCTAATACTTTGTAAAAGGCACACTTGGTTTTTAAAATCAAAACATAAAAAAATTGATCTAGTGATGAATAGAAAACAACAATCAAAATTAAGCGAGAAACTTAGAAAATATCTTGATCTAGTAGATCAGAAAATAATTTTATTCATTATAAAAAATTAAATTATGGATAATCACATTAAATTAAATAAACGATATTTATTAAGTCAAGTGAGCCTTTTTCATACTTTCAGTATCGAAGATAGTTTTTGACTTTCCCAGCTCGACTTCAATCTCGTCATTGACGGCAATGATGGCTTTATTATAGTTTGATTCATTCCAAGGCTGTACCTTGGTAGTGCCAAAAATAATATACACTAAATTGCCAAAAAAGGAAATGAGTGCGACAATTATAAACACAATCTGCCATTGACTTCGCTCATGCTAAGGAAAAACGAAAACAAAACTTTATTAAACATCAATGCATCCACATTAGTGAACTTACCGGATCAGTTACAATAACTCCCACTAGAAGCGGAGACAGAATAGGCATTACATTGGAAAAGGCATTGCTAATGCCCATTAGCACTCCAGCATGGTTGGGTGACAAATCTATACTATTCAAAAGACCCCCAATTATGCCGCCACTACTGAAACCTACGTTCAGAACCATCAATATGTTGGCCCAATTCTTCTGCTGCTCATCCAGAAAACCGATACCAATTAAGCAGGCTGCCGGTAACCACATTGCCATTGTATTGAAGGTCTTACGTAGCGCCGTCAAGGAAAGCACCTTTTTCTTCATCAGAATATCTGCAGCGATCAAGTAGACGTATGCTAGAATCCACATTGCTAGATATGGTAGTGCCGAGAAGAGGGCATTACTTTTTATATCCATATTCAAGACACCATTCAGATAGGCAGGAATTTGTGCCTGCATTGTTGTGAGACTCCAACCTTGGGCGCAACATGATATCACCAATACAATAAAGGGCACTGAAGTACATATGGCACGCCATGGAATGGGTATCTTTTGCTTATGGGAATCTTCTGTCTGCTGTAGTGAAGTTTGAATATATACTCTTTCCTCCACTGAAATAAGTTTCGATTCGGCTGCATTATTCGCACCAAGCATATACCAGAGGGTGCACCAAGTAAATCCTAATGCCGCAGCGATATAGAATAGGCCGGGCCAACCCATGACACCTGCAGCAATAACACCACTTACGCTCATTGCAAGAATAGTTCCAAAATCAGAGCCTGAATGACTGAATGCACCAAGTCGATTGCGTTCATTCACAGGTGCCCATCTGGCCAGATGATTGTTTACACTTGGGAAGATCATTCCTTGGCAAAGACCTTGAATGACGCGAATCCCGCAGTAGGCTTGCCAACCACCCCAAGGAACGCAGAATGGTATGATTAGAATGCAGAGCGATGATCCGAAAGTAGCGGCAAACATGACGATCTTAGTACCAAAGCGGCCACTCAAATAACCACCGGGAAATTGCATGACTACGTAGCCCCAGTAAAAACTGGATATAATATAAGATTTTTGCTTCTCACTCCAGTCATATACCTGCAGATGATAAAGAATTAGTAAAATTAAATCAAATAATCAAGTCTTACAATGCGATGAAAGGAGTAAGTCACTATTTTATATTTGTTATTTAATTTTTGGCCCAAATCAATAAAAACTCAAGAACCCATTATTGATCGCCCATATTAGACATTTGCACTCACATCATAGTCAGGATTTCCTTTATCTTTATCGGTCATGGCCACCAGAGCCACCGCAACATTCAACCGACCTAGATAGATAACCAACAAGTTTAGAAACATCAGTAAAACCTGCATGTGACGAACTCCCAGTAGAGGACCTATTAAAAACGATTGAAAGAGAAGGTATAAATTAGCTATAATTACTTGTTATTAAAAACAAAAAGCTCGTAGAGAGCACATGGACTCCCCTGATTTCAAAACTATCGGAAACACGTTTTATTGTACGACTAAAGAATGAATTACTTGAGTAATGTGAGATTCTGTTTGGCACCAAAGCAATATTGTGGGGATATTGGTATTGGTGGGGTATTGGTGGTCCGCCCGAGTGCATCTGGGAAACATTCGAGCGGATGGAGTCAGATAATATACTAGATATTTCTCTTAAACAGTTTACAGGGTTGTAAAAGAGATGGATAAAGTAGCAACAAATTCTGCGCAGACACACTTACTCAATCGCAGTTTACAATATTAGCGAAATGCGTTAACTCAATGGCGTCATGGCATTGATTTAAATGCTACCACACACATTCGACAACTAATTAGAAGGGAAAGAGTAGTAATTAATAATGCAATTGGTAGAAAAGTGTTGTAAGAAACTTTTCTTTTTTTGTTACATTTTTCAGACATGAATTTAGTGATCCAATATTTTGCCAAATTTCTTTAAAATATAACGACTCGGATTACTTACTCCATTCCAAGCAATACACATATTCCAACTCTTCCTCCAATATTGGAAACACTTTGATAGACTGATCGCCTTCAGCTCCTTCCACGAATTCTCCTTTATCACCTCAAGACGCTTTCTATGAAGTGGTAACTTGAGTCATGGGAATAGGAAAAAGTTACAAGGAGCCATTTGAATTTGTGAATACCAGTTGGCAATTGGGAGCTTGCGGAGCTATTGAAACGTTGGTTTTCTTTAAACGATCTGCATCAATGCTTACGAGACACCAAGATCTCCCTTATGCGAAGAGAATTTTCATAACTTTTTTGATGTTTTCATCAGTCACACTGGTAAATGGACGGCCGGAACGAGAAAAATCATCAACCACAGTATGGCCCGTTTTAAACTTTATGTACCACTCATACATTGGCATAATTTTATAACATATATATCACTCAAGAATGATAGAGATAATAGATTACGCATTGCGCAGGTCCGTTATTTTCTCTCAGCCATCAGCTGTTTTTTGTTACGTCATTTGTTGCTCACAGATCTTTGTTTGCATTCGGTTTGCGATGTATTATTCAAATTAAATAAGAAAAAGACATATATTAAGTAATTTGTTTAAAATTAAGTGTTCTGTGTAATAAGTGTAACAATGAAAGAAAAGATAAAAACGTAAAATTAAGTTTTTTTTCCTTTCCAAAAGAGAGGATATGTCAAAAAAGCGACTGCAGTTTTGTCGACAAGACAAAAAGTTCAATCCAGAAACATGGAAGGTTTGCATGGAACACTTCAATGCGGATGACATCGAAGGACAGCTGTAGTTAGAAATGGGTAAGTAATGATTGTGATTGCGCCAGAAGTATTTGCAAAGAGCTCACGCCAATGCAAGTTCCAACGGTCGCTTCCTAAGTCGGTCTTTCGAGTATTAATGTAGTCATTTTATTACCTATTTAACTCTAGGTCTAGGTGTGATAGTTTGCTCGTTACAAGCGACTATTTGAAGCTACATATTGAGGAAGCTACAAAAATAAATTGAAATATTAAAGTTAAGAAGTTATTCTTCCGTACCAGAATATTTTGACGTGACGAAGTTACGTTGTACCGCTCAGGTTGAAAAATGAATTTTTTAAAAATTCACCTGCGTTGCATTGAATTGTTACTCGCTGAGTATAAGAGCTATGATTAAAAAAATAGTACGACCGTAAGGGTTGGTTCTTTGACTTCATTATAAAAATAAAACAAAAATTCAAAACATCATCGGGTCGCAGGGGTACTGTTTAAGCAACACAACTGAAAATTTGTTACACGGAATTTTTACTCGCTGAGTATTAGTGCTAGGATTAAAAATACGATACGCTAATAAAGGCCTACTGTAAGCCCTCACAACAAAATTAGACAAAAAATTTCTGTCACCATGGGGACGCTGAGAGAGCCGCTCAAAGATCGATAACGCAACATTCATGCAGCGGCGTTGCATTGAATTTTTACTCAATCTTACAATCTTTTACTACGATAAAAGTTTAAAAAGGAAAATGTAGGTTTTATACATGGCTTTACAACAAAAATAAAAAAAAAAAATCCGGCGTCGTCAGGTCGTGAATATAGCAGCTTATGTAACAGAAATGTAATATCGTTGCATGGAATTATTACTCCCTCAGGAGGAGTGCTACGGTAAATTTTGTTTTACGACAGCATGGATGTGCTATTTCGCTTCACAACTAAACTAAAAAAAAAAATTCTTGTTGTGATGATTTCAGGGATGCAATCACATAATGCAGTAAAAATGCTACAGCCATGAAAAAACGTTGCATGGATTTTTAACTCTGTGACTACTGGTGCAACGGTAAATTTTAAGGAACGAAAACGAAGATGAGGTCTTCGGGCATATGACAAAAATAACGGCGTGTCAAAGACCCTCAGGGAGCAGCATAATGTGACGCATATGCATCACTTTTGCTGGATTAATTGAAATTAGAGCACAACCAATGGGGAAGCAAAAAAAAAGCTAAAAGAAACGCACCAACTCCAAATCCAACTACAACACCAACGCCAACACCAACACCAACACCAACACCAACACCAACACCAACATCAACATCAACATCAACATCAACATCAACATTTACATCAACATCAACATCAACATCAACGTCAACATCAACATCAACATCAACATCAACATCAACATCAACATCAACATCAACATCAACATCAACATCAACATCAACATCAACATCAACATCAACATCAACATCAACACCAACATCAACATCAACATCAACATCAAAATTAACAGCAACATCAACATTAGCAACAACAACAAGAAACTTCGTCACGTCAAAACCTACGGGTGTGTCCACGGCACAGCCAACTCTTTTTTTGTAATAAGAAAACTAATAGAGACATTCAACAAAATTTCTACAAAGTTAACCGTAAGTTTTTCAAAATAAATTAATCAACATGTAATTCATTTTCAATTATTCTTAATTATATTTTATGTTATTTGTTTTTTTAAATAAACAATATTGAAAACATTACATTCTGTGTTTAATTGAAACGTTAACATTTTTTCATATTATTTCCTTGCAAAATAAGCAACAAATGACGTCATGCGCAGAGAGAGGCAATTTTTGCGCAGGCTATTGCGTGATCTATATTCAATCGTTCTTGGATAGCACTCATAACACAGGAAATATGTACAGTCAAGTTTAGGTGACTTAATTTGAAAGGAGAATCTGAAGGTATAATTGAATTCCATAAAAAAATTGCATAAAACCCATATAGTGAGCGTCATGACCGATTATTCTTAGGTTAAATATTGGACTCAAACTGATATGAGTCAAGTAACAGGATTCCTTCCTTTTGTTCACATGATGAACAATAAAATAAATAAAATATATAAAGTTATTTTATTAAATATTTGGTTAAATAAATATTTTAGTTTGTACAAAAAAAAAATTAAGCTACAGATGTTAAACAATTAAAGTTACCTCAAAATTTGGATTTTTTTTGTGTTAGCATTTGTCATGGCAACCAGTACCACGCTTATATTAAGTCTCACCACAAAATTGATAACAATCGAGAAAAAGAGCATTAGAATCTGCAGATATCGTTGGCCCAAGACGGGAACTAGAGAGAAAATTCAATTAGTAAAGAAATATTTTAATTACCACTTGATAAAGTGTTTTTAAATTGTTCTGTGTTAAAAGATTCAAAACTAAATTGTTTACTCTACCCATGAGTCACAAGAGTTACATTTATATATCTTCTTGAACTTTTACTAAAAATTTAATTAATTTTATTTTTATACTTTTTTTTTTATTTTAATTAAATAAAAAATGTTTAAGTCTGTCATAAAAAAAAAAAAAATTGAAAAATAATTTTTTAAGCTGCAACAATTTAAAATTGTTTGTCGTGACAACGTGACAAATTTTTAAATTTTATGACAAAAATAAAAAAACAAAATATTTAAAGATTATATTCATTAGAAATTAAATAATTAATGTCAGCAGAGGAGTAATTAACATAGGACGTAACGCGCTATGTATACTAGAAGGTACTACAGTAAAATATATTTATAACAGAAACCCTGGTTCCTAACCCTCATAACAAAAATAAACAAAAAATTCATGAGGCTTCAGAGAGAGCCGCTACAAGATCAAAAATGCATCAATCACGCAACGACGCACAGTGTGACGAGCCCATATAGCGAGTGGACAAAAATAGGAGTTATCCTAGAATCATGAAATTTTGTGAAAATGAGTTTTACGATGAAAGAATTATTTTCACAAAATTTCGTTCAAATTTAATGAATGGCACGCCTACCTCCCATATGACCGAAATCGGTAATATGAAATAGTTCCCCAAACTATTATCCTAGATCAATAAAATTTGGTACACATAATTTGTTTAGAGTCGTAAACAGGTGGTGTGAAAATTAACTAAATCGGTTCACTAATATGACCACCTTCCTTATAACTGAAATCGGTAATCAGGTATATTCACACAAAAAATTACCCCAGATCATTTAAATTTACTACACATAGTTATTTTGTAGCTATAAGTAGCTGGTGTGAAAATTAACCAAATCGCCCGACTAACACGCACACCTCCCATATAACTTATTTTCCAGTATAAACGTGAAGGGCATTTTAGCGAAAACAAGATTCAGATAATTTGCCATTACTCCTTTTTTTCGATTTTTTGTTGATAAAGTGTTTTATTTGAAAGTTTTATTAAACAAATTAATGTTTTTTTTAAGTTTGAGAATTTTTTTTTTTTTATTTTTTCATATAAAATTGCTTATTTTCGACAAAACATGCTTCAGAAAAGTGGGCGTAAAGTCTTCATTATTGAGTTTCGTCAAACCAAGTTTTGGGAACATATTAAGAAAGTGTTGATATTACACATATTAAAGTTTAAAAGAAAAACAAAAATGCTTTTTTTATTTTATTGCGTTTTGAACTTTGTGAAAAATTTGTTATTTTTTCATATAAAATTGCTCATTTTCGCCAAAACATGCGCCAAAAAAGAAGGCGTAAAGTCGTTATTATTGAATTTCGGCAAATCAAATTTTGGATACATATTGAGAAAGTGTTGATATTTAACATACTAAAACTATATAATGTTTACATATAATTAACTATGTTGATATTTAACATACTAAACAATATGCTTTTTTTTGTTATTTCTTTTCAAAGTTTTTGTTTTTTCAGATTTCTAGAACCTGTCCTTAGTTATACAAAAAAATTTTTTTTATGTTTGCTTTTAATGAAAACTTTTTTGCTAAAACACATAAAATATATATAAATTATTTTTATTGCCTATTTTTTAAACTAAAATTTACGCCTTATTAAGATATATACTGTGTCAAATTGTAAAAAGAAGAATTTCATCATCTTTTCAAGTCAACTTTTAAAGAGTGGCATGTCCGTAATTGAAAAGATATCGCAAAGTCCTCTTACATGAAGAATATTAATACTCTAAACTATTATTCTGCATATTTAGATTTATAAATTTATGACTTTTTTTTCGTAAGCTATTTTTGTCCGCACTCGTTACACTGTGCGGCGTTGCATGGAATTATTGCTCGGTAAGTATATGCGGACCATGGTTCAATAAGTAAGGTTGTCTCGGGGCTGATCGTACTCTCTTCTCAGTACCCATAATTGTCAAAATTAATGCAAAGCAACAACAACAACTTCATCGGCTTCAAGGTATATTAAGGAAGGTAGAGTTAGGAGTTGAAATTCTCTCTTGTGGTGGGTACAGCACCTGTCAAAATCGGCTATTGAACGAATAAAAGCAAAACAAATAACAAAATTTTCCAATTAGACTTGTGTTTGATGAAAATTATTTAAGCGATTTAATGCCCAGAAGTTGTGCAATTTGTAAGAAGCCTTTTCAAAAAGAAAATGGCTCGTCTTTTAGTGTGCCTCTTAATAAAGCAAGACGCAATCGCTGGAACGTTGCTTTTTCCACAACATTTTCCTAATCAGCGCGGGTCTGCGAAAAGAATTTTTATAAAACGGATTTTATAAATCCTCCGGGGAATAATTGCAGTCCACTCCAGTTGCAGCCAGGAGCAATGCTTTCCTTAGTGTTATTTTACCTCACGCACAAAAATGAAAACTATGAATTTTAACACATTTGACAGTTTTCTATTCAGTTTTTTTTTTTTTTTTTGTTACGCTCTTCTTACGTTTGACAGCTACTGTACCCACCACTCCGAGACGAGACTTCCTTGTTGAATATACCTTGATCGGTACAAGGTTGATTTACATGTTATCAATTTTCTCTTTCAGATTTTGTACAAGCTGTCAACTTCGATTTGACATTTATGAGAACTCGCTCTCACCCATACGACAACCTTATTTATTCAACCATGATGCGGACGATAAATGTAAAGAAACAGAAATGAAAATTGTAAAGGCCATACGATAAAAATAAAAATATAAACAATGACACCTTTTTGTATCGAAGGTGAAAGCTCATGCAACAAAAATGAAATATTATTGCATGGAATTATTACTCACCGAGTAGAAGAGCTACGAAAAATTATATTTTACGACCATGAAAAATGGTTCATAAGCTCATGACGAGTTTATGAGGGAACCGCTAAATGCAGTTATAATGCAACAAAAATTAAAAAAAACTACATGGAATTATAAATTCATGACGATTCATGGCGCTATGGTTAATTTTTTGGAACGACAGTAAAGCTGAGGTTTTTGGTCGCATGGTAAAAATAAAAAATTTACGGCTTCCTGAGCACTCTCAGAGAAACCTTAATCTCTTTAAAATATCCTTAATTCAACAAATGCAAAAGAAAAACGAAAAATATACATGAAATGAAAAAAAAAATTAATTTAAATTAAAATAAGGACTAGTTAGAATAAGAGGATACACTAAGAGAAATAACGCATATTAGCATTATCCACTCCTCAGTATAAATTTTATTTAAATATTTACGTGGATAAATCAAATGTTTTCCTTACAACTCGTTTTTTTCCGTATTTGAATTTTATTTATACCACACATGTGCACACATATTCCATACAAGCAAGCAGCAACAGCATCGCACACGTACACACATGCTCCGACAAGCAGCAACAGCATCGCACTCTGTTCCTGCAGTTTATTTCTTGCCGTTGCAGGTTTCTTATAGTTCTCATTTAGTTATTGTTGCAAGGGTAATATAGCTTGCAAGTTTGGCCAAGAAATGAAATGATGTAGGGTGGAGTGACAACTTGATATTTACTCACAAATGTGTTGTACCGGTTGTAATTTACTTACATATTTTGCTTATAATTTTCTGTCACCTTTTCTTCCTCTAGTTTATGCTATTTTTGACATTTGGTGCCCTAATATTGTACCAACTGTCAAAAATAGTATAAACTAGAGAACGAAAAAAGTGAAACAGAGAATAAATAATACAGGCAAATGGCATTTGATGGACGCAATATGAAGAAAATAATGCTACATATAAAACCATTAATAACATATTCAATTTAAATATGTTGTTTTTTAAATTCAATATTTTTATATAAATTTTATTTAAATGCGATAGTTTTATTTTCAAATAGTAAATATTTGAAAAATATTTTAAAAAATTCGTGCATAATTTTAATATATTTTTTATTAATTCTGTTTAAATATTTAAATATTTTATTTCATTATAACAGTATTCAAATACATTTTAAATATTTACGTAGTCGATTTATGCAAATGCGTTATTGGTGCAAAAATGACTCGCATTTTGGATAAATTAAAAAAGTTTTTGGATAAATTTAATATTTTTTCTCTTAGTGTAGGCTACGTTAAGGATTAGAAAAAGTATGTAGGCAAGGAGTTAGACATGGATTGGGAAAATGAATAAGAAAAGGAGTAGGACAAATATTTGAACAAAGCTTAGAGTATGGAGTTGGACAAGGCTTATGACAATTTTGAAAATTATTGGAAAACGGGATTGGGATAATGATTAGGACAAATATTTGGAAAGACCTAAAAGAATATTAAAGACAAAATTGGGAAAAGGACAAAGACAAGAAATGGAACACGTACTAAAACCAGGATTTTAACATACTAAGGACAAGACTTAGGACAAAGTTTGATAAAAGTGGGACAAGGAATAGGAAAGCGATTCAAACAAGGATAAATTCAGGAATTTGTACACTAATTAAAAGAAGAGTTTTAACAATAAATAAGACAATTATTAGGACAAATATAAGAATAAGGATAATGATGAGAATAATTTCGGGAACACAAAAAAACTTAGGGACAAAAACAAGGATGTGGATAAAAATAGGCTGACACATCAAAGCATACGGGTGTGTCTACGAAAATAATAGAGGAATTTTATTTTCTCGCAAAAGTAAAATTATTCACACCAAATAAATTGCTTAAAACGCAAATTTGACGAGACATCGCAAATAAATACAAAAATTGTTTAAAAGACAAATATGAGAATGATATCAGAAAGCATAAATAAACGAAATACGTATGAAATCAACTGAAGCAATTTAAGACAAATAAAAATTTGCAAAACATTTTTGCTATAAATTTTTGGCTGTTTTCAGCTGCTGTATCTACAAAACAGGGTTATGTACTAAATATTGTGTCGTAATACTTACACTATGTAACAAAATTATTAACACCCCTGCTAAATTTTTGATTTTCCAGAAATATGTTGAAAAACAAAAGAAAACTTATTAATGAACGCAACAAAAATATTCACCCCACATAGAAATTTACGTAGAAACGTGACTTAATTAATGGGACTCATTTGGTTTTGCAATAAATTAATATTGTAAGGTCAATTCATTTGTGCTGAAGCTGTCGAGTGCATACAATGGCAAAAACAAAAGAATTGTGCATAGAGTTAAGAAATAAAGTTATCGAACTGCATAAAAATGGACTTACATATAAAAAAAAACTAGTACAAATTTAAACCTGAACAAGAACAGTGTGGCAAGTTTAGTGAAAAAGTATAAAAAAACAAAAACAGTTAAAAATATTAATGGAAGAGGTCGGAAGAAAAAAAAACTTTAACAAGAGTAGATGCAGCGATTGTAAGAAAAGTAAAAAAGATCGCCGAATTTCTGCTCCAAAACTAGCAGCCGAAATAAATAGCACATTTAAAATTGATATTTCGAGTCAAACTGTACGACGTCGTATAAAACTTGCGGGATTCGAGGGAAAAACTTCGCTTAAAAAGCCTTTCATATCGAAAAAAAGAAAAAAAAAACAGAGACTTCAGTGGCCCGAGAAAAAGCCACGTGCGTGGACACTTGAGCAGTAGAAGCAAATTATTTGGTCTGATGAAACCAAAATCCTTTTATTTGGCTCCGACGGAATTATAAGAGCTTGTAGAAAGCCAGGAGAACGCTAAAAAAAGGAATTTTTGCTCCCCACAGTCAAACATGGTGGTGATAAAAACCATATCTATACTAATATTATATTTTGAAGTGCCTTTTTTATGTTCGGAACAATCTTGAGAAAGGCCCGGCCGTTTTTCATGAAATTTTTTATAATAAAAAGCTCTCGACCTGGTGAAGGTTTTAGGCCAAAAAAATTATTAAAAAGTTTATTAGAAAAGGAGATTCATGGCTTTCAAAATCCTAAGTAAAATTCACCTGCAAGCACAAACGGACATGAACGACTCATAGCGTATAAAAATTGTTGTTGTTGTAGTGAAAAATAAAGCAGTGTGCGGCACATCGACACGATGCGAAAGTTCCAATATTTTACTCTCCCATCCTACAGTGAGTATTGCTTTGCTGAGAATAGCAATGTGATTTGTTTTTGTTTTGCCTACATATGCCCGAGCGTGTGTGTGCTATGGATAGCAACAGAGAATGGCAATAGGGGTATTCTCTATGCCTGGGATATGCCGTTGCACGGTGCAAGAATAGGAAATGTACAATCCGCCATTGTTGTTTCTGAATTGCAGATATTATACATTTCCTATTCTTGCACCGTGCAACGTCATATCCTAGGCATAGAGAATACCCCTAATGTATTTTGATTTTGTTTTTTTTTTTCGTACGCTATGCGTGGTGACGTGAAAAAAAGACAGAGGCAAGCAAAAACAATATATATAAAAAAGGAGCTTATGTTTGTAAGACCGCAATAGACTCCTAAGCTTCTAATCCGATTAGTATGAAAATTTGTGTATAGAAGTTTTTTGGTACGGTGCGTGTTTGTGGGATATCAATTTTGATCCATCTTGAACACCAGAGGGCGCTGTAGTACAAATTTTTAACAAAACTGCCTAAAACTCACAAACCGCTTGTGCGATTAGAATGAAAAGTGGTATACAGTGAGTTTCATGTACGATGAGTGTGTTGCTGCTATCTTTTTGGACCTATCTTGAACACCAGAGGGCGCTATAGTACACATTTTTTGCAAAACCACCTAAAACTCCCAAAGGGCTCATTCGATTAAAATGAAAATTGGTATATGTATAGTAGTTTTCAGCTACGATGAGTTTTTTAGCACTATCTTCTTTGAACCACCTTGGACACCAGATGGTGCTGTAGTACAAATTTTTTACAAAATCGCATATTTTAGTTGTTTTCTTGGGTTACATGTGCAAATATTTACAAAATATTAAATATTTCTTAAATTTAGTAAAATTAAAAAAATTTCCGTTATTTTGATATCAAAAACATGAACATATCTTGAAAACTATGAACAATTTTACTACAACGATATATTTAATGCAACATCGTTGCTCAAAAATGAGAAAAACACGATCAGAAATTTCATTTTACGATTTTCGAGTCAAATATCTCCGCTGCTTTTGTATACATTTTGTAAAATTTTTTTTTGTCTTAAAGCTTCATCAAAGTACTATGAAAACTTTACTGCAAAAATACCGTTTGTTGAGTATATATATTTTAAATATTTTTTTCAAAAAAGGTCTGAAATTTTGGAGTTTTCCTTACAAAAGGGCTCAAAATTTGTTTTTGTTGTAAAAATAATTTAAATTCAAATTCGCAAATTTTCAACTCTATTTAAAGGTGATAACATTTATAAGCAAATGTTATTTCAATTTTACGCAAAAATTAAAAACCATTTTTGTGACTCAAAAAGCAAGGACTACCCTAGATTTTTTCGAACAAAATTTTTTTTTCCAATATTGTGTTTTTATAATTTTGAAAAAATATACAAGCTAAAAAAATTATTTATTAGAAAAAGTTATCTAAGTATCTCTTGCCAATCAAAAGTTATAGCCAATAATGTTTATTGAAAACATAGATACAAAAAGCAAACCGCTGTCTGTGTGATGGCTGGAAACTTCAAAATTACTTAGCCGATAGAGCTGAAATTTTGGCAGTACATTTTTTCAAGTACGAGATGGTTTAAATTACTGTCACACCCCCTTTTACCGCCCACAAATCAATAAAAATGCTATATTTCCTACGGTTTTCGTCGATTTGGCTACATTTGGTAATTTAGTTTGTATGCTCTCTGTCGGCAACTGTACTAAAACTGGATAATGTCCATCTACTCGAAAACTGGGATGGGCATTATATAACGGAGTGTGGCTCCGCCCATAAAATTAAAATTTGTATTATCGAATAGCTTTGAAAGGAAAAGTAGCAATACTCACATACAAACTCAAAATGGAGTTACTATTTGGTGATCTCCTGCTACTGGGAAACTGTAACGGGCAGTGGAAAATGACAGTGGTGTCAAACTATGAGTCTAAGAAAAGTTTTAAATACACCTATTATGTTCCCATATAGTTGCAGGGTGCAGCAACGCGCGCCGGGTAAAGCTAGTTTATCTAAATAAAAAAAAAAATATATTGTTTTAACTTAAATGGCAATAATTTTTTTATAAACATTAGGAAGGCATGTGAACTGGGGTTACATGTCATGGAATGGAGTTAGAAAACTAAGTTTTATAGACGGCATAATGAATAAAGAGATGTACATAAATATTTTAGAAAATAATCTTGCCTCAAGTGCAGATATCATATATGAAAGAAAATATAACTTACAAGGAAAGGCCCCCAAGTGTCAGACGCCGATTTGAATGATTTTCGGATATGTGTTAGAGGATGAAATTCTAAGGTTGACGTATTTTTTTATTTGTGCTCAATCGAATGTTTAGTGTTTCAAAATGGAGTTTCAAAATCAAATAAACATTTGGTTTTTTACCATAACTCTGCTATTTGCCATAAAAACACATACATATTACGCAGAATCGCAGGCCCACCAGATTTTAATGCCGTACTTGGAAGGTTTGGATGGCATGTACTGGGTGAATCTAGTACGACCTCTGTAGCCATATCATTGCTTATCCACTGTAATGGATTCGTGAGGCCGATAGTTAGCACTCAAATTTGAATTAATCTTTTCAAAAACATCCCCAATGAGTGCAGCCTTATCTTATTCTTGCCGAACAGCACTGGTAGCATCAATTGCGTACAGGCCCGTGCGCGGGATTTTGCCCTGGGGGGGTGGTTTTGACTAAAAAATAAGGAATTCTTAGTACAAAGAAAACTATCAAAAAATGGATGCACAGAAAATATTACATATTGGATATAAAACTATAAGATTTCAGTTACATACATACATATGTACATTTTCAGATAATTTTTTAGTACTTCGAGTAAATACAAATACTTTATACGAAACTATTCTCTCAATAAATTAATGCGTCGGGGTGCAGAAAAAAAATCGTCCAATACTGCATCTACGCGAACTTTAACGTCCCGATGAATATTTAGTGCAGCCAATCCGTTCAGCCGATTTTCGCTCATAGTAGAACGCAAGAAATTTTTTAACCGGCGTAATGTTGAAAAAGAGCGTTCGTTCGATGATTTCGTTACTGGTAGCGCAGCCATTACCAGCAGGATTTGGCCAAATTTTCACTTCATTGATCCAAACTTCAGCAGAATCGTCATGCAAAATCGTGGAGTATTTCTCAAATAATTGGTTGCAGGCTTTTTCATCTAGGTTTGAAATTTTTGATGGAAAAAGACATCTAAAATTCGATCATTTTCCACACTACCCGACACTGCTTTAAAACTACTTATCCTATAAAATAACGTTACATCAGTTGAGTTACCATGTTTAATTTGAACTTTGATAGGGAAGCCTCAATGGTGAAGAATTATAATAAATCATAATAAATATAACTTTGCTTCATGGAAATTTTTCATAATCAGATAGTTCTGTGGATTTCAAAAGTATAGTTCGAAACCCTCCTGGGGGGGTTTGAACCCCCAAATCCCCCCCCGTGCGCACGGGCCTGATTGCGTTTGTCAAAGCATATGAATTGTAAAATATCCAAAAATCTGTTTCGTGTCATAGTTGCCCGGAACAATGGATAGGTATGCTCTTTGTTGGATTTATGACTAAAATTCCCATAAAAACTGACAGTTTGTTGTCAGCAATTGCTAAAGCTTTTTTGTTTGAATATCTGCAAATTATGTCTCTTATACTATGACTAAAAAGGCAGTTGAACGTGTCAACTCTGGACAAATTTTTTGTTATAGGATTGGGACCCATAAATGCTTATTCTATTATGACCCATAAATGGACTCATAAATGCTTAATTTTTTAGCATTACAAACGCAAATATTATTATTCGGTAACACTGTCAGTGGTATAGATATGGTTTTAGAATAAAGGAGACATGTTGTAACTATTCACGTGATAATTTTTTATCAAATTTTAACCTTAAATCTCTACGTAGCTCATGGTAATTCTTTTTAATACTTCCTCCATTACCCTTATGTGCAAGTGGGATTCATCCCCCTTATCAAATCCCTGCTGAGCCACTGGGCTACGTAAATATTTTAACGCTAAATTTTAATATTTCTCAAGCATTAGTATATCAAGGTGAAAATTAGAATTAATTTTTGACATATGCCTATACTAAAATCACCTGGGTCACCCGGGTGGGTATTGGTAAACGACGTGTATAAAAATCTCTGGTACGGCGAAGGTTAAAAAATTTTATTTTTTTAACATAAATTTCGTAATGTTTCGGCATCTTATAACTGCTTTCAAAAAAAAATTTTTTGTTGTATTTTCAAAATGGCTGCCATATTTGTCATGCAACCACGAGCGATTTTCATATCTTATAGAGTTTGCGTTAATGATCCTATCTCAGCTCCTATTAAGCATACAGTAGTACCTTAGGATATTACCTTCCATATCAGAAAAATTAATTGGGATGTTACTTAATGTAAAAAAAAAAGTTCAAGTTTCAAAAAAAAAATCGGAATTTTTGGTAACATTGAAAAAACACTTTTAATAGAAAGAAGCTAATGGCAGACCTATTTTTTTTTTTTTTTTTTTTGGTATTAGGTACGTCTTAGTAAGAACTTAAAATTACAATTTTTTAAAGTGACTAGATCATAAACTTTTTGGGTTACATCGCTTTGAAAAATAAGAAATCTCAAATTTGCCCCAACTTTGGGGTCAAGCATCTCCAATGGGCACGGGTGAAAAAATTTTAAATTTAAGTTAAATAAACTACGTAATAAGAGGATTCTGATGATATAAGAATGAAAGTGGTTTTTATGGTTCATTTAAAAGATATAGCATTTTAAAATTCGTCCATTTTATTACATAAGGTATGAGTATTAGATGGGTTTTCTTTCAAAAAGTATTCCAGAATCTCCCTGCAAGGCTAGATTCTGAATCCTGGATGTATTATAAGCATGTGACTCGAAAAAAATCCAGAAAATTCGCAAGCTGGATTGGCGCCGCTAAAAACGTAAATTTGAAGAAGTATAAAATGGATGTTTCAAATCGAGTTCCCTATTTAAATTTAAGTCCTACAAAAACTTTTGACTATAACATATCCTAATGTAAAATCGTCCGCTGAACTCAAATATGCCATCAAATTATTAAAAAAATTAGTCCTTGTCCCAAAATTGGCCTTCTTTATTAAGAATTTCCTAATTTTTTCTTTCGATTTTGAAAAAGAAGCTTTACCTTCGCCGAGGTCGCAGCAACTTTCTCAAATTAAAATGCTGCATTATTATAGGCCTCCTTATGACGTTTAGGAATAATAAAAAACTTATTCAAATCGGGCCATTTTTATGGCAGAAAAACGATTTTTTTGCTGAAATTTGGGAAAAGTTTATTTTTTTATAAAATTTTCTTCCCTTTGTTTTATGGATCACAATCTCTGCGGACTGACCCATTTGCAAAAAATTAACAAAAAAAAAAAAAAAAACTTGGGCAAGTGTAGAAGATGAGGTCTTCATAGTAGTATGGGCCTATAAAAATTCCAAATCTCGCAGTGGATAGAAGAATTCGCATGTGTACGCAGAAATGGCTGCAACCTTGTCCTCAAGTAGAATTGATGTCATGGTAGTGGATGTGCCGAAAAAATATGAGAACACAAAAGGAAGCAAAGAAATGTCAGACTTAACACAATTCTGCCGACGCATCTCTGTGTGAACAGCTTTGGTGAACTTAAAACTAAACTCAAACTTAACTCTCTGTGTAGACATGGCATAGCACTCTAAGTTCCCAGCATGTTAGTTAAAGCTTTGAGCTGCTCTTGCGGTCATATGTGTCACGAGGTAATGATATTGTCATTATTTAAAGTATGTATTTTCTTACTTTGAAAAAAAAAGTTATAAACAAAAAAACATAAGAATTTAAAAAATTCAGTTTTCTAATATTATTATATTGTTCGAATGAATAAGCACCAATGGAAATTTAGAAATTAAAAATAAAAATTACTAAAATGCGATAAAACTGATGTATTATGAATGTATTTATTAAAAAAAAAAAACAACATTAGCGTAATGCAAAGATGGAAAAGTTAACACCGTTTTAAATGATTAAATTTAAAATGAACTCATCAGGTATTCAAGTGTTTTATCTGTTCTGTTGTTATCTGGGAAAAACAAATCGACATGCTTCCACAGAGTTTCCTTCTTTGTATTCAATACAAACACTTTAAAGACGCTTATATATTTCCTTATTGATTTAAATTTTTTATTTTTAAGTAAAAATATTAATACCTTCTTTTATTAAGGAAAACGATTTCACAGTCATATTTAAGATTTTTTTACTAATGATAGAATAGGTAGAATTTGAATATCTTAAGTATCTAACCGCCACTAATAAAAAACCGTTCAATACTAAGCACAACACAGAATGTGAGCAACAAAAGAACTTGTTGAAGTTTTTGACAGGTTTGTCAAAACAAACAGAAATAAAAAGATCGCGCTCATTGGCACTTAAGAAAACAGATGTTTTTGCAAAAATTGTTAGTAAGATTTTTAAAATAGTTTCACAAGAGCTAACAAAATTTTAGTTTAACGTTATCGCATTGATATTTTTATCTTAACAATTTAAAAAAAAAAAAAAAAAAAAAACAAAAATGCATAACCTACTTTAACACATTCACATTATTAAAATGTTTATTCTGAATTAAAAACAAAAATAATTTACCTCTTACTATAAAAGATTTCATAAATTTTTTTTGAATATAGATTATTTTTACAAAGAATAATAATTCTTTTTTTTGCCTATTTATTTAATCTTGTTTCACCTTGCATACTTTAAGGATCAATCGTAGATCTGCAACAGTTAAACTCAATCGAAATAAATCGTTCATGTTAAAACAAACCATTTTTTACTAAAACCAGCCTGTTTGTTGATAAATCAGAAATTGCAAGAAAGGACATTTAAAATTGTTTAAAACTACTTGTACAATAAGACGACACATTCGCAACCTTTGGTACACCTACTGTACCTACTGATAGGCGTCAACCTTTTTACCATGGTACATATGAAAATTTAACTATGCATCCACTACGAATCGAGTTTTCCCGGCTGTCTTCTGTTCATCTTAATACAATTGATAAGATTATACGAGTACTTGAAAAAATCAGTGTGAGGAATATGATACCCCAACCTGTTCTCTCAATTTCCATAGTCTTAGGGCATTTGCGCGTGACCTCCCTGGTAACATAATAAAGCAATTATAATACAAAATGTTGGAGATCCTCAACATAAATTTACTGTCTGTGAAGATGCTAAATTGAGAAGAAATTGACCCAGTATGTAAGTCGAACCAAAGGCGCTCTTAGGAACATATGCTCCGCGAGATGAACTCTACAATATCAATATCAATATCAATATTTTTATATTTTTGTTTTCTGTTTCTTTTTTTTTTCTACTTTTTCTTAATGTCTCTCTTTTAATATTTTTATTTGTATTAGTATTTTGATTTTTATTTTTTCATATTTTTCAAAACTTTTATGTTTTCAATTTTATTTGTGTGTGTGTATTGTTTGATATTTTTATGCCTGTTTTTAATTTTATTTTTATTTTTTCTCCTTTATTTTCAATAAAATTTTTGTTATTTCAATTTTTATTCTTATATATATTTTTATTTTCATTTTGATTTTTATTTTAATTTTCGTTTTCGTTTTCGTTAATTTTTATTTTTATTTTTATTTTTACTTTTTTTACTTTTATTTTTATTTTAATTTCTATTTTTATTTTTATTTTTGTTCTTATTTTTATTTTTATTTTTATTTTTATTTTTATTCTTATGTTTATTATTATTTTTATATTTATTTTTATATTTATTTTTGTTTTTATTTCTATTTCTGTCTCAATTTTGAATTTATTTTTGTTTTACCTTTATTTAAATTGTTATTTTTAGTTTTATTAACGTCCTTATATGTTGTTTTTTTTCTTATTCGTACTAAAATTTTTCTTCAACTTAATTTTTCTCTCTCTTTGGTTTCCATACTGTTAAATTTTTATTTTTTATTTTATATTTTTAATTAAATTTTTATTTTCTGTTTCGTTTTTCTCTTCTTTATCTTATTTTTCTCTTTATTAATATTCTTATTTTTATTTTTTTTTTTTTGCTTTCTATTTTTATTTTTCATATTTTTTCAATATTTTTATATATTCTATTTTATTTTTGTTTGTATTTTTGAATTTTTTTGTCTCTTATTAGTTCAAATTTTATTTAGTTTTATTTTTTCTCTTTTATTTTCAATATAAGGTTTAGTATTTCAATTTTCATTATTATATATATTTTCATTTTTATTTTATGTATATGAATTATTTTTTTTTTTTTTATTTATATTGAAAACAAGATTTTCGAGCTCTAGGCCAAGCATGTTGTCAACAAGACAACATGAAGAACAAAGAAGGCAACAACCAACAACAACAACAACTTTTTTTTATTTTTATGTTTGAATTATCATTTTTGTATATATTTTAATTTTTTTTTTTATTATTATTTTTATTTCTATTTCAGTTTCTATTTCTATTTTTATATCTACATCTATTTTTATTTCTATTTCTAATTTTATTTTTAATTTTCTTTTTAATTTTATTTTTTATTTTTTATTTTTTGTTAATGTTTTCATTTATTTTTTTATCGTTTTGTCTTTGCTTTCGGTTTTGCTGTTTTTTTGCTTTTGATTTTATGTGGTACATTAACATTTTCATTGGCGCCATGCAATAAATCCATGCAAAAAATTTTGCTTTTATTTTACATTTTCCGGTACTCTGATGGGCCTGCAACCTAATGACGTGAACTTTTTTGCCGAAAGTACAAATTCTTTATTTTCGTTTTATAAATTTACATTAGCATATACTTACCGAGAAATATTTTGATGCAACGTCGTTGCATGATATTTGCATTTTCAATTTTGAAGGGGCTCTCTTCGCGACTTCATGACATCACAAATTTTTTGTCTTTTTGTTTTTTTTTTGTCATAGGGCTGAGAAGCAGCCTTTACTGGCACATAATATTTTTTACTGTGGCACCTATACTCACCAAGTTATAATTCCATCTAACAAATTGGCAGTTTCGTTGCTTAATCATCAACCTGTACCTCCTGAGGACGTCATTAACACTGTTTTTTATTTTTGCCATGTGGTAAAATGGTCGGTTGGTCATTCGTGCGTTTAGTAGTTTGTGGACCACTCGATGCCAGTCAGAGCGCATATTCGAACCACAGCTGAAGCAACACAAATTTTTTACTAATTGAAATTAATTTTTCTGATCGGTTGTCTCCTCTCAGCAGAAAATGGCAAAAGCTCAGAAGGTAAATAATGCCATGTAAAGCTTCTTGAGAACATGTACACTAGCCGTTCGAAGTCAGCAAAACAATAGTCCAGTTCTCGATCATTTGTGTACAAATATTTAATAATACGGACAACGCAATTTTATCATAAGAAGCTCGGCGAAAGTATTTTTAAGGGCTGAAATTGCTAATTTCTGTCGCTCGAAAAAGAATACTTAATTTTTATTATAAAAAAACAAAAAATTGATCGCGCGATCAACATTCTTAAGAAGAAAAGAACAATCAAAATTAAGCTTGATCTAATAGATCAGAAAATAATTTTATTCATTATAAAAAATTAAATTATGGATAATCACATTAAATTAAATAAACGATATTTATTAAGTCAAGTGAGCCTTTTTCATACTTTCAATATCGAAGATAGTTGTTGACTTTCCCGGCTCGACTTCAATCTCGTCATTTACGGCAATGATGGCTTTATTATAGTTTGATTCATTCCAAAGCTGTACCTTGGTAGTGCCAAAAATAATATACACTAAATTGCCAAAAAAGGAAATGAGTGCGACAATTATAAACACAATCTGCCATTGACTTCGCTCATGCTAAGAAAAAACGAAAACGAAACTTTATAAAACTTAAATGCATCCACATGAGTGAACTTACTGGATCCGATACAATAACCCCCACAAGCAGCGGAGAGAGAATAGGCATTACATTGGAAAAGGCATTGCCAATGCCCATTAGCACTCCAGCATTGTTGGGTGACAAATCTATACTATTCAAAAGACTGCCAATTACGGCGCCACTACTGAAACCTACGTTCAGAACCATCAATACGATGGCCCAATTCTTCTGCTGCTCATCCAAAAAACCGATACCAATTAAGCAGGCTGCCGGTACCCACATTGCGATTGTATTGAAGGTCTTACGTAGCGCCGTCAACGAAAGTACCTTTTTCTTCATCAAAATATCTGCAGTGATCAAGTAGACGTATGCTAGAATCCACATTGCTAGATATGGTAGTGCCGAAAAGAGGGCATTACTTTTTATATCCATATTCAAGACACCATTTAGATAGGCAGGAATTTGTGCCTGCATTGTAGTGAGACTCCAAGCTTGGGCGCAACATGATATCACCAATACAATAAAGGGCACCGAAGTACATATGGCACGCCATGGAATGGGTATCTTTTGTTTATGGGAATCTTCTGTCTGCTGTAGTGAAGTTTGAATATATACTCTTTCCTCCTCTGAAATAAGTTTAGATTCGGCTGCATTATTCGCACCAAGCATATACCAGAGAGTGCACCAAGTAAATCCCAATGCCGCAGCGATATAAAATAGGCCAGGCCAACCCATGACACCCGCAGCAATAACACCACTTACGCTCATTGCAAGAATAGTTCCAAAATCAGAGCCCGAATGACTAAATGCACCAAGTCGATTGCGTTCATTCACAGGTGCCCATCTGGCCAGATGATTGTTTACACTTGGGAAGATCATTCCTTGGCAAAGACCTTGAATGACGCGAATCCCGCAGTAGGCTTGCCAACCACCCCAAGGAACGCAGAATGGTATGATTAGAATGCAGAGCGATGATCCGAAAGTAGCGGCAAACATGACGATCTTAGTACCAAAGCGGCCACTCAAATAACCACCGGGAAATTGCATGACTACGTAGCCCCAGTAAAAACTGGATATAATATAAGATTTTTGCTTCTCACTCCAGTCATATACCTGCAGATGATAAAGAATTAGTAAAATTAAATCAAATAATCAAGTCTTACAATGCGATGAAAGGAGTAAGTCACTATTTTATATTTGTTATTTAATTTTTGGCCCAAATCAATAAAAACTCAAGAACCCATTATTGATCGCCCATATTAGACATTTGCACTCACATCAAAGCCAGGATTTCCTTTATCTTTATCGGTCATGGCCACCAGAGCCACTGCAACATTCAACCGACCTAGATAGATAACCAACAAGTTTAGAAATAACAGTAACACCTGCATGTGACGAACTCCCAGTAGAGGACCTATTAAAAACGATTGAAAGAGAAGGTATAAATTAGCTATAATTACATGTTATCAAAAACAAAGAGCTAATAGAGCAGAGAGCACGCATGAGCACATGAACTGAGTTCAAAACCGTTGGGAAGACGTTTATTATATATCTACTCCGATTGATTGCACAGTAGACCGTATCACCTTACAGGCAAAAAAAGAAAAGTACGTCGCACACCAATTAGTCGGAAGCATTTAAGAAAAGACAATTTCGACAAAGATTTGTTTTTTGACCGACCGAAGTAGTCACGCATTTAAGTTTTTCTACATATCTTCTATAATTAGAGTCCGATCTTAAAGAATTATATATAAAAATTTTTTTGTTTCAAGGAGTTTCGATATAAATGTCATTGGGGTCAAACTAACCCTACTTTTGTAGATATGAAAAGAAGCTTAAAAAATAACTAAAGTTGGTTTTTTAACCAAAGTTTTCCCATTATAAAAGTTCTGTGTTTTATTTATATAATAAAAAAAACATGAAAATTAAAATGTGCCATGTTGTTAGGACCTTCGAGGTCTTGAACGGCTCAAAAGCACTTTATTTGATTTCATTTTTATTTTTGTAACTCGTGTTCTAGGAATTGATATCTGGTAAGTGCAAAAACAGGGTCCTTGATCCCAATGATGAAACAATTCTATAGTCTTCTCGAGACACAAATATCGATACATATCATTCTTTAACCCATTAATGCTCACCACCAGAACCTGTTGGGCTTAGCTATTAAAATTTTCAGCATAAATTTGTGTTAATGTTAGACGGAAAAATAATAATTTTTAATAAAAAAATTTCAAAGGATTTAGGCGTGGTGAAACGTATGATATATCATACATAAACTTATAAGGGGGCTTAGCAGAGAAACTCAGGTATAGCAGAGAAATAAAATAAGGAAACCGATATAAACTGTTGTATCTGTTACAATGCATTTATTATTGGTTGCTATTCGAATCCTTTATATGGTATTTATAGGAACATATATCTGGATACAATCCGCAATTACATTTCATACATATAAATTTTGTGCATTTACCAAAAGTTTTGCATCGGCGCTGTTTGACACCATCGTATCTAGTTTAATTTTTTTTTTCCTCTTTAGCGGTAAGACTGGATGAAATTCAATTGGTTTTGAAAGAATTCTTCTGGTTAGACTTCGGATGAAATTGAGGAGAGTTACTTTTGCATAAGTTTTTCTGAATAATAACCATAAATTTACGATGGCACCATTCACCATTCAGAATATCTAAAAATGGACCAGTACCACTTTTTTGACCGTATCCGCGTTCTGTAAGCTGCACGCTGTTGGTCAAATAGATCGACGCCACCCATTCCACAATTATATTCTTTGATGATCGTTGGTTGTTTATCTTCTTGTTTGCGTTTTTGTTGCCGATCATACCTTTTACAGAAACTGGTCGTAGTAACGATATTTTTGTCTTTGCAGTTTGTAGCAATGGTAAGAATATTGTTATCATTCCATCTAGAGTAATATTTTTGATTTAACTGCTGTACAAGAACAACGTTTTTCTCTTTTCATAGTTATCAAAGGAGCATTTTCAATACGATCTGCACGAAT
Source organism: Pherbina coryleti (assembly GCA_943735915.1). Taxonomy (NCBI): domain Eukaryota; kingdom Metazoa; phylum Arthropoda; class Insecta; order Diptera; family Sciomyzidae; genus Pherbina; species Pherbina coryleti. The sequence continues at coordinate 50,282,519 of OX030950.1, read as the reverse complement.
AGTTCCCACTACTGATATGTTTTTTTGAGTTCGAATTGAACTTCTTCCTGCATACAAATCGAAGTTCAGCAAATCGAGCCATAACCACAAAAAAAATGTAAACAGCACTTTTACTGAATTTCGTTTTTTTTATCGAAATCGATAATTTATTGCATTACGCATCTCTACTAAAAATATGAGAGCTGTGGGAAGTACCGTTACAAATTTATATAGAAAAACAAATTTGATGTAAGTGCACGCATATATTTTTTGAACAGGGGAGTGTTGGTTACATCAAAATTGATTTGAAGTGTTATGGCGTTTTCACAAGAGGAGGTAGGTTTTTTTTAAAGGAAATAAATTGAATGTTATAATATTGTTTGTGTTAAATCATTGTAATTATGTTAAATAAGTTCAATAAGTAATTATGGAGAGGATTTCATTTCAGTTTTCAACTAAAAGTGCGCTAGTGCCATATAGCGACAGTGAGCCTGAAGAAGAAATATGTGTAGGAAAGAGAGGTTACAAAAAGCATTACCTGAACGTCTTCGAAAAACAAAACCAAATGGTAAGCCTGTTCAACCAAATCCTTGTTTAAATAAAAGGTGTGGAAATTCATGTATTGCAATAAATTAGCACTTTTGGGGAATGGGTAATAAGATCCGCCAAAAATATTGGCTAATTTCTTGTATGACGCGCAAATGTATAAAAAGAAAACTGACGGAAAGTAACAGAAGATCATGTAGTTACGATTATGCTATCCCTTACAATGGTGCTAACTATAAGGTGTGCCAGCAGTTTTTATTAAGAACTCTTAATATTTCACAGAATGTACTAATATTTGCAAGAAAAAATGCAAGTTCTCTAAAAACTATGAGTGCAAGCAAAAAACAAAAATATAAACCTCATAATAAGTCCGATGAAGATAAGGTAGCTCTCGTTAAATCGTTAATTGAATTATTACCCGCTGTTCCGTCTCATTATTGCCGTAATAAAAGTAACAAGATGTATTTGCCGCAAGAATTACATAACGTCCCAACAGTATATAAAGCTTATGTTCAGTATTTGAAAGACATAAATAAGGAATCAGCTAGATTATCTTTAAGAGTTTTTAGAACTATTTTTAAGAAAGATTTTCATAAAGGTTTTCACATGCCCAAAAAAGACAAATGTGTTTTATGTGAAAGGTACAATAGTTCAGACAGCATAAACAGAACCAATTTGGAACAGACTTTTTGAAGAATACCAAAACCACACGCAAGAGAAGGAAAAATCTAAAGAAACATTTTTAAAGGACCAGAAGCAAAGCTCTGAGAACTCATAATTCTTGTGTGCTAGCTTCGATCTAGGAAAGGTTTTAAACACACCCTACGGAAAAAGTGTAACTTTATTTTATTGGAGAAAATATGCTTACTACAACGAAAGGGTATATGAAAATGGCACCAGAAATGGTTACTGTTTCTTATGGGGAGAGGCTGATGGAAAAACAGGATGTAATGAAGTTTGCACCATCATTTTAAAATATTTAAATATCATCGATCAAAGAGGGACTCACACTGCTATTAGTCTTTATTGTGACAGTTGCGCTGTTCAAAATCGAAACAGAGCAATTTTAGCTATGTTAGTATTTTTTCTTCAACGTGCTGCTAAAATTCAAAGCATCAAAATAATGTTTTTACTACCTGGACATACCATGATGTCTGTAGATTGAATTCACAGTACGATCGAATCTTTTATTCGTTAAAGAAGTATGTGGGCACCAAGTGAATGGTATACAATGATTTCTCATGCCAGAACATATCCAAAAGGTTATCATTGTATTTCCATGCATTATTCCGATTTCAAAAACTGGAAAACTTTCGCGCAAGCAATGTTCCCCGCTTCACTAAGAATATCATTTAGTACTTTACTTTCAGCTTTCTTTGAAAAAGATAACCATATTATTACATTTACTCATTCATTTTTCGAGAACATCCAGAAAAAAGAATTGGACCTCAACTCGATTGCGAGGTCCAGGTGAAATTGTAAATAAATAAATAAATAACTGGCCATTTCAGCCCTTGAAAGGGCTTTGACCTAGCTTCTTAGGATCAATTGTGTTGTGCGTGTTATTAAGTTTGTACACAATTGACCGAGAAATGGACCTACAGGCTTAACGCCGACTCCGAACGGCGATGAACGAAATGTTCTTATTCTCAAGAAGCTTTACATGGCATTTTTTATGCCATTTACCTCAGCGACAGAAAATTATTTGAATTAAAATAATTTTTCTGTACGGCCGCCACCTCTCTGCAGACAATGGCAAACCTCAGAGAGTAATCAAAATGCCATGTAAAGCTTCTTGAGAACGAGAACATTCCGTTCATCGCCGTTCGGAGTCGGCGTTAAGCATGTAGGTCCGGTTCTCGGTCAATTGTGTACAAACTTAATAACACGCACAACACAATTGATCAAAAGAAGCTAGGTCAAAGTCCTTTCAAGGGCTGAAATGGCCAGTTATTTATTTATTTATTTTTTTATCATTACCAATTTCATCAGCAAAATACAAAGATTTAAAGGCGCTTTGTGACAAGCACACTGTTCCAGAAAAATTTTATGAAGAATACATAAACCTAAAGTACAATGGACAAGTCAAAGATTTATTACCTGAAACAGATGAAGAAGAAACTATTTAACCCTTTCGACCCCAACGTCGCCTGAAAGCAATTTCACATGTTTGTCGTCTTATAGTTAAAGCTACGAAAAATATTTTTTTCTTACATTATATATTGTTGATGGGTTAGTGTTTTGAGAATCATAAGCAAAACAAATGATGCAAAATTAACTGTTACTTTTCCTTCTATCTTTGGAAGAGTGAAGTGGAATTGTAGCTAATCAGCTTATTGTAAACTGGAGTTATCAGATATAAGTGCACTATTTTCGATAACAATTCAATAATATTCTTTTGTAACATAAATACTGTATTCTACACACATCACATAATATTAATTGGGAAGAAAGTTTGAGTTGTGCGCTTCATACATAAAGTAATGATTTTATGAAACTCACAAGTTTCCTGTGGGCAACTTTGGGCTATAGTGGATATAAAATATTTTGTTTTGGTTCTGAAGCCGCATATGAGAAGTTTGTATAATGAAGAGATTAACAAGATGTAGGAGTTCGATTGGGGTCAATCTGAAGATGAGGAAAGTGAAGAAGATGTCTCGACTATGTTGACTAATTTAGAAGGTATTGCAGATTCTGTAAGTAGATTGTATACTTTAAAATATAAGAATTCCTGCCTTGGATTTTTCTGTTAAGCTCATTTAAATGAGCGAATATGTCCGCCAGAAATGCAAGTTTTACTACCCATATCTGGCCTATTCTTCTTTTTTAAACACAGAAGCAAAATCTGAACCATAGGCCTCTAAAAACTTCTGAGTGTAATTTTTTAGCGAGAAAGCTATCGAACTTCGGTATGAAACTGAAGTGACTGATGATCTGCTCTTATTTCCTGACACACTACATTAAACAGATGAGAGCTCAGCGGTCGCGACTTGATGTAATTGACAATTTCAACAACTTTTTGTAGGACCGACTCAGGCAGAGACTTCGTCATCAGTTCTTCCATGTGTAAAAAGCAATGTACATTTTAAATGTTAGGGTGTTTTTCAGAAGCCCTGGTTACAAATCCCCTAATTTTTAGGTGTATTATCTTCAAAAAGCCTTGATTTTTTTTCCACGGCACACCAACTGATGACTGCGGCACTTTGCGGAACAATGTTGAAGAAAGAGGAAGAAAGAGGAGAAAACATTGAAGTTGGACTCTTGGAGTATTTTGTTGGACAAGTAGCTGAACAAATGACTGAAGAAGTGGAAATTGACAGTAATATCGAAAAAAATCGACGTAAAGGTTCTAAGATGGAAATGTAAACCATTTCAACTTTCAAAAAGTGTTTGGAAAATAAGTGTCCTGTGTTCGTTCCTTGTTTGATACTGAGGTTATTGATACAAAGGATCAAACAAATTTATATCGTCATCAGAAAAACGGTATTGAAGTAAAATTTACTGGAGAGGAAATATAAGTGGTACATTCGAGTTTTTTACTGATGTCCAAGCACATCAGTTACAAATGCTTGACTTCTTTACAATAAGCATTATAATTTACTTAAGTTTAAGGAAAAACATTGAGTAAATTCTAGCTAACGTTGCATATAATCTGTTACAGACCACTTTTACCTTCTCCACCACAAAAATTGTTTTTTGTGATTCTAAACTTAGCAGTACTTAGTAATAAACTCAAATAAAAACATAAATTCTTCATATAAAAAATCCTATCTTTGAATTTACTTATGCCACTATGGCCCAAGGTTGCTTACAAGCAACTCTCTCTACGACCCAAACGGAGGGGCAAGGTTGCTTACAAGCAACTCTCTCTACGACCCAAACGGAGGGGCGTGAAGACACACAATTTTGCACAAACACTCCTTGAGTAAGTAAATCATGATTCAAATACCAAAATAATTTCTTGAACAACAGGAAAAAATTTGGGGTCGAAGGGGTTAAAAAAGTTATTTTCAATATAAACAATTTTTCACAAAGAAGTCAATTTAATTTTTCTTAAAAATTTTTGATTTAATTTAATATCATTTTATGTTATTTTCCATATTGTTTATTTAACACTAGTTATTAAAAACCTCTTATGAAATAAATCAAAATTTCTTTTATTACATATGTAGTTATTATTACTGAATTTGACCACAAGAATAATACACGAGTCTCACTAAATAATGATTTCAGCTGCAGTTACTTTATATACAAATTTTGATGTAACCGACAAAAAAATACATTCCAGCTTCATATCATGATAGCGAAATTGATGTAAGTAGCAAAAACAACAGTTATATCGTACAAAAGCACCAAAATACAGTTGCATTGGATGTATAGATCAAAATAAGAATTGCGTAAAAAAATTCGCGTTACTGAAAGTGTTGAGCAGAAAAATAATTAAAAAAAAAACTTCTCCTGTAAAGTTTTAGTTTTGTTGGTTATATCTTTTTTGCGGTTATGGCTCGAAATATCCTTTAGAATATTTCCACCAAATCTTATACCCATGGCGAATAGGCCTTCCTCGTGTGAACTCTTTGAAGGTATGCTTCCCAAAAAAGGGCTCCATAGATTCATCAACAGAAAATGTAGTTCCAAAGGGTTTTCCCAGCTCTTTAAATTTTGTATTTGAATGATCCAGAATTGGCTGAACTTTGAATGTTTTATTATTCGTACCAGCCCCTGAATTATCATTGAAATGGAGGTAACGATGTATATTTTCAAATTTATTTCGAGACATTGCGCCTGCCAATAAATCTCCGCGCCTATTCAGAAAAGAAAATTTGTTCACCAAAACATCTTCTTTTTAAATAACGGACTGTTTGGGCTACACAGCACTCACTTTGGAAATAAGTTTGCAATATTTCCCAACGTTGTTCAAGCTTAAAGCGACTCATTTCTTTCCGCGGAGATATGATACTAAGTTTATGTCATGATTTCGAGCGGAAAATAGCTGCCATTGTCAAAAGAACCTATGATTTAAAAAGAAACAACTAGATGGCCCACCCTGCATACTCGAGTCAACTCTGTTTAAAACTACTCGCTGCAGATCTCTGGCATGGACAACTCGTTGCCAAATCGAGACCAGGTTCGAATCGCAGCTGAAGCAGGAAATGTTTTCAAGCAAAATTAAATATTCTGATCGGTCGTCATCTCTCTGCAATTAATGGAAAAAAATTCAGAGTGTAAATGAGAGTGCCATGTAAAGCTTCTTGGGAAAATGTAATATATGTTACAGACTTTTTCCTTCAACACCAATTTCGCAATCAACATCCTTATCTTTTGAATTGAGGTCATTGAAATGTGGCTCAGGTTAAGCTATTTTGCGTTAATTGCTTTTAGGTAATCAATCAATCAAAAATATAATAAAAATTAAGATAAGATATAATTTTTTTTCATATCATCACACTTATCTTTCACAGATCTCTTGTAATCGAATTGTCGTTTTCATTTTCGTACGAAACGAAAATTTCGTAATATTTCAAGACACGATTTTCAAACTCAGCTTAAACTCAATTTATTTTTTTGTATGATTACAGGATTTGCAGGATATAGTGAGTGGTTGTATATATACCTTTTGCATCGAGTGTACTCATTCTGCTATACAATTATACAAACTACAGTCCTACAATCCTTGAACTGGAATTTTCTTTTGTTGATATTTTAAAATTGTTTGGTTTTTTAAAGTTGTTCTTTTTTTTTAATTTCGCTCTTCTTAAATAAAACACGTCCACTTGCTAGTGTAATTGAGATTCTTATGACTCCAACCAAAGAATATTTAAATTGTTTTGAAAACTCTGAAAATACTATCCGAAAACATATAATACACAACGCGGTATAATAGAACCAAACTAATCTCTCTTGTTCTAAACCAATAATAAACATAAGCTTTTCGTTAAAGCTATTCAGTGTGTTTGACAAAAAAAAAACCATGTTTATTGCTTTAAATTTATCGCCGTTCTGCTCACTTAAATAATAAATTTATACAACGAACAAAAGAAACTATCGTAAGTTTATACTAGAGCTATCGATTTTTTTCGAGCTTTGTTCGAGTACCCGGGCACACGGGCACTCAAAACCCGAAAAAAGCCCAGGCAGCTCAAAAACCCGGTTATTCGGGCGATACCCGTCTAATTTGATGATCAATGACCGGGTATTTTTGAGCTTTCGAGCTTTCGAGCTGGATTTTCGAGCTACCCGAAAATCCAGAGCTCTAGTTTATACCAGTTAACTTTTCTGAAAAATAAATGTACAGAATTAAAAAATTTACGTATAATGACAAAAGTCTCTATAGCAGTACAAAATGGATGAAAAATTAAAACTTCAATACTTCCAAATAAAAAAAAGCGTTTCAGCTTTGTTGAGCGCCTGAAGTTGTCTCCTTCAGTCCTGTGCAGCCCTGGCATTTAACAGCTGTCAAATGTTCATGTCATTCAAACTGGTTTTTGTGTAGTTAAAGATAAATCATTTTACAATATGGCACATTTTACCACCAAACAATGCGTTACAATTGTAAAATTGTTCGAAAAGAATGCTTATTTTTCGAAAAAATTTTTACAAAAAGGAATAAAAAAAAGATACAGTAGTTTCGACTATGTCGTAACACAAGACGTAGAATTATTCAATTCGCTTTTGATGACACCTTTTTTAAAAAATATTTAGCAAAATATTTATTCCATACACCCAAGCATATGACCTTTAAAAGAGTGCTGGATAGGGTTAATATGTATGACCGACCCCCATTACAAAAAAAAAATGTTTGCCTTTGACACATATACCCTCCGACCACTCCTTAGGGGGGCTCCCATACAAATATTATGGTTTTTGTATATTTATTCCATACACCTGAGCATATGACCTTTAAAAGAGTGCCGGAAAGGGTTCATAGGTATGACTGACCACCATTTTTTTGCAAAAGGAATATTTTTGCTTTTGACACCTATTCCCTCCGACCACTCCTTAGGGGGGCTCCCATACAAATTTTATGGTTTTTGTATATTTATGCCATACACCTGAGCATATGACCTTTAAGAGAGTGCTGGAGAGGGTTAACATGTTTAACCGACTCCCATTATTTTTTCAAAAGGAACATTTTTGCCTTTGACACCTATTCCCTCCGACCACTCCTTAGGGGAGCTCCCATATAAATTTTATTGTGTTTGTGCCGGAAAGGGTTAATATGTATTACCGACCCCCATTATTTTTGCAAAAGGAACATTTTTGCCTTTAACATCTATTTCCTCCGACCACTCCTTAGGGGGGCTCCCATACAAATTTTATGGTTTTTGTATATTTATTCCATACACCTGAGCATATGACCTTTAAGAGAGTGCCGGAGAGGGTAAATATGTATGACCGACCCCATTACTTTTGCAAAAGAAAAATTTTTGCCTTTGACGCCTATTCCCTCCGACCACTCCTTAGGGGGGCTTCCATACAAATTTTATTCTAAACTTAGCAGTACTTAGTAATAAACTCAAATAAAAACATAAATTCTTCATATAAAAAATCCTATCTTTGAATTTACTTATGCCACTATGGCCCAAGGTTGCTTACAAGCAACTCTCTCTACGACCCAAACGGAGGGGCGTGAAGACACACAATTTTGCACAAACACTCCTTGAGTAAGTAAATCATGATTCAAATACCAAAATAATTTCTTGAACAACAGGAAAAAATTTGGGGTCGAAGGGGTTAAAAAAGTTATTTTCAATATAAACAATTTTTCACAAAGAAGTCAATTTAATTTTTCTTAAAAATTTTTGATTTAATTTAATATCATTTTATGTTATTTTCCATATTGTTTATTTAACACTAGTTATTAAAAACCTCTTATGAAATAAATCAAAATTTCTTTTATTACATATGTAGTTATTATTACTGAATTTGACCACAAGAATAATACACGAGTCTCACTAAATAATGATTTCAGCTGCAGTTACTTTATATACAAATTTTGATGTAACCGACAAAAAAATACATTCCAGCTTCATATCATGATAGCGAAATTGATGTAAGTAGCAAAAACAACAGTTATATCGTACAAAAGCACCAAAATACAGTTGCATTGGATGTATAGATCAAAATAAGAATTGCGTAAAAAAATTCGCGTTACTGAAAGTGTTGAGCAGAAAAATAATTAAAAAAAAAACTTCTCCTGTAAAGTTTTAGTTTTGTTGGTTATATCTTTTTTGCGGTTATGGCTCGAAATATCCTTTAGAATATTTCCACCAAATCTTATACCCATGGCGAATAGGCCTTCCTCGTGTGAACTCTTTGAAGGTATGCTTCCCAAAAAAGGGCTCCATAGATTCATCAACAGAAAATGTAGTTCCAAAGGGTTTTCCCAGCTCTTTAAATTTTGTATTTGAATGATCCAGAATTGGCTGAACTTTGAATGTTTTATTATTCGTACCAGCCCCTGAATTATCATTGAAATGGAGGTAACGATGTATATTTTCAAATTTATTTCGAGACATTGCGCCTGCCAATAAATCTCCGCGCCTATTCAGAAAAGAAAATTTGTTCACCAAAACATCTTCTTTTTAAATAACGGACTGTTTGGGCTACACAGCACTCACTTTGGAAATAAGTTTGCAATATTTCCCAACGTTGTTCAAGCTTAAAGCGACTCATTTCTTTCCGCGGAGATATGATACTAAGTTTATGTCATGATTTCGAGCGGAAAATAGCTGCCATTGTCAAAAGAACCTATGATTTAAAAAGAAACAACTAGATGGCCCACCCTGCATACTCGAGTCAACTCTGTTTAAAACTACTCGCTGCAGATCTCTGGCATGGACAACTCGTTGCCAAATCGAGACCAGGTTCGAATCGCAGCTGAAGCAGGAAATGTTTTCAAGCAAAATTAAATATTCTGATCGGTCGTCATCTCTCTGCAATTAATGGAAAAAAATTCAGAGTGTAAATGAGAGTGCCATGTAAAGCTTCTTGGGAAAATGTAATATATGTTACAGACTTTTTCCTTCAACACCAATTTCGCAATCAACATCCTTATCTTTTGAATTGAGGTCATTGAAATGTGGCTCAGGTTAAGCTATTTTGCGTTAATTGCTTTTAGGTAATCAATCAATCAAAAATATAATAAAAATTAAGATAAGATATAATTTTTTTTCATATCATCACACTTATCTTTCACAGATCTCTTGTAATCGAATTGTCGTTTTCATTTTCGTACGAAACGAAAATTTCGTAATATTTCAAGACACGATTTTCAAACTCAGCTTAAACTCAATTTATTTTTTTGTATGATTACAGGATTTGCAGGATATAGTGAGTGGTTGTATATATACCTTTTGCATCGAGTGTACTCATTCTGCTATACAATTATACAAACTACAGTCCTACAATCCTTGAACTGGAATTTTCTTTTGTTGATATTTTAAAATTGTTTGGTTTTTTAAAGTTGTTCTTTTTTTTTAATTTCGCTCTTCTTAAATAAAACACGTCCACTTGCTAGTGTAATTGAGATTCTTATGACTCCAACCAAAGAATATTTAAATTGTTTTGAAAACTCTGAAAATACTATCCGAAAACATATAATACACAACGCGGTATAATAGAACCAAACTAATCTCTCTTGTTCTAAACCAATAATAAACATAAGCTTTTCGTTAAAGCTATTCAGTGTGTTTGACAAAAAAAAAACCATGTTTATTGCTTTAAATTTATCGCCGTTCTGCTCACTTAAATAATAAATTTATACAACGAACAAAAGAAACTATCGTAAGTTTATACTAGAGCTATCGATTTTTTTCGAGCTTTGTTCGAGTACCCGGGCACACGGGCACTCAAAACCCGAAAAAAGCCCAGGCAGCTCAAAAACCCGGTTATTCGGGCGATACCCGTCTAATTTGATGATCAATGACCGGGTATTTTTGAGCTTTCGAGCTTTCGAGCTGGATTTTCGAGCTACCCGAAAATCCAGAGCTCTAGTTTATACCAGTTAACTTTTCTGAAAAATAAATGTACAGAATTAAAAAATTTACGTATAATGACAAAAGTCTCTATAGCAGTACAAAATGGATGAAAAATTAAAACTTCAATACTTCCAAATAAAAAAAAGCGTTTCAGCTTTGTTGAGCGCCTGAAGTTGTCTCCTTCAGTCCTGTGCAGCCCTGGCATTTAACAGCTGTCAAATGTTCATGTCATTCAAACTGGTTTTTGTGTAGTTAAAGATAAATCATTTTACAATATGGCACATTTTACCACCAAACAATGCGTTACAATTGTAAAATTGTTCGAAAAGAATGCTTATTTTTCGAAAAAATTTTTACAAAAAGGAATAAAAAAAAGATACAGTAGTTTCGACTATGTCGTAACACAAGACGTAGAATTATTCAATTCGCTTTTGATGACACCTTTTTTAAAAAATATTTAGCAAAATATTTATTCCATACACCCAAGCATATGACCTTTAAAAGAGTGCTGGATAGGGTTAATATGTATGACCGACCCCCATTACAAAAAAAAAATGTTTGCCTTTGACACATATACCCTCCGACCACTCCTTAGGGGGGCTCCCATACAAATATTATGGTTTTTGTATATTTATTCCATACACCTGAGCATATGACCTTTAAAAGAGTGCCGGAAAGGGTTCATAGGTATGACTGACCACCATTTTTTTGCAAAAGGAATATTTTTGCTTTTGACACCTATTCCCTCCGACCACTCCTTAGGGGGGCTCCCATACAAATTTTATGGTTTTTGTATATTTATGCCATACACCTGAGCATATGACCTTTAAGAGAGTGCTGGAGAGGGTTAACATGTTTAACCGACTCCCATTATTTTTTCAAAAGGAACATTTTTGCCTTTGACACCTATTCCCTCCGACCACTCCTTAGGGGAGCTCCCATATAAATTTTATTGTGTTTGTGCCGGAAAGGGTTAATATGTATTACCGACCCCCATTATTTTTGCAAAAGGAACATTTTTGCCTTTAACATCTATTTCCTCCGACCACTCCTTAGGGGGGCTCCCATACAAATTTTATGGTTTTTGTATATTTATTCCATACACCTGAGCATATGACCTTTAAGAGAGTGCCGGAGAGGGTAAATATGTATGACCGACCCCATTACTTTTGCAAAAGAAAAATTTTTGCCTTTGACGCCTATTCCCTCCGACCACTCCTTAGGGGGGCTTCCATACAAATTTTATGGTTTTGTCGATAAAACCGGAAACTGTCGATAAATAGGTAGCAAGTTTAAGCAAACAAAAACATCAAATGTTGGCTTTATATTTCATGTAATTGTGTAAAATTTATATAAGTTAGAGAGTTTTAACATGAATTTTTGTCGCATTAAGGATCAAGCAGACCAACAAGTGCTAACATCAACATTGTACGATCAGTACTTTAGGCCCACCAAAGGCTCAAACAGTGATATAAATACCGACACCTGATCGCTATCAACCACCCTACTTACCTCCGAGAATGACGTATTCTACGTCAAAACTTACAAACTGATATCATCAAAAAATATAATTCCTTTACACATCAAATTTGCATATTTAAGTCTTGTATTGCCACACAAAAAAGACTACCCATCTGCCACCCAGCTTACCCGGGTACCCCGCATGCGAATTTGTAGATATAAGTCCCCTGTAAGGCAAAATAATTGTGTGCATTCGATCAATAGTTATTATTGCAGCAGCTACATTTAAGCGGCCTCAGTAGTAGAGGTGGTAGCGTACTTGACTGCCACTAAACAGTCTGTGAAGTGAAATTTATGACTTGAAGTTGCAGTTGGTGGTAGAGGAGTTTGCGGATGATATTGCCAATTAACTTGAATTGACTGAGGTGTCAGTTGAATTGACTGAATAATACTTGCCTCAAATTCAAATCCACATGTTTCTACAACTTTTTGCCACGCTGAGAACATCCTACACATGTTTCACTTAATTGCTTCCTTCTTTCCCACTAATCTATCACCCCATTTGGAACCAAGGTTCAGTCTTGACTGAACAGATATTACACATGAAATCTTTGGTTCAAGCAAAAAAAGAAAACTATTAAGAAATGATCTTCGACTGGGCCGAAGTTAAAATACCGTCACGTCCGAACCGAAGTATATTCAAAGTCCTAAGCAGTCAAAAAAATGTTTATTTGTAAAAACATTTTCGTCATAGTTTTAACAGAAAATATTCTCTTTTGTTTTTTGATAAAGTCACTTTGTATGAGAGGAGGGTGTGGTTTTCACTCAATTTGGTTGAATTTCATACACAGAGTACATGTTGCATATCAAAGTTCATATGCAGAATTACAAGTCCATATATTGATTTTTTTTGGAATTTAAAGAAATTTTACCTTTTTGAAAAAGTCACTTTGCATGAGAGGTAGGCGTGGTTTTCATCCGATTTAGTTGAATTCATACTCATACTCAGAGTGTATTGTAAATATCAAAGCTCATATACAAAATTTTAAGCCCATATCTTGATTTTTGTGGAATTCTAAGAGGTTTTACCGTTTTGATAAAGTCACTTTGTATGGGAGGTAGGCGTGGTTTTCATCCGATTTGGCTCATTTTCGAACGTGATCTTTACTTTTTAGATACAAGATACAAGATACAAATATCGAATTTCGTGGTGATAGCTTGAAAAGTACGGCTGTAATCGTGATCACAAACAGACAGACGGACATGGCTAAATTGACTCGGGTGGTGATGCTGATCAAGAATATATATACTTTTCTATACCTGACACGCCTCCTTTTGGGCGTTACATACGGAGTGACAAAATTAATATACCCCGTTTACGTTTTTTAAACGTAGGGGTATAAAAATGTATATAATTTAATGAGCAAAAACCAATTATATATGAAATTACCTTTGTTATAAAAAATAATGCATTTGGCTATGTCATCGAAGCACCCATTGGCATTTCAACAAGTCAACGTTTCTTTACTCTGTTCTCTATTCGTATACACATTCTTATCCCTATCCCTAAAGATATCCTTAACCTTTACCTTATGCTTGTGGTTGTTCTTTTCAATATCTGTTTTCTCAGCCTTTTCCGAGGATTTATTACTGAATACTCCCTGTAGGAAAATCAACTAATGTAAAAGTCTTGACGAAGTAGTTTTTTGTCAACCACAATTGGTTGAAATTCCGACTTTTTTCCATAGAACTAACTCACATGTTTTGTATGGCGATATCCCCTAAATAAACCAATTGACCTTCGTCTGCATATATTTTCAACTATTTGTTAATTTAGTTCAA
>OX030950.1:50011211-50263711 GCA_943735915.1 Pherbina coryleti | reverse complement strand
AATAGAAAATTTTTTTTTAAAATGTTGTAAAGTGGTTATTTTTGGGTAATTTTTTTTCAGTTGTGAAACCTTTGGAAAATCTGCTCAAATGGGAAAATATGAAGAAAAATAACCGCATTTAATGTGATCTTTTTCATTCAATTATATTAAAACTAATTGTTGAGCTTTAGACCAAGTATGTTATGAAGAAAACAACTAACAACAACAACGGCTCTGTATTGAGCAAATAATACAGCAGACTAGACAGACTGTTTCGTTAGCCACTACACAAACTCATCAGTAGTCCTGCAAGACTTTCCCTGCGATCCACTTAGCTACACTGAAAAAAAAATGTTTTAAAATTGACGACAATTGTTATTAATTTGACGATATTTGTGTTTAAAAAATAGCTTGCAACAAATTTCGTCAAAGTAAGAACAAATGTATTTAAAAATTTTGAAAAACATATGAAAAAAAAGTCAAATTAACAACACATTTTGTGAACACATTGTGTTTAATTTTAAGCTAACTTTTTTTTTTCAGTGTACTAATGTCTTACTTAACCGTCAATTTTGCCGAGAAAGTTACCTGGAATTTTTTGGCAGAGAGGACAAAGCTTTAGTAACTAGTAACCCTTAGGAACTAGAGTTCTTATATTCTTTTGATGCACCCTGTCAAGGTTGTCCTTGATCGTGTCATAATTTAAATTACGCCCATCTTTCGAAGATCGACAGTTTTTTACTGCTATCGGGCTTGTAGTTGTGTTTCTTTGTGGTTATTCTTGTGGAATTTTTTGGCAGAGAATTCCGGGTAACTTTTTCGGCAAAATTGACGGTGAAGTAAGACCTAAGTAGTGGCGTCCGTGGCGTAGTTGGTTAAAGTGCGTGGCTTCTATGTCAACGAACCTGGAGACCCCAGTCAATGGCAAACCTCAGAGAGTAATCAAAATGCCATATAAAGCTTCTTGAGAACAAGAACATTCCGTTCATCGCCGTTCGGAGTCGGCGTTAAACCTGTAGGTCCGGTTTTCGGTCATTTGTGTTTAATTTTAATAACGATCATAAGAAGCTAGGTCAAACTCCTTTCAAGGGCTGAAATGGGCAGTTATTTGTTTTTGTTTATTAAGACCTAAGTAGTCAAGTGGATCACAGTGAAAGTCATGCAAGACTACTGGTGAGTTGGTGATGTAGTTCGTCAGCAATTTCGTTCCCTTATATGCCTTTGTGTTCCGGTACCCTAAGGATCCGGTTTTGTAGCGCAAGCGTGTTAAGTTCAAGACCCTTTATTACTAGTTTTGAAGTTATCTGATGAGATTTCAGTGCATTGATGGCCGGTTGATTGTCGGAAAGGATAGCTTTGTTTTGGTTTCGGTTATTACGCTTCAGGTTAAAGTGTACGCACCTGTCTATAGCGTATATTTCCGCTTGGAATATGCTACTGTTTTCGCCCATAGGCAAGAAGTATTTGAACCATGGCACGTAGACTCCTGCTCCGTTCCCTTCTTCAGTTAGAGAGCCGGCAGGATAACATGTACTCATCATGTACTTATAGATTTATCTTATAGGTTTAAAGATAATAAGCGATCGATTTTAAAGGTTTTTGTTGTTGCTGTATTGAGGCTCCTGGAATCTGGTCGCCTTAGTTTTAATTCCTATTCGAAAACTTTTGAAATGTTATTTCTTTTTAAATTTTTGTTTATATTGTAAACTTATTGTTGCTAACAAAAGCATTTTATGTTTCTTCAACGGTTTTAACATTTTATTTGCGAAAATATATTGTTTTATTCAGTCTTATATCTACATATATATATACAACATATTCTTATGATAGACTACAATAAATACCATAAACAGTCATTTAACATCAACTAGTAGCGCGTTTCTTTAAAGTTAAAACTGTCCTATTTCTCTTTCCTTGAGGGCACAGCTAGAACTTCGGAAACTCTTTTGGACTTCGGTTCTACTTCCATTACATCTTCTGCACTCCTGACAGTTCTAAAATTGGGATCATTCCACGGCTGAGCATCAGTGGTACCAAAGATAAGATACACCAAGTTGCCAACAAAGAAACATACAGCCGCAATAAGAAAAATTATTTGCCATTGAGTACGATCGGTCTATAAAAAAAAATTATAAAACGAATATATCATTTATTTGTTTTTAAAGCTAATAACATGAACTCACCTCATCAGTCACAATAAGACCAACTGCCAGCGGTGTCAAAATAGGAATAATATTTGCAATTGAATTAACGATACCCATTAGCAGACCGGCATGATTCGGAGACAAATCAATTGTGTTCAACGTACTGCCAATAGTAGACCCACTGTTAAGACCCACATTCAGAGTCATTAGCACGATGGCCCAAGGCTTTTGCTCCTCATTCAGAAAACCAATACCAATCAGACATGCTGCTGGTATCCATAGAGCAATAGAGTTTATTGTCTTACGAAGTGCCGTCAGCGAGAGTAACTGCTTCTTCAGCACAATATCAGCCGAGATCATATAAACATACGACAGTATCCACATTGCTAGATATGGTAAGGCCGAATAGAAGGCATTACTTTTAATCTCCATATTCAGCACACCATTCATGTATGAAGGTATCTGAGCCTGCATGGTGGTGAAACCCCAAGCTTGGCCGCAGCGCACTATTAGCAATGCTTGAAAGGGCACCGACAAGCAAATTGCGCGCCATGGTATGGGAATCCTTTGTTTATCGAAAGTAACGCTATTCTTTAGTGAAGATTCAATATAGTTCTTTTCGGATGCAGAGATATACTTCGAATCAGAGGCTGTGTTTGAGGCAAACATCAGCCAGAGGGCGCACCAAGCAAATCCTATGCCAGCTGCAATATACGAGATACCCGGCCAACCCATAGAACCGGCGGCAATGAATCCACTGGTACTCATTGCCAGAACCGTGCCACATTCGATGCCAGTGTGACTAAATGCACCAAGCCGGTTTCGTTCGTGCAACGGTGACCATTTGGCCAAATGCTCATGTATACATGGGAAGACCATGCCCTGAAATAGACCCTGTAGGATGCGTATAACACAGTAAGCCTGCCACCCGCCCCAAGGTATGCAAAATGGGATAATCAAACTGAAAACGGCCGACCCAAAAGTGGCCACGAACATTGTTATTTTTGCACCAAAGCGGCGACAGAAATAACCGCCGGGAAATTGCGTCAGCACGTAGCCCCAGTAAAAACTCGATAGAATGAACGATTTATCCATTTCATTCCAGTCGTACTCCTGAAAATATCATAACAGAATTATAAATAATAAATTTTAACAAAAAGTTTAAGCTATTGGTAAAAATTTAAGGTTGCTTTTGGTAAAAATGGGCTAGTTAAATCGAACAAATATCAATCCATTTACTAACCGGAAAATCTGGATTCGATCTATCTGCATTCGTCATGGCTACCAAAGCGATTCCAATATTTAAACGCCCTATGTAGATGACGACAATGTCGAGAAACAACAGCAAGGCTTGTAGATGTCGTATGCCCAGAAGTGGACCTGAAATAAAAAACAAAATTTGAAAATATATCGCTGAATATCGTAAATAAAGCAAAATAAAAATAATAAAAAAAATTCAAAAAGTCTTTTGTTTGAGCTGATGTTGGGAAACTCGCATAGTCGTGATGGTGGATGATCTGTCTTCGGTGGTTTATTTTCCTCAATTCTCCGAAGGCTTCTGACAAACAAAAGGTTGATATCATTCAGCATAAACATTTCTTTGATGCTTAAGTGGTACAGCTGCGACATAATCGGTTTTTCTGAAAAAAAAACTGGCAACCATTTGGTTGGACGAAATTCACGAAATTCGTTTTATCGAGAACGATGACCACGCTCGAATTCATTCAACCAGCGTTTTACAGTCTCTGGATGTGGTCTTTAATCCCCAAAAGTCGAACTCAGTTGATCGATGCATTCTTTTCTTGTGAAACCATGTAGAAAATCGTAAAAAATCCGCACTCGAAAATGCTCACGTGTTAATTTTTTTTTTTTTTTTTTGTTTTTGCTGAAATGCAATTTTCAGACCGCTATAAACTTGGTAATAAGCGAACATGCACCTAAACGTTGTGAGTACGTTAATGCTAGAAAATGTCAAATTTTTTAATGGAACTGTTGAAATTTATGTGACAATACTTAGTATTGCCGAGTCAGAAGACTTAAAAAGTAGTCCTCGTATATTAAAAATGCACTTGAAAAAAATTTTGTCATATAACTAAATAAGTTTTCTCTCCTTATCAACATAACTTCAACCAATATCAAAAATTAAGATTCTTATCGGTAACTCTTAAATAGGGCGCAATTTATTCTGTACAAATACTTAATCTCTGCACTTTATCAAGATATTTGGTTTTTTTTTTCTTTGTAACTACGTACCGGAGAATAATCTAATAAGGCCATATTTTAAGGTTAAAGAATTTTGATTAATTTGAGATTGATTTGAAATGAGGCCATTTTTACAAAATAACTATAAATATAGGTCGTAAACTCAAGAAAACAAAATGCATGTTTTGACTGAATGGCTTTTATTATGGCCCGAAATTGATAAATCAAATTCGTTTTTTAATTAATTATAAATATTAAATATTAAAATTATTAATTGAATAGTAAAAAATAAATAAATAAAAAATTCAGACATAATAAAATTTCTTAAAGTTTCAAAACCTTACCAACCTTGCAAAAAACTAAACATCTTTTTGGCTAGAGCTTGAAAAATTATTTTTTTTTTTTTTAAATGTTAGAACAATTTCCACTTTCCTTTTTTTTTAAATATGGAAATATGTAGGTATTTCAGATAAAACATTCTAGTTTCTGTTTAGGCACGTTACACCTCCAACTTGTGAACAAATGTATGATTCTTCTTAAAATCGTTACAAGGCACAAGTACACTTTGTCGAAAAAATAAAGTGTTGGCTGTGTCGTGGAAAAACCCGCAGGTGTTGAAGTGACCTGTCCCTAACCTTTTCTGGGAAGTTGTTCCCAAACTTATCCTCATCCTTCTTTTATTCTTTTATATGACCTAATAATTTTCCTTCTTCATATCCAAACTCTTGATTTAATCCTTGTCCGAATCCCTTTATTAGTTTGGAAAGGTGTGTCTAAATCGTTGTCCTAATTCTTGCCATAGACAATTTCCAGTTTCAAAGTTCGGGTTCATTGTTGTAGTTGTTTGTAAACAATGTTAGTTTTAATGAAAAAAACACTTTTGAAATAATAACTTGTTTTCAGCTTGTCGGAACTTCGTGAGATTTTTGTTGTTGTTGCTTTTGCTTCTCTTTTACTTTTACTTTTACTTTTACTTTTGCTTTTACTTTTACTTTTACTTTTATTTTTACTTTTACTTTTACTTTTACTTTTACTTTTACTTTTACTTTTACTTTTACTTTTACTTTTACTTTTACTTTTACTTTTACTTTTACTTTTACTTTTACTTTTACTTTTACTTTTACTTTTACTTTTACTTTTACTTTTACTTTTACTTTTACTTTTACTTTTACTTTTACTTTTACTTTTACTTTTACTTTTACTTTTACTTTTACTTTTACTTTTACTTTTACTTTTACTTTTACTTTTACTTTTACTTTTACTTTTACTTTTACTTTTACTTTTACTTTTACTTTTACTTTTACTTTTACTTTTACTTTTACTTTTACTTTTACTTTTACTTTTACTTTTACTTTTACTTTTACTTTTACTTTTACTTTTACTTTTACTTTTACTTTTATTTTTACTTTTACTTTTACTTTTACTTTTATTTTTACTTTTACTTTTACTTTTACTTTTACTTTTACTTTTACTTTTACTTTTACTTTTACTTTTACTTTTACTTTTACTTTTACTTTTACTTTTACTTTTACTTTTACTTTTACTTTTACTTTTACTTTTACTTTTACTTTTACTTTTACTTTTACTTTTACTTTTACTTTTACTTTTACTTTTACTTTTACTTTTACTTTTACTTTTACTTTTACTTTTACTTTTACTTTTACTTTTACTTTTACTTTTACTTTTACTTTTACTTTTACTTTTACTTTTACTTTTACTTTTACTTTTACTTTTACTTTTACTTTTACTTTTACTTTTACTTTTACTTTTACTTTTACTTTTACTTTTACTTTTACTTTTACTTTTACTTTTACTTTTACTTTTACTTTTACTTTTACTTTTACTTTTACTTTTACTTTTACTTTTACTTTTACTTTTACTTTTACTTTTACTTTTACTTTTACTTTTACTTTTACTTTTACTTTTACTTTTACTTTTACTTTTCCTTTTACTTTTCCTTTTCCTTTTCCTTTTCCTTTTCCTTTGCCTTTTTCTTTTCCTTTTCCTTTTCCTTTTCCTTTTCCTTTTCCTTTTCCTTTTCCTTTTCCTTTTCCTTTTCCTTTTCCTTTTCCTTTTCTTTTTCCTTTTCCTTTTCCTTCAACTTGAATTCCCTTTTCCTTTTCCTTTTGCTTTTGCTTTTGCTTTTGCGTTTGTATTTGCTTTTTTTTATTTATATTTTGCTTCTGGTTTTGCTTCTTCATTGGTTGTGCTTTTCTGTAATGCATTAATTTAACTGCATACAATTAATCCATGCAACAATGATGCATTTACGGTACATTTTGCGGTTTCCTGAAAGGTCTTACGTCGCCGTTAATTTGTTTTTTTTTTTACTTTTTATAATGTGATAAAAATATTATCGATGCGCCAGTATCCACAGAATTAAAATTCCATGCAACGTTTTTTTATTGTTGTAGCATTTTCACTGCATTAAATGGTTGCCACCCTAAAGTCATGACAAATATAGTCAGGTAAAAATTTTTTTTAATATTTTAATTGTGAGGCTTAATAGCACATCTATGCTGTCGTAAAATAAAATTTACCGTCGTACTCGGACGTCCCTTGAGCGAGTAATAATCCCATACGAGTAAGTCATTAATTACACAAAAACTAAAAAAAAAGAAATAAATACAACGTTCCGACAACGGATTCTGGTAGAGATGACAAATATATGTTTATCGGTGTTTTAAAAGTTTACCCCTGATTTGTATTTTACGGTGGATAAGGTTAACATTCCCATTTTTGAACATTCTTATTTTGAATCGACATAGGAAACCATATGACCCTTACATTTTAGGTATAGGATGTGTTCAAAAGATTTATGTAAAATATTACGAGGAATATTTTTGTGGAACATTTTAACCCTCTAACTCTTTAATGTATGGATATTTTTCGTCCCTTTTTTGAAAAATGATAAAATGTCCCACAAAAATATTTGTCATAAAACTCTACTATATGTCTATGAATATACAACCAAAGTTCAAAATTCAACTTGAATTTCACGGCTAAAACTAATATGAGTTTTAGGGTTAACAAGAATTTATTTACTTCATCTTTCTTTTAGCTCTAAACCTAGGAAAAAAAACAACTTTTTCACCAAAGGAAACACACTTTGACACAAAGACTTTTGGTTAGATGTGCCCAAACATAAAAAATCGATACGGCAAAGGCACAGACGCTGAAATCTACTTAAAATCAAAGACTTAAGTTCTTGTGGCAAAGGCTCAAAATTAAAAATTTGATTTCCTGATAGCTATATTTCCATGTCCGTGGCGTAGTTGGTTAAAGTACGTGGCCGCTATGTCAACGAACTTGGAGACCCAGGTTCGAACCCCAGCAGCGACAGAATTAAATTATTTGAATTAAAATAATTTTTGTGTACGGCCGCCACCTCTCTGCAGACAATGGCAAACCTCAGAGAGTAATCAAAATGCCATGTAAAGCTTCTTGAGAACGAGAACATTCTGTTCATCGCCGTTCGGAGTCGGCATTAAACATGTAGGTCCGGTTCTCGGTCAATTGTGTACAAACTTAATAACACGCACAACACAATTGATCATAAGAAGCTAGGTCAAAGTCCTTTCAAGGGCTGAAATGGCCAGTTATTTATTATTTTATTTTTTATCTTTCCATGTCCGCCTTTTCCTCTATTACCCACCCCCGCCTTCTCATCCCCTTACGATTTAATCTACTGTTAATTATAACTAAAACATACTATCAATTGCCTTATATAGGACATATTGCCCAAAAAGTAACTGTGAACTTTAAAAGTGTGTTTTAAAGAAAAATATGATTTTGTAGAAAAAAAACACTTTACAGTTACAGATTTTGTCTATGAAACAATGAGCTTATCTTCACAAAGATAAAAAAAATTTGTTGCTTTTACTTGTTTCAATTCCTTGTTAAAAAAGAATAAAATCGTTATCGGTGATCTTTACGGCAAAGCTTTTTTCTTTGATTTAGCTTCAAAGAACTTCTACGTCTGCATTTCGAAGATGCAGTTAATGAATAAATCATAAGTGTAACGATATTTTCCTTGTAGCAAAGTTATTTTTTGTTACAGTTTTACAAAAACTTTTTCATTTTAATGCGTTCAGTTTTCTCAGTGTAAGCCATTCTATATCATTTTATATAGTATTGAGATAAAACGAAGAATAACTCTTGTCTACAGGTGTTACTTTGGGCCGAAAAGGCAATTGAGAAGCAGAGCCTTCTCCCGACAAACAAAATTCACGCTCTTTAAGTCACTACTCATGCATGTCCTATTATATGCAGCACAAGTCTGGACCTTGAGCAGTCTTAATGAAAAGACTGTGGCAGCCTTCAAGAAAAATATCTTTTGTAAGTTCTTCGGTTCAATCTGCATCGATTACAAGCACCGAATTCGATACAGCCACTAGCTGTATAAGCTGTATTTTGGCTGTATACCGACACAGATACATATAGTCAAACGCATAAAAATCGAGCCAGTTACTGTTAAGTGACCACTTAGCTGCATTTTTTAAAATTATCACAACAGTCATATTGCACATCGTCTTTTACCCATCCCTGACTTTTCAGCATTCATCCATTTGAATAAAACGTCTTTCAAAGTTAGACAAGTTTTATTTAGTTTTTTTTTTTTAATAACCCATCTTACATCTCACCACTGATTTTAACATTCAGCTTATGGCAACTATAGAAGAAATTCAAATGATCACTACCAGTTAATAGTTTATAACACATTCAAAGAGCTAGATCAATATTCTAAGAACTAGCTATCTCTTAAATGTTGTAAGAACTCAGCTGTACATGCGCTTTAGGTACTGAAATTCTTTCATCTTTATAGAATTTAAGCTTATTAAATTATCAATATAACCTTTTTCAGCTAACCTTTTTCTTGCTCGTAAGTCATATTTATCTTAGTGAAAAATTTTAGAACCACGAGGACTTCAGGCACAATACTTTTGTTTTATTTTTTTACTTTATTTTTTTTAATTCAACACAAAATACTATATTTTTCGAATTGCCGCTCTATTCAACATTTCTGTTTTTTAATTTCTCACGACCAGGTAAACGTCTAGTAAAAAATGCAATGAACTGAAAATTATAGCAAAAACGTGTGAATAGGCAATTGTACTGTGTCGATATATATCTCAACATTGTACCTAATCGTTAGACTTATCTTGCATTTGATTAAAAGATTATAAAAGTACGCCACACTGGCAGGTTGTAAAAAATAAATTTAAAAAAAAAGAATATTCAGGGCACATATAATTTTTGTAGACACGCTACTATATGTTATTCTATGGACTTAACTACACTAAGAGGAAAAACTATTAAATTTATCCAAAAATTTTTTTGATTTATCCAAAAAGCGAGTTTTTTAAATTGACTATGCAAATATTTAAAATTTATTTAAATACTTTTTTAATTAAATATAATATTAAAATATTTAAACAGAATTAATAAAAAATATATTGAAATTATACACAAATTTTTTTAATTATCTTTCAAATATTTACAATTTGAAAATAAAACTATTGCATTTAAAAGAAATTTTTATATAAAAATATTGAAATTAAAAACAATATATTTAAATATTTCCCACGAGAAGCGTCCATCAAATGCCATTTGCTTGCATATTTTATTTATTTTTTTACTTTTTTCGTTCTCTAATGCCATAATATTGCACCAACTGTCAAAAAATTATAAACTAGAGGAAGAAAAACTAATATAGAAAATAAGAAGCAAAATATGTAGGTAAATGATAAGCGGTGCAAGACATTTTTGAGAAAATATCAAGTTGTCACTCCACCATTTTATTTCTTGACCAAACATCCAGGCTATATTACCCTTGCAACAAAAACTAAACGAGAACTATAAGAAAAGTGCAACTGCAAGAAATAAACTGCAGGAATAGAGTGCGCTGCTGTTGCTGCTTGTCAGCTATTTCAGCTGTATGGAATATGTGTGTGGTATAAATAAAATTTAAATACGGGAAAAAACCGAGTTGTAACGAAAATATTTGATTTATCCACGAAAATATTTAAATGAAATTTATACTCAGGCGTGGGTAATGTTAATATGCGTTATTTCCCTTAGTGTACCTACTATTTTTATACATACTAGATAAGGAACAGTTTATGGAGCATTTAGTAAATGGTGTCGATAAAGCAATCTTATGTGAAAACCTTGATCTAGAGATTGAAATGTTGTGATACTCAAATAATTTTGATTTATAGCTAAGATTGAGAGATTTCGTGAATAAAGATAAAGTCTTAAAATTAAATTTTTTCCAAATAAAGAAACAAATTTAAATTTTGTGAGAAAATATATTATTATCATTTAGAAAGATTTATGCCTAAGTTTTATAACTAAGTTTAATATAAACTATATAGATTTCAACTAGCCAGCTAGTATTTGTGATGCTACTCAATCTACTGAACAGTCTCTGCCTTGGCTCTGCCAAGTTTATCGTATTTGTATCATCTTTGGATTTTTCTTTGATTTTTCCCTAGATCTTGAGCTTTTCGTTTTTCTCTTCAGCATTTACTTTCTTATCAAAAGATTCATTGTGTATTTCATGCTTCGTCAAATAGTCCTCAGCGTCCCAGGGCTGTAAGTCAGTCGAACCAAAGACTATAAAGAATAGATTTCCAACGGCAAAAATCACAGCTGCTATAATAAAAACTATTTGCCACTGAGTGCGTTCGTGCTGAAAATAAAAGAAGAAAAATTAATATCAATTAAGCCAAGACTACTCACATCTCGACTTTTACCTGATCTTGTACAATAACACCCACTACTAGAGGCGTTATTATGGGAATAAAGTTGGCTGCCGTATTGACGATTCCCATAAGCATGCCAGCATGATTGGGTGACAAGTCGATTGTGTTCAGCGCACTACCGATAGCATTGCCAGCATTGATGCCCACGCTGACAGTCATCAGTACAATGGCCAGCATTTTCTGATCTTCGTCCACAAAACCAACCGCAATCAGTCCCACAGCTGGTATCCAAAAAGACAAACTATTGAAACTCTTACGTAGCATGCTCAACGATAGAATTTTTCGATTGAGCAGTATATCGGCTGCGATCACGTAAACGTAAGACATGCACCACATGACCAGATATGGCAGTGCCGAGAATAGCGCATTCTTCTTCATATCCATGTTTAAAACACCATTCATATAGGATGGTATCTGTGCTTGCAGCGTAGTAAAACTCCACGATTGTGCCACACGTGCTACTAACAAAGCCCAGAATGGCATTGAAGTAAAGATCGCAGCCCATGGAACTTGTATCTTGCGTTCCGGCTCATCCTTTTTTTTCTCATCAAGCTTCGTAGCGTTAATCGATGATTCAATATAATTTTTCTCAGCTTCGGAGATCAATTTCGACTGTGACGGTGAGTTGGCTGCAAAAATCCACCAAAAGAAGCACCAAACCAGACCCAAGGCACCAGATACGTAAGAAACACCAGGCCAGCCCAAGCTAGAAGCCGCTATGGAGCCACTCAAAAACATGGCCAACACTGTACCGCAGTCCATGCCTGAACTGGCCAAAGCACCCAAACGATTGCGTTCCTCCACAGGACACCAAGCAGCTAAATGCGCATGAATGCAAGGAAAGAGTAGACCTTGAAAAAGTCCCTGTATGACGCGTATGCCACAGTAGACCTGCCAGCCACCCCAATGTACAAAAAACGGTGGGACAATGGCAAAAAGCGCCGATCCTAAGGTGGATACAAACATAATAAGCTTGGCACCAAATCTTCGACATAGATAGCCACCGGGAAACTGTGTCAGAAAATAGCCCCAGAAGAAACTCGAGAGTATGTAAGATTTTTCCATTTCATTCCAATCATATTCCTGTGAATGCGAAAAAAGAAAACAATTAAATCGTGAGTGAAACTAAAATGAGTTGAGTACGTTTTGATTAATGTGCATGATTATCAGAGAAGATGGATAAGAAAATTTTGATCGAAACTTAAAAAAATGAAAAAAAGAAATGAATAATTTTTACAAGTAGTGTCGCCTTTAGTCGAAATTCGACCATTTACGATTGTTTTTTTTTTTTTTTTTTTTTGTATTTTTACTGAAAATCTAACTTTTTTTCTTTCTTCACTCATATGCAAACCTAACTGAACTCATACCTCACCACACGCACCACCAGCAGAAAATCACAAAATAGTAACTCCACTCTGAGTGTCCATGTTCTGTGACTTTTACTTTCAAAGTTATTCGATATCAAAAATTTGGCTTATATATTCGGAGCTACACCCCTTTGTCCAATGTCCGTCCCAGTACTCTACTTCTCATATTCTACTATCTACTAGAAGGATATCACCAAGTGGGAACTCCGTATTGAGTTTCATTGTTATACGGCATTTACTTAAAAAGCTATTCGATACAAAAACTTTGAAGTGTATGAGTGGTGCCACGCCCCCTTGTCTAATGCTCGTTCAAGTATTACAGTCGAAAAACACGACTAAATAGAAGAACGGAAGTTCCCTCCGAGTTTCATCGATTTGTGACTTAGAAAGTTATACCGAAAATTTGTGCTGCTGAAAAGTGAAATGCCCCTCTTTCAACGCCCATGAATGGTTCGTGTGATTTGTGGTCGAATACCGATTTCCGAGGCTGTGTGACCTATAACTCGAAAGCTATTCGATATCGCGAATTCGGGTTGCATGGGATGTGCCACGCCCACCATATATACTCGGTGCACTCCTTCTCCCTACTCTTATTTATTGAAAAAAAAATATATCAAAATCGATTGAGAAACACAGGAGAAAATGATTCTTAACTTTTGCCTACGCTTGTTTATATATAGACAGGGCCGTCCTTACTCATCTACGCGCCCTGGGCAAGTCATGCATTTGGCGCCCTTTTATATTGAATTATAATTTAAAAAATTATTTTCTATTGTGTACCAAATTTTTTATTAAATTAATAGAAAACTTCAAACATGTATTTATTATTATTAATAATATCATATTTTATCAATTGATTATCTAAACAATGTACGGTACCTACATATGTTGTGTGAGTTAAACATTATTTTCCTAGTTTTTTTCAACCAATCCCTTGATAAATCTGTCAAAATCTAGGTTTTCTGCAACTTGACTTTCAATGGACAGCTAGGCAAAACAAGTTAATCTTGTTTGAGACATTACAGACCGCAAGTATATTCTTATCAATTTTAGGTTAGAAAAAATTCGTTCGCCAAGTGCAACGGTCACCGATATCGTTAACAGAATACGCAGCGATATCCAGGTGTTGGGATATAACTCTTTAAGATTGTACTTGTTGATAAAGTTTAATGTTTCGATAGGTGTTGCCAGTGTGTCTTCGATATAGTGTTGCAGAGTTATAATTTCATCGCACAACAAATCTCCATCAACATCAAATTTAAAGTTGACCGTTAACTTCTCTTAAAGTGCAGAGCAATGTCGCATGAGTTCTTCCTTATTATTATTAATTTTTATGTTAACAAAAAATTTCAGGTGACAGAAAAATCTTGTATCTGTTGAAATCTTTCCTTCAAAATTTTTTTTTGGATCAGTTATTGGTTCATCAACAGCGCCTTCACCCGGCCTCCGTTTAATGTGTCCTAATCACGCTAGTGGTTTAAAAAATACTAATTTTCGATGATAATTCAGATGCGCCCTTCAGTTACCGGCACCCCGGGCGGTCGCCCCGGTCGCCCACCCCTAAAGCCGGCATTGTATATAGATATTACAATATAAGTTGAGGCAATGAGGAAAAGAATAACAATGAGTATAGCAAAGATTTCACTTTTTGATTTAGAGTAAAACAATTTAAGTTTTGAGAATTTCGAGTTAAAAGAATTGATGTTGAGAAAGTTATAATTTCTGTGAAAAATATGAGTGAAAATCGATATGTTGAGAAATTTATGATTTCAGTACAAACATATCCAAGAATCAATAGTGGTACTCACGATGTGATGTACTTTTTTTTTTTTTAACATGCAATAACAATAGAGTGATATATTTATTTTGTGATATATTTACTCGTCATAAATTCAAGTCTACAAACATGTCGGTATAAATTGCTGTATCTTTGATGTTTCTTTATTTTTTAAAATGTATCAATAATATTTTCTTGACAATAAAAAAAAAATGTTTTTTTAATTTTACATATTATATGTATATCATAACATAATTTACTTTAAATAAATAAAATACTATTTTTTTTGTTTTATATTGAGCGATTTTTTTTTTATTTAAAAAACCGACATATTTCGTTTTGAGGAATATCAAACATTTGAAAGAAATATGAAATTGATCACACAATACCTCACCAAACACACAATACTCCCGAAAATACATCATGAATACCCCTAATAATTACAAAATTGACTCAAACAACAGTTGGTCACATTTCGAGTGATTGAACTGACTGAATGTGCTGAACTCACTGTTTGAGTGTAGCATTGAGTATAGATAGATAGTTAGTGAGTAAGTTTGTTAGTAAGTGAGTTGAGAAATCAAAAGGTACATATAGTTCAACAAAAGGGTTCAGCTATGATTTGAGTGAAAAATATCAGAAAACAGACTGAAAATTCACAATTTCAGTGAAATATCCACAAGTTCAGTGAAATATCCAGTAGTTCAGTGAGTAATAACTCGTATAAGAGAAAATTGTATTTAATGTATGTTTATGAAGTTAAGGCCTGACAGGCTTAACCGAAGTTTGACAATCCTTTGAAAACAGCCTAAATTTTTTAAACAAACATCCGCCTTTTCATACATGAAATTTTGTTTAATTTTTTTAAATATTCATGTATGATTTCTGCTCTGAATATCCTGATTTTATTCTAATTTCATGGTTGGATTTTGACCTGAAAACATCACGACGGATTTTTTTTTTTTTTTTTTTTTTGTTTAAGGAAAGTCGGTAATGTAAAAGTCTAATTTATATTCGAATTTTGATTTAGATTCTGATATTAAAACTGAAGAATAGAGGATTGTTTTTTTTAGAATTTCAGGATTGAATTTTGGATTGAGTAAAAGAGGTCTGGGTAAGTTCTGCTACCTGAGAGATAACAATAAGCTTAGTAATTTTTAAAAAACTATAAGAAAAATAAATTATAAATTTCAAGATTGAATGAGTTTAGAATGAATTAATTTGGGAATTAAAATGGAAAATAAAAAAATCTACCTTAAATAATGAGTTAAAATATTTATAATTTGAGTGAAAGAACGTGAGTGGAGAAAAATTAATTAACTTAAGTTAAACGAAATTTAGTCGGATATGCTAGAGTTAAATAATGAGAGTGAAATAATGAGCATTTGTGATGTATTTTTAAAAAAATACGACATAGCTTCTAGACTTTGAAAAAATTTTTAATATACTTAAGTACGCGTAGTACTGATTTTTGTTTGATTTTTTCATTTTGGCAAGAAATAATTTTCTTGTCATCGAAATAATTTTGTTGCAAAAAAATGTTACATTCCTATGCAACTATCTAAATTAAGTATGAATACAAAATTAAAAAAAAAACAAAATCTTTGCATTTTTGATTAAGGTTAATATAGGAAACTGAATGTTTATGAATGAAAGAAAGCTGCAACTATCAGAATTATTACAAATACGAAATACAAAATACAAAACCAAATACACAACATTGTGAATACCCCTAATGTTAGAGAAAAAAAAACAGTTGAAAATTGGGTTCAATTATTTAGTGTTTATTTTTTGTAATGTGAGAGAAAGAATATTTAAATTAAAACGCTTGAGTTCTGTTGGTCTTGAAGTTGACAATTGCAGTCAAAGATTTGGACAATATAAAATATTGTGAGTGCAAAAAACTTCAGTAAAAGTTACTGGATGAAGTTAATTTTAGTTTGGGTGTAAGAATTCGAAAGCAGAAAAAAAAACAAAACTATATAAAACTGAAATCATTCGGATTTCGTCGAAAGTATGTGTAAATTTTAAGTAAAACTTCAAAGAGTTGAGTTAATATAGACTCTATAGAAGCTTGCGATACAAAAATAATATAAAACAATACATGACAATGAAACTGTAACGAATATAACTAGTTTTGATTTGAGATATACTTACATCAAAGTTTGGATTCGTTGTATCAGCATTGGTCATGGCCACGATCACTACGCCTATATTAAACTTGGCCACATAGTTGACAACAATCGCTAGAAAGAGCAGAAGAACCTGCAGGTGGCGTTGTCCCAAGACGGGTCCTGAAATAGAGATAAATTATTTAATCCAATAGCAGTTCGGTGGTAAAGAACAGCATTTTTTTGACAGGTTTCGAGCAGAAGATCATGCAATTTTTGAAAAAAATATCCATAAGTTTCCAAAAGATACGATTGGAATTGTTTCCCCATCACTTCTATTGCTACTATTTCCACATGCATTCCTAAGGTAGCAGTTTGGAAACAACATCAATTCAAAACTACGAAAAAGTTTTCAACATATTCGATGAGAATTGTTTTCACATCACTTCCATATCCCTCAAGCAAAAATTGGAAAACTTCCATATGGAAGTGATGGGGAAATTTTTAGTGCGTTTTTTCAAACTTGTTTACTTTAAAATGGATAACTCTTTCACAGAAAGCAGATCACAGAAGTAATATAAGAGCAACCACAAGCTCAATGTAAGCAAGATCAATGTAAACAAGCGAAATAGAAGAAAAAAAGAACCGAAAACCATCGAACAAAATCCAGCACGACAAATTATAAACAAAAAATCAAAACCGAGTAAGCAAGCGAGTTAGAAGATAAAGCCCCTGAAAACCATCTTGCAAGTACCTTCAAGCCTAAAATAAGCCTGCACTTTGAACTTTTTCCATAAGATTAAACATGAAGCGATTTTCAGCAGCGGTCGCCATCTTCAGATTCAGCGCGCACTATAAATGCGCCCTAAGTTAAACTTTTAACATTTTTGGTCATTTTCGGCAACCAGCACAAAAAGACTCAAAAAAAAAAAAAAAACTGAAATTTAATTGAAATTATTTTACACTGACTATATTTAAATGCCAAACAATAAATCCATAAGCAAAATATTGAAAACTTAGAAACTCTTACAAAATATTGATTGGCAAAGCAAAAATGACCTACGAGTATCAGAAATCACTTTTCTAAGTGAGGCGGCAGCCAACGCACTGCCAATTTTTTTGGTGTAAAAAAAGTTTTAAAGGATTTTTTTCAAGTTTGACGCTTTATTACGAAAAATTTGTTACAAATTCATTTTTCATAGCATTGTTCATCGCTAGCCACTACTTTTTCCCATCTTTCAAAGAAACGATGCGTCTTTTGATGAGATGCACAAATCCAATTTTGGAGTTCTTCAAAAGAGCGAAAGTGCTGATCTTCAAGGGCATGAAGTTGGACAATGTCTAGGATATACAGCGGGTGGGGTAGGACTTCCCGTTTCAGCGTTTCAAGGTATGTTTTGTGATGGTTTCACCTGGTTGTAGCAGCTCATAGTGCACCACGCCCAATTGGTCCTACCAAATACAGAGACACTGACCTTGCCACTGTGAGCATTCGGCTTTGGCGTCGATTTTGGCGTATGGCCGGGCAGACCGTTTGATTTTTACGCTTGCGGTTATCGTAATAAACCCACTTTTTTATCACCAGTCACAATACGATGCAAAATACGGTACCCAATATCCTACCTTCTGGACGATTCCCGTGGCTTTGAAGCCAACAGATATAGCTTGTTGAGTCACTCCCAATACTTTTGAGAGTTCTTCCTGCGTTTGGCACGAATCTTCATCCAATATAGCTTTCAATTCGGCCTCCTCAAACTTTTCTGGCCGTCCTTTGCGCTCTTTGTTAGGGCCGCACAGCCCGTACACAAAAACTTTGTTGTTTACACTTCAGCGAAACGACAGATACTTAAGAAGAAAGCCTTTATGTGGCTTTAAAACAGTGGTGCATGAACCAACAAGACAAGATCAAGCAATCAGCAGTGCGAGAAAAAAGTATTTTTTTCGGCCACGTCATCGGTCACAAAAAAAGCTATATTGCATACGTTTTTAATGCCAAACATGTGAAAACTTAAATAAAAGTGGAAAATTATAAAATTAACAAGTTTAATTCTCGAAAAAAGTGTTTGAATACTTTGTTTGTTTATATTTTCATGCAGTTACGAAATTTAAAGTAATTTTTTTTTTTTTGCTGTTGCAATAATTGCACGTCGCTACAGCACACTTCATTTTTATAAAAAACACAAAAAATACTTAATTATAAACACTAATAATTCTTTAAAACTTCAAGAAATAATTTTTCACATATAATCGCTACACGCAAACAAAACAATTTGTGACCGATGACGTCAGACCTACCAGCTTTGTTTTGTTTACAATATGGCGGCTCTTTTTTTGGAAGATCTTTATTTCTTGGTTCATGACAGTGGTGCTCACTACATGGTTTCCCATAGCCCGCGGGCATCGTGTGCTGTTGAGCTTTTGCAATCGATTGCAATCGGCTTGCTGTGTTTGTACACTGCGTAAAAGTTTGTTTTTTTTTTTGCTGTGCTTTAAATTTCAAGTCAGTATGCTTGGAGCGTTCATGTGTATGTGAGTTACTCGCTGCTTTATTTACGAATGAAAATAAATATTTTGCAATGTTTCAGGAAATTATATTCTTCACTTTTACCTTTTGATGATATTTTCTATGTTAAAATAGCGAAAAATAAACACACAAATAAAAAGAAATTGCTATATTGAAAATTCAACACTCGACAAGATTTCCTTGCACCAAATGTTGTGAGAGCTTTTAACAACTTCTTGTTTCAGTGTAAAGCTCTGCACTCGAAAAGCTCTCTTTGTTGTTGTTTGAACCATGCGTTGATCAGCACTGATTTAAAACAGTGTCGGCCGACACCTACCCAGCAAACCATATCTCGATCGAAAAATTTTACGAAAGTCTAACGTGATCGTTACGATATCTTAATATACAAATACGCGATATCGTCCCGATAGTACATTTACCAATAGCATTTCGATATCATAACATTACAAATTTCTAGATATCATTACGATATTATAATAACGATAGCATTGCGATATAGTTACGATATCTATATTAAATAAGTACTCGATATCATTACGATAGTATGAACATGATAGCACTGTGATATCTCAACAATATCTAGATTCCAAAAATGCTCGATATAATTTCGTTGGTACCGATATTTAGATGAAATAACCCAGCAAACCAAAATTTTACGAAAGTCTAACGAGATCGTTACGATATCTAAATATACAAATACGCGATATCGTCCCGATAGTACATTTACCAATAGCATTTCGATATCATAACATTACAAACTTCTAGATATGATAACGATATTATAATAACGATAGCATTGCGATATAGTTACGATATCTATATTAAATAAGTACTCGATATCATCACGATAGTATGAACATGATAGCACTGTGATATCGCAACAATATCTAGATTCCAAAAATGCTTGATATAATTTCGTTGGTACCGATATTTAGATGAAATAAACGTCCCTTATTTACGTACGCTTATATTATTATGATGAGTTACCAAGAGAGGGGTTGTTGTGAATCTAGAATATACCTACTGTGAAAATATATGACAAATGTCACTTAAATTTAATTTTTTATTTTTAGTTGACTTTTTTTTAAATGAAATTTTGTTACTATATAAAAAATTTGTTTACTCTTTATTTTTATTTTTACTTTTTAGTCTTAAAGGTTTATTTATACGATCAAAACCGCCTAAAACATTTTTACTAACTGGTATGCGGTTATATTTTCCTAAATAACCTCGTACTCGAAAGAAATTTACTGTTTTAGCTGAATCCACCTAGTAGTTTTGAAGATATTCCATTTTTATTGATTGTGGGCGTTTAAATAGCGTGTGGCGAAAGTTTTTCCTAAGCCTCATCTAATACTTAAAGGAAATTCGCTGCCAAAATTTAACCTGAATCGGCATTGTAGCTTCGGTGATTTAGCATTTTTATTAGTTTGTGGGCGGTAAAAGGAGGCGTGGTAAAAATTTAATCATAATATTGCATTGTCACAGGACTTGTATATGCATGTTTAATCTCAGCTTAATCAGACGCCAACAAGTCGAGAAATCGTTTGCATATTTTGACGGACATGAGAACGAAGTAAATTTAATAAAAACTTATAAAAAGCAGTTATAAAATTTAAAGGTATAATTCGAAACGCATCAACCTGTCCCTATTTTTCCTATACGTTCCAATTGGTACTTTATTGGTACTTCTATTAATAAAAGTTTTTTGTTGCTATTACAGGAAACTATCTCTCAAATCAATTGTTTTGATTTATCGATTATTTCTATACTTTGGATTTGCTTGTTGCCATCAATAGTTACCATCACTATATAAATATATTTATAATGTATTTATAAATAAATAAATACAACCATAGCTTTGCGTTGTAGTGTTTATAAACATATAAAATACTTGAATTTATTTTACCTTATATTTATGTTTTGAATTTTAAAAAATTAAAAATATTAAAAAAAAAATTTGTACTTCAAAAATTTTCATTTTTAAAATTCATTGAAAAAAATTTGTTCGCATAAAAAGTGATTCAATAAAATTTATAAAATAATTTATATAAAATAAATAAATAAAAGTGCGAAATTGATGAAATAGAAGCTAATTGTGGTTTTGCCATCAAGTAAGTGCTTTGCTTTACATTTAAAATTTTCAAAGTGTTGAAAACTCGGCAAGGGAACTTGTGAAATAATAATTGCGTGATTGTGGAATTAGATTTAATTGAAAAAACAAAATTCTTATAGTGCAAAAAAGGCACTATAACAACAGGTAAAATAATTTTTTAACATTTTTAGTTATTGACATTTTTGTAAACTAATTTTTTTACAGCTGACTCTCCGGATCGATTTGATTACCTTTCTGAGAATTTCACAAAAATTAATGAAAAAATTGACAAGGCAATAAAACTTCTTGGCAGGCTCACTGAAGAAGTTCTTCAGTTGAAAAAAGATGTTAGGAAAATGCCAACTACCACACAAGAAAAACCAAGAAATATTATTCCGGAATCAGCATTTCTTGATTTTAACGATTTTATTAAATTTGAAGATCAGCTTAAAGATATTGAAAATGTTCAATGTCTTGTAAGTTTAAGTTTGCTATTTACTATTCGAAATTTTTTAACTTTTGTTTTGTAGGTTCAAAACTTTGCATTAATAAATGCGAAATTCAACAGAGAGTTTGTTAGCAAATGCTGGAGATGCATTTTAACGGATGACGCTGCGAAACATTTTTGTTGGAAAGGAACGACAGCTAAAATGTCAGTTCGAAAACTTGCAACAACACTAGCAATAGAAAGTATGCCTATGATTTTTTTTAAATTTGTTAACTTTTTAATTTCTACTAATTTTTTGCAGGTGCCTTTAGAAACTAGTACCCGAACGATTCAGCTACAGTTTTTGAAGAAAAAACAAACAAATTTTTTCTTTATGCGAGCGACAGGCAAACAAAGATTAACAAATATCGCTTAAATGCTAAATCAAAGGCTTAGGGTACAAACATAGTGCAAGCGTTTGAGCGTTTCGTTGCTGTGCTGTGCTGAAAAACACTTTAGAGCAATACAGTACGCAAGTCATGAATCTCTTTTACCCCAATGTGTTTTTCAGCACAGCACAGCAGCGAAACGCTCATATGCTTTCACTATTGTGATTGTCGATTGCAAGTAGAATAGAACACAATCGATTGAGTCGATTAAATTTAATTTTGGTTTTGTGTAACTCGATCGTCAAAAATGTAAACTCTTGTACTTACTGAATTTTAAGCAGATGTGGCTTCTGTATTAGCAGAACCAACCGCGCAAGTTGCTTTTTTTTGATTACAATCTTTGAACTTTGAAAAAAAACAAAATCTTTGAACTTAAATGTATTTCATCTGTTTCTGTATATAGTTAGTACTTAATTTTCATTAAATTATTATTATTTAATTATTGTTAATTAATTATTATTAATATTCTATATATTACAATCAAAATTAACGAAAATACAAATTTTCATTTTCTTAATATTTTTCTTAAATTTTTTCTTAATACTAATGGAAAACTTAATGACAATACATAATTATTTTCAAAAAATATAGCATCGAAACGATATTATTTGCAAAATTATTTGCAATATCGTTTTGATATCGCAATTAATCTGTTCTCGATATCGTTTACGATATGTCAATTTTTATCGAAAACAGCACTTTCTCGACATCATCAAGATATCGTCTCGTGTATCGTTCTCGATAGAAACTATCACCTTTGCGATATCATCTCGATATCGAAACAACATTGAAATTTCCATATCGTTTCGATTGAAATTTCAATATCGTTTCGATATCGCAATTAATATGTTCTCGATATCGTTTACGATATGTCAATTTTTATCGAAAACAGCACTTTCTCAACATCATAAAGATATCGTCTCGTGTATCGTTTTCGATAGAAATTATCACCTTTGCGATATCACCTCGATATTGGAACGATATCGTTTGGTTTGCTGGGTATGCACGCGTGCTTCGTGAAACTTCGTATTTTTACACCAACATAAAACTGGCTGTCGTGCTTTTACACCGACGCTGCCGATTATTCGTAGCAAGAGCCCTCAGTCGATGTTTCGCTTTTGGCTGGTTAGCACCACGCTTCTATGCGCGCAATTTATTACGTAATTTTAAATGCTTACACATAAAAAAATGTTTAACCAAATGTGGCAATTAGCATATTTTTTCTTTAAAGATTGTTTTGGGGAAGCGAAAACTTAATTTGTCAGAAAAAAGTAGGGTGCTTTTTTTGTTTTGAAGTAATATGCAAAATAATTAATATTAGTACTATTAGGAGTCGGTAAATGTTATTAGTAAAAGATTACTTTCCAAATAAATATGTAATATTAATATTAATAATATACATATTCATATTGATATTATTAATAAAATATTAATATTAATGTTATTATTAATTATTATTATTAACGCTGCCCCTAGACAATAAATAATATTGCACATTATTTACCCAGTAAGAAATTTATTTAATTTCAATTCACTTTCATATACCTGCATTCATTTAGAATGCCGCTTAATGTTAATAATAAAAAATTTATTTAAGCCTCCTGCGAAGTAAAATTTTCACAGTGTAAGCCAAAGAGAGATTCTTTGCTCTCACTTAGGCGCACACTACTACAAAACTGAATGAACTGTGTATGTATTTTTTTGGCCGACACTGCTTTAAAATGAAGTTGGTTGCAACATTATCCGATTCGATTTAATACTAGTGATGTCATCTCAAAAACAAAAATCCTTTGAAACTTTTTTGTACACCTGATAATTAAACAACTCAAATAATTCCAGCTCAACATTTGCTAGAATTTTAAATCGAATTTTAGAAAACACTTTTGATCCATTCATTAACACTGCTATTTTACACACTTTGACTTTTTTTCGTATAGTAAAAACACTCGAATATAGACATTTGATATAAATTGGGTCCTTTTTAATTCAACATTGTTATCCTTTTTACCTGTTTTAATGTCAGCAGTCATCACGTCTTGTTAGCAATTCAAAAATTGTAGATATATTCTCAACAAGCTTTGTTGCTGTGCATCGAATCACTGCCGCAATTGAACTCAACTCAACTGAATAAATGACAAATCTTTTTATTAGCCTATTTTCGAAAAATAATCACGGCCACTTCGGCATAGCCCGTGATTAGCCTTAATTTAATTTACACATCTATTAAATTAAATAAATCAATGTTTTCAATACTTCTTTGTTCGATGATAATCGCATATTTTAATCAGCAGATAAATTAAATGGTACTTCATAGTTATGACTTTTGTTTCTAGCCCATTGCAAAAATTCTAATTTTTTTCCAATCTAGTAATCTTTTACGGCTAACAAACAAGAACCACACATTATTACTCTATTATGTTGGTTGGAAGTTTGCTTGTAATCAAAAACGGTTGGAATGATAAGATTTCCGTCGGGAATTTCTGATAGAAATAAAAAAATTTATGACATCAAACGAAGTTATACATTTAAAAAAAATAAAAGCTAAAGAAAAACCTTGAGATTGTATGAAGAGATATAAAATATATGACAGGATCTGGGATTATTTAATCTTTAAACAAAAGTAAAACTTAGACAAGCGAGGCGATAATTCGCTTCAACTACGGATTTGTGAAAGAGTTTTATTTTTTAACTTAAGGCCACCTTTACCTTTGGAAATTTTTATTTGTCGATTTTTTTTTCTTGCGTTATGAACTTAAA
This sequence comes from Pherbina coryleti, assembly GCA_943735915.1. NCBI lineage: Eukaryota > Metazoa > Arthropoda > Insecta > Diptera > Sciomyzidae > Pherbina > Pherbina coryleti. Next base: position 50,239,112 of record OX030950.1, on the reverse strand, counting down.
TATTATTGAGAAGATATTGTTAAAATTTCAAGCAGAGTATCGAGTAGTTTTCTTAGGCGAATTATTTTTTTTTTTAATTTTTATTTTTTTAAATTAATAAAATATTTGTTGTTTATCCAGAAATACACTTGTTTTAAATAATCTAACCTAAGAAATTTTTGCCACTTTTTTTAAGACAATGTCTTCGGGTCTTTCCGAAAAAATTTCCCCCTAATTTTTCGGACATTAATCATCCGTTTTGGATAAAATTTTTTTCGAGATAGTCAACACTGAAAATATTTATCATCTATATATTATTTTGATATGGTTTTTCTTGTGGGAGTCGCTGAGGGAGAAATCCTATACATTTAAATATAGTTGAGGTGTCTTAACAAAGGATATGTCATGTAGATGTGCCAACTATCGAGAAAATTTTCATATTTCCAAAACCGTGGTTAGAATGGCTATATATATCTCTAAAAAGCTATCCAAACGATTAATTACCGAAATTTTTCATATTAAATATCAAAAGAATATTTAGTAGAATAATCTGTTGTTTTTTAATCGTTTTGTTGTTTTTTTTTTGTTGAAAAATAAAATATTTTAAATCTTAATATTTTTGAATACGGCCTTTTCATTATTTATATTGAAAACGAGTTATTGAGCTCTAGGCCAATCATGTTGAGAACAAGACAACATGAAGAACAAAGAAGGCGACATCCAACAACAACAACAACAACAGCTCTGTATAGAGCCAATCACAACAGCTTTGACTATACAGACTGTTTCATTGGTCGCTACACCAACTCATCAGTAGTCTTTTGTGTGACTTTACACTGTGATCCAATATGCTCTGATAGCGGCAAACCACGTGATCGAGTTTCGAAGATGCACATGAATTAAGGCTAGGCCTAAAAGTATGATACGATTTAGGTCAACCTTGGTACAGCTTGCATCTAATGTCGATAAGAACTCAGTTACAAAAATTCAAGCGTTCTCTGCCAAAATAAAATTCCGGGTAACTTTCTCGGCATATTGGCAGTATAACTAGAACCTAAGTAGCTTGAGTGGATCACAGTGTAAAGTCACACAAAAGACTACTGATGAGTTGGTGTAGCGACCAATGAAACAGTCTGTATAGTCAAAGCTGTTGTGATTGGCTCTATACAGAGCTGTTGTTGTTGTTGTTGTTGGCTGTCGCCTTCTTTGTTCTTCATGTTGTCTTGTTCTCAACATGATTGGCCTAGAGCTCAATAACTCGTTTTCAATATAAATAATGAAAAGGCCGTATTCAAAAATATTAAGATTTAAAATTTCTGGGAGAGCACGCCCGTAAAATGTTAAGAAAATCATTAGTTGTGTGTTAATCACATAAACAACAAAGTCTTTCATAACAAAATGGTCTCCACACCATGTTAGGTGTACCATCAGTTAAACTAACTGAACCCTAAAAATGGAAGTGTGGAAAAAGGGAGGAGCTAAAAAGCAAAAATAACAACAACAACTTCAATATGCTCTGATAGCGGCAAACCACGTGATCGAGTTTCGAAGATGCACATGAATTAAGGCTAGGCCTAAAAGTATGATACGATTTAGGTCAACCTTGGTACAGCTTGCATCTAATGTCGATAAGAACTCAGTTACAAAAATTCAAGCGTTCTCTGCCAAAATAAAATTCCGGGTAACTTTCTCGGCATATTGGCAGTATAACTAGAACCTAAGTAGCTTGAGTGGATCACAGTGTAAAGTCACACAAAAGACTACTGATGAGTTGGTGTAGCGACCAATGAAACAGTCTGTATAGTCAAAGCTGTTGTGATTGGCTCTATACAGAGCTGTTGTTGTTGTTGTTGTTGGCTGTCGCCTTCTTTGTTCTTCATGTTGTCTTGTTCTCAACATGATTGGCCTAGAGCTCAATAACTCGTTTTCAATATGAAAAATAAAATATTTTTAAGTTGAAAATTTGGTCCAAAAAAACGAAGGTTGGTTGCTCGACCATTTTTAAAAGCGTTTATATTTTTATTGAAATTTGTTCAATATATCGGGATATCAGAACCGCATTTAAAATAATGGGATTCAACTGTACTTTCAAAATGGCGGCCATATTTGCCTTGCTACCTGTAGAGATTTATGCGTTTGTAAGCGTTTACGGTTACTTTAATTTCTCAGCTCCTGTTAAGCATAGAGTGATGAATTAAGAACCATGACATTAAGACCACTTTAAACTTTAATCTCACATACAAAAAAAAGATAATTAACTAATTTATTCATATTAAAAAAAATGGTGAAACTTTTTTGTTAAAATCCTTATATTTTGCAACTTTAAGAATTTTTTTTATAGAAAGCAATTACTTGTTGACTTATTTTTCTATTTTAAAGTACATCTTAGCAAGTAGTTTAAATATAATTTTTTTCAACTTTCTGACTTACCAAGTTTTTTTTAACAGCCTCTTAAAAATGCAAATTTTTAGAATTTAACTAATTTTGAGGTCAAATATCTCTGGTGGGCATAAGTTTAAAAATTTCAAATTTATTCACAATAAAGTACATAATAATATCTTACTTCAGTTAAAAGTCTGAGTTTGGTAATCGCTTTGTTTGGAAGATACAGCCCTTTAAACTTAATGATATTTCACCTTATATAATATGTGTTTTTCAAGATATCCTTGAGATTTTTTTTAATAATAAATAAATAAATAAATAACTGGCCATTTCAGCCCTTGAAAGGACTTTGACCTAGCTTCTTATGATCAATTGTGTTGTGCGTGTTATTAAGTTTGTACACAATTGACCGAGAAATTTTTTTCTAATACAAACTTTAATCTGTCGTTTGGAATGTAACCAAACATAAATATTGAAACATTGAATATAATTTCGTGAATATAACCTCAAGTAACTAACCATTTTCGTACTGAACACTCTTTCGTTTATAATGATGAGCAGAAGTTTTATTACTTGATGGATTTATTGTTTACTTTTTTATTTTCTCATTAATATAAATATTCTTTAACGTTATAAAAAACTTTAAAACAAATTGAACATCAACTGAAAAAATTTGAGAAGGAAAATATTTATGTTAACACGTAAAATATTTTAAATAATATCTGTTTGCCTCCTCATCATGATACAATAAGAAGGTAGGACTCACAAATCATATTTGCCAAAAAATAAATTTGCCAAACATCCAGGCTATATTACCCTTGCAACATTAACTAAATGAGAACTATAAGAAACCTGCAACTGCAAGAAATAAACTGCAGGAACAGAGTGCGATGCTGTTGCTGCTTGTCGGAATATGTGTGACGTGTGCGATGCTGTTGCTGCTTGCTTGTATGGAATATGTGTGTACGTGTGTGGTATAAATAAAATTTAAAAACGGGAAAAAAATGAGTTGTAAGGAAAACATTTGATTTATCCACGCAAATATTTAAATAAAATTTATACTCAGGCGTGGATAATGCTAATATGCGTTATTTTCCTTAGTGTATCACAAAATTTTAAGTTTCGATGAAACGAGTCGCAGAAAGCCATCCCCCACACGGTTAACTATTCTATTTTACAAACAAACTGCATTTCACATGAGATACCTACAAAGAGATACAAAGATTAATTACGCAGGCGGTATGGAAAGGAAAAGATTTTATTTTGTAAGAACAAAGTTTTGGGGCAAGCAAATAAATTGACATAAACAACAAGACTTTAGAAAATAGACCAGCCAAAACTGTAGTATATCTCTAAAGAAGACACAAAAGGTTACATACATTTCTCAGTTTAAGAACTTTTACTCAAATAGCTGTTCATTTTCTATTCAAAAAAAAATAAGAAAGAAAAGTCGATTTCGACGGAGACCACTCTTATAACTTTAAATCAGAGAACGCAAATAAACGAGACGATATCCGAACCGATCTCTCAGAGGGTGATACAAAAAGGTTATTTTTCATTCGTTTCGTTAATGTGGGCAAACGAAACACGAAACCTTTCAGTGGAAGAGAGAGCTAAAGTAATTTTTATAATTTTTGTAACGTTTCAGTATAGAAAACGAAACCTAAGCAAAGGTATCAGGAATGATCACTGTGAACATTGAAAAAACAAAAGGAAAAGTTCTGAAGAATATATCAATGAAGAGCGTTTCTATACTTTTAATATTCCATGATATCTACTTTTGAAGAATGAAAAGAGATTCTCCTGCATACAACTAAACAAAGCTTGCATTCAAAGCAGCTGAAAAAGTTGTGATGATACGTGGACTTTGTAAAAACTACCTGGGCATCTACATTAACTTCTTATTTCTTCACAAGTATTTTTCAAAAAAGTTTGTTAAGAATAAATATGTTTAATTTTTCGAATTTTAGCGACTTGTAGAATATTAGGAAAACACTACTTTGGAGGGAAAGATACAAAATTATTGAAATTTCTTTCTGGTTTTACAGAAGTTGTGCTTCTTATCAAAGTTAATGGACTGCAAAAGCCAGTAAAGACTACTATTGATGTGTTGGTGTAGCGGCCAAAGAAACAGTGGTCTAGTCTGCTGGTTCTATGTATGTATGTTCTGTAAATAACTTTATTGTTGTATGAACTTTTTACTTCATGAACTATTTAGCATAAAGCTCGAAACATAATTCTTAGAAAATATGTTCTTTAAAAATTACAAAAAAATATAAAAATATTTCATATTTTAAAACCAAAAGATAACAGTTCTATCATAACTAAAGTTGAATGATCCTAAATAAATCTAAATTAATAATAAATCTGTATTATGATTCATAAAAATATCCGGCACGTTTTAAAAAGACGTGATTTATAAAAGTAAAATTAAAGGTTAAGCCTTAGTTCCTCGTGTTCATTTGTTGAGCGTCTTGCTTCACAGGCTTATCTTATCAGGTGCAAAAATGGATTAAGTGGATGAATTCATGCGTAGCAATGAACTGTTTGTTGTAAGACTTGCTTATCTACCTTATAAAGCGAAGCATATGGTGATAAGTTAAGTGTGATAACTCTGGGAAACACTTTGCCAATCTCTTATCGTTAATCGTACAAAACTCAAATATTGACTGATCTTACGTCAAACAGTCTGCAAGGTTTTTTGGTTTTTTGTTTTTTCATTTTTTTTTTTTTTGTTGTTGTAAACGGATCTTACCATTAAAAGGTTATGTTTAATGTAATTAAAAAGTAAATCATACTGAAAAATAGACAGACTGTTTCGTTAGCCGCTACACCAACTCATCAGTAGTCTTGCAAGACTTTCACTGTGATCCACTTAGCTACTAAGGTCTAACTTAACCGCCAATTTTTGCCGAGAAAGTTATCTGGAATTTTCTGTCAGAGAGGACAAAGCTTTTACCCTTAGTAACTAGAGTTCTTATATTCTATTGATGCACCCTGTCAAGGTTGACCTTGATCGTGTAATAATTTAAATTATGCGCATCTTTCGAAGATCGACCACAATGTTTTTTACTGCTATCACAGCTTGTTGTTGTGTTTCTTTGTTCTTATTCATCCGGAATTTTTTGGCAGAGAATTCCGCGTAACTTTCTCGGCAAAATTGGCGGTTAAGCAAGACCTTAGTAGTTAAGTGGATAACAGTGAAATTCATGCAAGACTACTAGTGAGTTGGTGATGTAGTTCGTCAGCAATTTCGTTCCCTTCTATGGCTTTGTGTTCCGGTACTCTAAGGATCCAGACCCGGTTTTGTAACCCAAGCGTGTTAAGTTCTTCAAGACACTTCATTATCAGTTTTGAAGTTATCTGAAGAGATTTCAGTGCCTTGTGGGCCGCTTGATTATCGGAAAGGATAGCGTTGTTTTGGTTTCGGTATTTACGATTCAGGTTAAAGTGTACGCACCTGTCTATCGCGTATATGTCCACTTGGAATATGTTACTGTTTTCGCCCATGGTCAAGAAGTATTTGAATATTGGCCTATAGACTCCTGCTCCGTTCCCTTCTTCAGTTAGATAGCCGTCAGTATGTACTCATCATGTACTGGTTTATTTTATAGGTTTTAAGATACGAAGCGATATATTTTAAATTTTTTTTTTTTGTGTTGCAGCATTGAGGCTCCTAGGATCTGGTCGCCTTAGTTTTAATTCATATTCGAAAACATTTGAAATGTTTTCAGAGAGTGAAACAGAGCATTTTAATATTTCTTCGACAATTGTTAACATTTTATTTTGAATATATTTTTTATTCAGTCTTATATCTACATATACATATACAACATATTCTTAGGATAGACTACAATTAATATCATAAACAGTCATTTAACATCACCTAGTAGCGTGTTTCTTTAATGCGTATTTATTTCTCTTTCCTTGAGGGCACATCTAGAACTTCGGAAATTCTTTTGGACTTCGGTTCTACTTCCATTACATCTTCTGCACTCCTGACAGCACTAAAATTGGGATCATTCCACGGCTGAACGTCAGTGGTACCAAAGATAAGATACACCAAGTTGCCAACAAAGAAACATACAGCCGCAATAAGAAAAATTATTTGCCATTGCGTACGATCGTGCTATAAAAAAAAAATTATAAAACGAATATATCATTTATTTGTTTTTAAAGCTAACAACATGAACTCACCTCATCTGTCACAATAACACCAACTGCCAGCGGTGTCAAAATAGGAATAATACTTGCAATTGTATTAATGATGCCCATTAGCAGACCGGCATGATTCGGGGACAAATCAATGCTGTTCAACAAATTTCCAATAGTAGACCCACTGCTAAGACCCACATTCAGTGTCATTAGAACGATGGCCCAAGGCTTTTGCTCTTCATTCAGAAAACCAATACCAATCAAACATACTGCTGGTATCCATAGAGCAATAGAGTTTATGGTCTTCCGAAGTGCCGTCAGCGAGAGTAACTGCTTCTTCAGCACAATGTCAGCCGAGATCATATAAACATACGACAGTATCCACATTGCCAGATATGGTAAGGCCGAATAGAAGGCATTACTTTTAATCTCCATATTCAGCACACCATTCATGTATGCAGGTATCTGAGCTTGCATGGTGGTCGAACCCCAAGCTTGGCCGCAGCGCACTATTATCAATGCTTGAAAGGGCACCGACAAGCAAATTGCGCGCCATGGTATGGGAATCCTTTGTTTATCGAAAGTAACGCTATTCTTTAGTGAAGATTCAATATAGTTCTTTTCGGATGCAGAGATATACTTCGAATCAGCGGCTGTGTTTGAGGCAAACAACAGCCAGAGGGCGCACCAAGCGAATCCTATGCCAGCTGCAATATACGAGATACCCGGCCAACCCATAGAACCGGCGGCAATGAATCCACTGGTACTCATTGCCAGAACCGTGCCACATTCGATGCCAGTGTGACTAAATGCACCAAGCCGGTTTCGTTCGTGCAACGGTGACCATTTGGCCAAATGCTCATGTATACATGGGAAGACCAGGCCCTGAAATAGACCCTGTATAATGCGTATGACACAGTAAGCCTGCCAGCCACCCCAAGGCATGCAAAATGGGATAATCAAACTGAAGACGGCCGACCCAAAAGTGGCCACGAACATTGTTATTTTTGCACCAAAGCGGCGACAGAAATAACCGCCGGGGAATTGGGCCAGCGCGTAGCCCCAGTAAAAACTCGATAGAATGAACGATTTATCCATTTCATTCCAGTCGTACTCCTGAAAATATCAACAGAATTATGTTATAAATAATAAATTTTATTAAAAATTTTGAGCTGAAGTTGTTATTGGTAAAAATGGGCTAGTTTAATCGAACAAATGTCAATCCATTCACTTACCGGAAAATTTGGATTCGATCTATCTGCATTTGTCATGGCTACCAAAGCGATTCCAATATTTAAACGTCCTATGTAGATGACGACAATGCCGAGAAACAACAGCAAAGCTTGTAGATGTCGAATGCCCAGAAGTGGACCTGAAATAAAAAACAATTTTTAAAATATATCGCTGGATATCGTAAATAAAGCAAATATTGTAAATAAAACAAAATAAAAATTTAAAAAAAAAACAAAAAAAAAACCAAAAAGAAATTCAAAAGGTCTTTTGTTTGGGCTGATGTTGTGAAACTCGCATAGTCGTGATGGAGGATGATCTGTCTTCGGTGGTTTATTTTCCTCAATTCTCCGAAAGCTTCCGACAAACAAAAGATTGGTATCATTCAGCATAAACATTTCTTTGATGCTTAAGTGGTACAGCTGCGACATTATCTGTATTTCTGAAAAAAAAAATTGGCAACCGTTTGGTTGGCTGTGCTCCGTCCGCGGATAACTGTGCTCACTTTCATAGACTCAAACAGTGGATAGCTACTTCGTTTTTGACTCGTAAACGTAGATCCAGGATTTTTTACTGACGTCGAGTTTCGAACCACCCCCGTTGTATTTTTTTATCATTTCTTTGCACCTTTTCTTGAGTAACCTTCAAATGATGAGGTATTCCCAAAACCTAAAAACTCATGTAAAATCGAATGTATAATAGTCCTACTAATGCCCAAGTATGCTTCGAATATGTTTTGTAGAGAACTACGACCACGCTCAAACTTATTGAACCAGCCTTTTACAGTTGCTGGATGTGGTGCTTAATCACCAAAAGTCAAACTCATTTGAACGAATCATTCTTTTCTTGTAGAAACCTTGTAAATTATGTGGAAAATTTTAAAAAAATCAGCACTCGAAAATTTTCACGTGCTAATTCCTTTTTTTGTTTTTTTTTTTTTTGTTTTTGCTGAAACACAGTTTTTAAACCACTGTGAAGCCCACAGGCATCAAAACGTGAGTGCGTTAATGCTAGAAAATGTCAAATTTTTTAGTGGAACTGTTAAAATTCATCTGAAAATGCTTAGTGTTGTCGAGGCGCAAGACTTAAAAAGTAGTCCTTGTATATTAAAAATGCGCCTGAAAAAACTTCTTCATAATAATTGTATTAATCAAATAAGTTTTCTCTCCTTTATATCAACATAACTTCAACCAACATCAAAAATATTCTGTTAAAATACTTAATCGGTGCACTTTATCAAAATATTTGGTTTTTCTTCTTTTTAACTTTATTAGTGACTACGTACCGGACAATAAATGAATTGTGATTAATTTGAGATTAATTTGAAATGAGACCATTTTTTCAAAATAACTATAACTATAGGTCGTAAACTCAAGAAAACGAAATGCATGTTCTGAATGAATGGCTGTTATTATGGCCAGAAAATTTAAAAATAACTAAATAAAAAATTCAAACATAATAAAATTTTGTTGTTGTTGTTGTTGTTGTTGTTGTTGTTGTTGTTGTTGTTGGTGTTGGTGTTGTTGTTGTTGTTGTTGTTGTTGTTGTTGTTGTTGTTGTTGTTGGTGTTGTTGTTGATGAATACACGTAAGTTTTTAATTTCCGTACAAATTCTTTCTTTACCCAAGCCCGGCCTAAGTTGATTTTACTATTGTTTTTTTCTCGACTTGGTTACTTTAAGGGGTTCCCTTAAAGGCAATATGTGAAATTCACTTAAAGAAAAATTTTTTTCGTAATAAGGTCACAGAACCAGTTTTTATTGTTTTCAAATTAAATTTTTCGTAGCACTATAATTCGTAGTCATAATTCTATGCAACGTTGTTGAATGATCCGAAGAGAGGAAAGAAAAAGCAACAACAACCACGCAGCTGTATTGAACCTTTTTCTTTCTCTCTCACAAGGGCGTAGCCAAGGAGGGGAGGGGGGCATCTGCCCTCCTCCCTAAATCTGAGATTTTTTTATTTAATTGATGGCTTTGAAAGTAGTTTCTATATGGAATTCCTTTTTTATATGTGATTTTTCCTTTTTCTTTGAAACTAGAGCTGGAAAAAGCAAAAGCAAATCAGTATTTTTCAAGCGATATTGTATAATTTTGATGATAATTATTTATTTACATATTTGCATGGAATAGAAAATAGCATTTTTGAAGCGAAGCTTTTTTAATGTCGTTTGCATTAAGGTTTGAGTATCGGTAGTAACTGAATAAATCTGAGAATTGCTAATATCGAACAGCTTCAAAATAGTTTTCACTTCCGTTTTTTCAGCACTTGATCGGATCACACAAAAAAAAGTTTCAAATTTAAAATACCAACAATAAAACAGGTAAAATAGAAGCCCTCTCGGCTATTGTCAGTGGTACGTGAATCGTGGCAAATTTTCCGTTAGAAACTATAGCCAGATTGACATTTCAGGTTTAGAAGAGCTACCATATGGTTAGCATTTCTTGCCATATAGATGGCACTGACATCTATCTGTTAGTTGAAGCAAACAATAAAAAACATAACACCTCCACCGTATTATTCATCGCTCAAGAAATGATTTTTTCTGATAAAAAAAAAACTATTCTTCGATGTTTGGAAGTGTTTGCTTTCTTCATTAAAGCCTTGTATGCTTTAGTAACAAAAATTTTTAGGCATATAATTCTTCAAGAGAAATTTTGGTGTGGAGTCGAAATTTTTGTGTCGAAAAGAGCACCGGATGTTCTAGATGACAATTTATATTTTTATTGCTGCAATTTTATATTTTATAAAAGGCAAAACATACACATTAAAAACTAACAAGGAATTGTTAAGGAGCTCTTGTTAATTTTCTTGTTATGTAATGTAAATGTTCGCATTCTGGCAAATCATTTACAATTTGAAAGCTCTCAAAAGCTTTTAAAGTTCACCACGCATGGTGAAAATGTCTTAGATACTTATAGCGTCAGCTGTTTTTGCTCTTTTCTTGCTTATTTTGATTGCTTATGTTTGTTTTTCTACAAGTAAGATGGAAAATGTTAAGATATAAACAATTTACTAGTTGTTTTCAATTGTTTTAAGTTTCAAAATGAATTTTTTTTTAATAGCCAAACAATTTTCGAGTGATTTGCAGTCTTTAAAATTTATTTTTTCTTTGATCTTCTTCAGTATCAATGCTAAAAAGAAGTAAAAAGTAAGAATTCATCCATTTTTTTTTTATTTTATTTTATTTACACAGCATTTGTTTGGCTTGAACTATCTTTCGTTGTTAAGTTGTTTTCTGTCATTAACAAAATAGTAAAGAAAAGAGCTTTCAAATTATCACCAGAATACGAAACCTTAACAATTTGTTAATATTAACTATTTTGTTAATGTGGTGAGCTTAGTTAAGCTGCCAGAATAGGGCTGTAAATAAATCTAATAATTAATTTGTTCCAATTATCTTTAACAAATTTAACACTAACTTAACACATATAAACTGCTTATTTTTTTAGTGTTGAATGTCAAATTTCCACGTCAATTAACAAACCTATTCTTGCAAATTGACAAAAGTAAACCAGTATTTTTCATATTTCTATTCGAAGCTCAAAAATAACAAATTTTGATAAAAATGCTCTGCTGCAATATATTGACAATTTCATTGGCAAATTTTGTTTTTAGAGTTTAATATTTATTCCCCTACGTTTAAAAAACGTAAATGGGGTATATTAATTTTGTCACTCCGTTTGTAACGCCCATAAGGACGCGTGGTAGGTATAGAAAAGGTTATATATTCTTGATCAGCATCACTACCCGAGTCGATTTAGCCATGTCCATCTGTCCGTCTGTCTGTGATCACGATTACAGCCGTAATGTTCAAGCTATCATCACGAAATTCGATATTTAAGCTTGTATCTGAAAAATAAAGGTCAAGTCTGAAAATGAGCCGAATCGATTAAAAACCACGCCTACCTCCGATACAAAGTGACTTTAGCAAAACGCTAAAATCTCTTAGAATTCCACAAAAATTAATATATAGACTTGACATTTTGCACATGAGCTTTGCTATTTAATATACACTCTTAATATAAAATTCAACCAGATCGGATGAAAACCACGCCTACCTCTCATGCAAAGTGACTTTACCAAAAATGTAAAATCTCTTTAAATTCCACAAAAATTAATATATTGACTTGCAATTTTGGATATGAACTTTGATATGTAACATGTACACTGTGTAAATTCAACCAAATCTAGTGAAAACCACACCCACCTCCCATACAAAGTGACTTTATCAAAAAACAAAAGAGAATATTTTCTGTAAAAACTTTGACGAAAATGTTTTTACAAATAAATTTTTACTGCTTAAGACTTTGAATATATTTCAATTCGGACGTAGGGGTATTTTAACTTCGGCCCAGTCGAAGATCATTTCTTACTAGTTTGTTTTGAAATGAAAAACTTACAACAAACACATAGAAATATAAAATAATAGGTTTGTAAATGTACGGGCATATAATCGACAGCGAAATTTTGTCATTTCAATTCTCCAAATTTGTCGCTTAAACAGTGTACTAGCTAGCGAAAAAAATGTAGCTGTCTGTCAAAAACTGAAAAAATACTGAGTCCCTATTTTTAAATCCTGATAAATTGTAGTAAATGTTTCTCAACACTGGGGTCGATGACAATCATTTTAAATCGATGTCTTCCGATTGATCGATTACTGCTGTCAGCTGATTGAAGTCATCGGTGTCATTGTTCGAGCAGATTTCAAAAAGTGCAAAAGTGAAAATTTCAAAACGCATTACAGATTTCTTCGGTTCAGTTGAGTTTGAGTTTTTGTAAATTTTTGTTGATTTTTTTTAAAGTGAAAGATTTTTAATGGATACTTTATTTTAAAATGAATTTGACCTGAATTCAATAAATGTAACTTTATTTGATCATATGGCTTGTGTTTGTTTGATTTACATAAGTTTAAAATCTTTTTCCCATTTAGCTCGATTACATATAAAAACATCAGGTAAATAAGACACTATACATTAATTTTTAACTATTTTCATTAACTCGTAAAATGCATGAATGAAAGATATGGCAAAAAGAAATTTATAAGGTCTTTCCCCCCCAATTTTCATCCTGCCTACGCCCTTGCTCTCTCGCCTTCTGTTCAATCACAGCAACAGCAAAATTGTGTGGCATTGTTTGTTGCTGTTTTTTTTTTTATGTGAGGAAAAAAGTGGTTTTCATTTCTAATATTTACCTTTCTTAATGACAAAACATTTAAATGAAAACTATATTCTTCAATTGGTATAAACCAGACCTTTCATATGATATAAGTTTCATTCAAATGTGTATAAATTCGTTGTTCGTTCCTCTCTTTTATATTCTTCGGTTTTATTTCCAATCAGTTCGCTTACGCTCTTACATGAGCGTAAAACAGTGTAAAAAAATAAACTAACGAAATAATGCCGAACGTTTTTCTCCTTTTTTTTTTGTGTGCGGATATTCTTCGTGTTTATGAATCCACAATGCGTGAAATACCTCCTAAATCGTTTTAACTGCTCAAATCAGGTGAATTTCTTTAAAAAATATTCGGTGCACCCTTTCTCCCTACTCTGATTACTTTAAAAAAAGAATTATAAAAATCTTTTCTTTTTCTTCTTCTGTTTTTGTTCTGTTCCTGTTCTGTTCTCTGGTTCTTAACTGTTTCGCATACACCTATTTATATATAGATCATTTTTTTTGCATATGCATTTTCCTATTTTTGAGAAATGAATACTTGAATGCAATTTTTTAAATTTTTTCAAAAAACTGAATATACGATTTTCTATCTCCGGTATCACAAATGGAACCGAAGAAAATTTTCTCAATTTGGATTCTTCAAATATTTCCGAACAACACCCTGTCTAAAAGTATTTATTTAAAATACCAGCTTAAGACCAAGATTTTATTTTCTAATTTGATATTTAAAAAAAAAACAAATATATAACAATTTCATCAAAAAATATCAAAGTAGAAAAAAATTCTTAGTCTCAAGCTGATATTTAAAATAAATACTAAATGATGAGCAGTCCTATTGAAAAGACTTTGGAAGTTTTTGAGAGAAAGATTCTTCGTAAGATCTTCAGTCTAATCTGCGTCAATGGCAAACACCGAATTCGATAGAATCCCGAGCTGTATGAGCTGTACGCTCATACTACGACATTGATATAGCAAAGCGCATAAAAATCGGGCCAGCTTAGTAAGTAAGTAGGTAAGTAAAAAGATAAATTTGGATAGAAAAAATTTTCGACATCTTCTGACTATAATTGTTGTGTTATTCAATGCCGTATAATTTTCGAAAAAACTTTTTCGATGTATTTTTAAAACTATCACAATAGTCATATTCCACATTTCGTCTTCCACCTACCTCCATTTGAATAAAACGCATTTCAAAGTTAGACAAGTTTTATGTACTTTCTTTTTTTTCCAAATTTTTAACCATCTTACTAATCCACTGTTTTTAGTATTAATCTTGTAACAACAATAGGAGAAATTCAAACGATAATTCCCAGTTCATAGCTTGTAGCACATTTAAAGAACTAGAGTAATATTCTAAGAAGTAGTAATCTCTTAATTGGCATCCAAAAATGTGATAACTCAGCTGTACACGTGCTTTAAGTACGAAATTCTTTCATCTCTATGGTATTTGGAATTATTTTATTCTCAATATATCCTTTTTCAGCTAACCTTTTTCTTGCTCGAAAGTCATATTTGTTAAAGTCTTAGTTAAATTTTTAGAACCACGAGGACTTCAGGCACAATACTTTTGTTTGATTATTTTATTTATTTTTTTTTTTTAATTCAACACAAAATACTATATTTTTCGAGTTGCTGCACTATTCAACATTTCCGTTTTTTTTTTAATTTCTCACGACCAGGTAAACGTCTAGTAAAAAATGCAATGAACAGAAAATTGTAGCAAAAATGCGTGAACAGGCAATTGTACTGTGTCGATATATATCCCAAAATTGTACCTAATCGTTAGACTTATCTTACATTTGATTAAAAGATTATAAAAGTTTTAATTTCATATGTTATATATACATATAATATACTACTATATTTTACTCTATGGACTTAACTACCTACTATTTTTATACATACTAGATAAGGAATAGTTTATGGAGTATTTAGTGTCGATAAAGCAATCTTGTGTGAAAAACTTGATCTAGAGATTATAAAATAGTTTTGATTTATCGCCTAGATTGAGAATTTTGACAAAATTAAAGAAGCCTTAAAATTCACTTTTTTCCAAATAAAGAAACAAATTTAAATTTTGAGAAAAATATTTTTTTATCATCTGAAAGATTTATATGAAAAAAAAAACTAAGAATACTCTTGAATGTGTATATTTTTAAGTATAAAAACCCTCATTTAAAAATATCCCAAACATGACATTTTCTTCGACCTCTGGATATATAGTGCCCATTAAACAAAATTTAGTCGGATATGCCAGAGTTAAATAATGAGAGTGAAATAATAAGTATTTGTGATTTTTTTTTTTTAAATCTTTTAACAAAAAAAAAAACCGTTTTCAAAATCACCACAGAGTAAAAAATAATTTTAAATAACTTTTCCCATTAATTTGCTTTATGAACATAAAAGCTTTAAAGTCGGCGCTAATCTTACTAAGTCGAAATATTTTTATTTTTTTTTCTAATTTATTTTATTATAAAAATATTACTTACTTTATGAATACAAAAGCTGTTTTGCGATTTTTTTCTTTCAGTTGCCAATTGTTGAGTACGCTGCATGTAGCCAATGTGTTACATGCATTATTTGTCAGCTGTTGCACACTATGTCATATTCAATATGAGCTTTACAATGTGTACAAAGCTTTTAAAATTACTACAGTGTCAAGTTTAAAATAGTGCAGGGATGGTAAATGATCATGATTATGTGTCAAAGAATAGCGCCGACCTCAAAGCTTTTATGTTCACAAAGCAATTAATATATTGCTGATAATAAAACAAATTAGAAAAAATGGAAATGACAAGATTTCTAATATTATAATACATATAAATAACTTTTAAAATTTGACCACGAAATTAATGGGAAAAGTTATTTAAAATTATTTTTTACTTTGTAGTGATTTCGAAAGTTTATTTTTTTTTTTTGTTAAAAATTTTTTCAAGGAAAGAATTTAAGAATTAACTTAGATAATGTTTAAAAATAAATTCCTAGCAATTTTATTGAAAAATATTAATGCTAAGAGCTCCCTCCAAGTCGTTTTTTGTATTTTCAAATGCCATTTTTTGTTTTTTTTTTTTTATATCAACTTTAAAAGAGGAATGTCAATATATTTTTTGATGTCATTACTTATTTTAAAGGTCGTTCTTCATGTTTATGAGGGGTTTGACTCGATATTGACATTCTATTTTGGGTACGGTAATTGTTTTTTGAGATATTAGGGAATTATTATAAAAAAAAGAAAACTATTCAGAAACTCCGTTTTCTTTTCAGGTCATATAAAAAGAAAGGAACTTACCATGCAAAATGAGATATCCCAGGTACGAACCTGGGCTCGCATTGCCATCGAGTGGTTCACACACTGTTTAAAGCACATTTCTTATGTCAGTAAGCTTAACATGAATGGAGTTCCACAAAGATCAGGCTGTAATACTCTGAAAATTTTGGGACAATGTCTTGTGAACGAACGAGACCATGAAATGAAGGAAGTATTCCCATGTTATCTACTTTTGAAGAATGAAAAGAGATTCTCCTGCATAAAACTTAACAAAACTTGCATTCAAAGTAGCGGAAAAAGTTTTTGACGGTATATGGACTGTATAAAAATGTGTGCCAAAGTGTGTCAACTTCTTATTACTTCACAAGTGTTTTTCAAAAGTTTGTTAAGAATAAATGCTACTTTGGGAAATACTACTTTGGAAGGAAAGATACAACATTATTGCAATTTCTTTCTGGACTTACAGAAGTTGTGCTTCTTATGAAAGTTAATGGACTGCAAAAGCCAAAAAAGACTACTACTGACGAGTTGGTGCAGCGGCCAAAGAAACAGTTGTCTAGTCTGCTGGTTGTATGTGCGTATGTTCTGTAAATAACTCTATTGTTGTATGAACTTGTTACTTCATGAACTATTTAGCATAAAGCTCTGAACATAATTCTTAAAAAATGTGTTATTTAAAAATTATAAAAATATTAAAATCATTTCATATTTTAAAACCAAAAGATAACAAACAGTTCTATCATAACTAAAGTTGAATGATCCTAAATAAATATTAATCTATACTATTATATAAAAGGCTTATCACGTATCTTCGTGTACGCTAAAATAAAGAACTACTGAAACGATTTTAATAATTCTTTTACTAATTCAAAGCGTCATTCTTAACTTAAGCTATTGCATACTTCATTTTTTAAAACCTTCCCTAAAAAGTTATTAAAATATGAGATTAAATACCATCTAAAAAATAGTGAATAAAAACTTTTTAACAAAAAAAAAAACCGACCTCAAAATCACTACAAAGTAAAAAATAATTTTAAATAACTTTTCCCATTCATTTCTTGGTCATATTTTAAAAGCTATTTATATGTATTATAATATTGGAAATCTTATCATTTTCATTTTTTCTATTTTGTTTTATTATCATCAATATATTAATTGCTTTATGTAAATAGAAGCTTTAAAGTCGGCGCTTATCTTACTATGTCGAAATCTTTTTATTTTGATTTTTTTCTAATTTGTTTTATCATAAAAATATTATTAACTTTATGAATATAAAAGCTTCTTAGCGATTTTTTTTCTTTCAGTTGGCAATTTTTGAGTACGCTAAATGTAGCCAATGTGTTCCATGCATTATTTGTGCAGCTGTTACACACTATGTCATATTCAATATGAGCTTTACAAGCTCACCCAAACCAGTTTAGTGAGAAATTTAATGTATACAAAGCTTTTAAAATTACTACAGTGTCACCAAGGCACCAAATAGTGCACGGATGGTAAAAGATCATGATTGTGTGTCAAAGATGATGCCCTTTTTTGGCCGTAATTTGTAGTAACTGTACCTACCCATGTACTAAATTTCAGCACCCTAGTGTCAATATTATTCGATATATGGTATGTTTCTAATATTGCCACTATACTTTCTTTACAGTAATTTTTAAAAATTGTGTCTACCCCTGTACTAAATTTCAGCACCCTAGTGTCAATACTATTTGAGATACAGTGTTTTTTTAATATGACCACACCCCTTTGTCAAAAAACGCCCACTTTATTGACCGTAATTTGTAATAATTGTGCCTACCCCAGTATTTTTAGTGTAAATTTCAGTACCCTAGTGTCAATATTAACTGAAATACAGTGTTTTTCTTATATTGACACGCCCCTTTGTCGAATTTCGCCCACTTTTTTAAAAAAGGACCTCCGCGTTCATGGTATCTATCTGTTGACAAAAAATTACGGAAATCGGGCAAGAGCTGTAGGAGTTATCGATGTACATACATTTAAAAAAAAAAAAAAAAAAAAAAGCGGACAAACCAACGAACTTGAGAACCTCCTCCTTTTTGAAGTCGGTTAAAAATTATGCTGCATTAAGCAGTACAAAGTTTTTCCTTTCTTTTTCATTGCGTTGCTGTAAAAAGCTCCTTTTGATTAAGTTTTGCTTATAGGCATAATCGGAAGAAATTAGCTAATGAAGCAACAATAATGTTAATTTTAAAATATACAGAATCTATTTCCCTTTTTATGAAATACCCTACAGTAAGATGTTTAAAATTTATAAAAATGTGAACATGAGCATATTTTGATATATATATAAATCTGTGTCGATCACGTAGTGCTCTTACGAGTTAAGCGAAAATTCGTCTTTATACGAAAACACGAAAGAGTAAATAAGACAAATGCTGTTGCTGTTTTCGACTCAGGCTCAGTGCTGCCGAACAGTAGCAACGGTGCTGCCATCTCTTATGAAGTAGCTGATAAAAAGTTTTTATTAGCAGTGTTGTTAAGCTCACATTACAAAGGTTGTAGTTTTGATAAAAAGTTGCACTTAACAAGATCCATTTTTTTGCCTCTATTTTTAAGTGTGATGGTACCACGGCTACGACAAAATAATGCATATGCTTATTTGATGAAAGTTATTTTAACATATTATCTATACAACAATAGCAGAATATCTTCTATTATCTATAGTTGGAAAAGTATGTGCGCAATAGTTGATAGGTGAAAATATGAATTATTTATATAACAGACTTTCGGTGTTTTTTGTATGTGAAAACGTTACATTTTACCTCGCAGGTTTCAAAAAAGTTGAAAAAGGCATTTTTATTGCAGCCTGTGCAAGTAAAAACTTAAATTTGTTACATGGAATAACGTGCAATGCATAAATGCAACGGTAAAAATATAACACTTCAGTAAAGGCTGGATATAGTCCTCATGACACAAAAAGACCACAAATTCATGACGTCATGAGGCTACAATATAATCTGTGAAAAAAATTGTATAAAAAAATATGGACAAAATAAAAAAAAAGGTAGTAGAAATATTACTAAATTTTTCTCTACACGAATTATTAAATTTATCGTAATTTTGGGCAAAAATAAAATAAATTAAAAGAAATTTTTAAGCTTTTTTACTTTTCAGTACTCAGTTGCACCAACAACTGTTGAAAATCTAGATACATCGAATATTTAGTTTGGGCAAAACAACGTTTGCCGGGTCAGCTAGTTAATAATAAATCTGAATTATGATTCATAAAAATATCCAGCCAGTTTGAAATACGTGATTGAAATACGTGAATACACGATTGAAATACGTGACTTATAACAGTAGAATTAAAGTTTAAACCTTAGTTCCTCGTGACCATTTGTTGAGCGTCTTGCTTAACAGGTTTATCTTATCGGGTGCAAAAATGGATTATGTGCGTAGCAATGAACTGTTTGTTGTAAGACTTGCTTATCTACCTTATAAAGCAAAGCGTTTGGTAATAATAAGTCAAGTGTGATAACTCTGGGAAACACTTTGCCAATCTGTTATCGTTAATCGTACAAAACTCAAATGTTGACTGACCTTACGTCAAACAGTCTACAATGTTTTTTTTTTTTTTTTTGTAATCGGATCTTACCATTAAAAAGTTGGTCTCATAAAATAATCATAGTCCATGGTATGAGTTTATCAACTACTGTTGCAATTTTAATTTTATTGTTCTTAACTCACTTTTAACTACTTAATGAGTATTTTGTGAAATATTCGATCATATATGAAATATTCAATAAAATATTATTGAATGAAATTCTTAAATCTAAGTGGTGTGTATTTTTTCAGCATCAAGCTTAAACTAACATTAATTCTATAACTTAAGCTAATAAAACCGTTTGATAATGACATTTTTCAGACCATCTTACCAACATCAGATACTGATTTCAATAAATTGCATGTTTCAAAGGCAAATTCATTTTGCATAGTTTTGACAAATTAGAAAAATTTAGTCTCTCTTAAAATATTATAAAATCTTTTTTGTTTGTCTTATAGCACTATTTTATAATTTATTATTATTATTTATGTTTTTTTTTTTTTTTTTTTGTTCTAATAAATTCACTGTTTATTTATACTTTCCAAACTTTAAAGCTTTTTACCAATACATATCTTTTTTTCGAACTTAAAATAAATTTCAATTCCGTAGAATGGTGTGATAAAATATATTCTCTAACGATTTTCATCTTCTTCTTCCTGCAAACGTAAAATATCCGCTTTGTTCATAAAATAATAAGTCGGCTGACGTCCTTTCAAATCCTTGTGTGTACGTTTGGCACCCTTTTGGATCAATATGCGACTGATGGTTTCCACCGCATTTGTACCCATGGCATAATGTAGCGCATTTCGTTCCAGCTGTAGCAAAGGAAGGTATAATTATATAAGTTGCGTGTTTTTCAATACAATAAGATTTTTTCTTTTCCACATTATCTGAACTCACATTATCACCAATTTTCAAGGCATCCGGACATATGCCAACGAAATGTTGAACTATTTCTTCAGACTCTTTGAGAACAGCAATGTGCAGAGCAGTGCGACCTAAAGACGATGAAGAATAGATGATTATACTATTGAAATAAACTCTAGTTTTGATTTTTCAATTTAAACAAAAATTTATTTAAATCACGCTGTGAACTGTACTCTTAGATGCAATATCAAGATAAAAGTTAAATATTTTTATATTAATGAAAAAAAACTATGCGTAATTTGCTACATATATTTCGGGATTTTTCATTTGAGAAAACAATTATATTAATTTTCCCACTGTGCCACTTAACGGCTCTTTACTAAACCGAGAAAAATGTTTTTTCAGATGAACAAGTCTTCAGATATCTTGCTCACAGCTCGACGAATATTTTTGGACCAAAATGTTTGGGATAAATCTTGAATAGTTATACTTTAATAACGAAAAAAATATTGGTTTAAAATAAATTGCAGTTAAGAAAAAGAACATTTAAAAGAGTGTGTTTTTTAAAGAAAGATAAGAAATATTCTGTTAAATAAGGAACACAAACGAGGGCCTAAGAATTATTGTTCATCGAGACAATGCGAGCTCCCACACATCAGCTCAAACAAAGGCGTTTTGTTTGATTTGAACTCAAAACATCGAATTAATGGTTCATCCGCCGCATAGTCCTGATTTGGCACCCAATGACCTCTTTTTGTTCCCGTACATCAAGGACAAACTGCATGGACACAGATTTTTGATGCCAAAAGAAGCCGTTGATGTGTTTAAAAGCGTTCTTTTAAAAGTATCTCAAGCGGAATAGGATAAATTTTATGACAAATGAAAAAATTAATCATCATATTTCGAAAAACATTTAGGGTATTCACAAAATCTCATAAAGTCAAATGTCTTAAGATGAAAACATAAAAATTTACAACTAATGTGAACAACCTCTCATAACACTGCTATTTTAACTCTCAATCAGCTGATGCAAAAGAAATTAAAATAAATATTTGTTGTCACAATCAGCTCTCTCTCAATCAGCTGATGCAAAAGAAATAAAAATAAATATTTGTTGTCACAATGCCAAAAGTAAGCGAAAAATAATAGCCGGTTTGTGCAAAGAGCATATTTTGGACGTTATAATTGAATACGACACTCAATAAACATAACTTTTAGGCTTGCAATATTTTAGTACTATTTTTATTTGGAAGGCAACAACTACATTTTTAAACTAGTGCAAAATTTTCTTACATTATAACAATATGAAATGATAGCACACCTTGTGAATACCCTAAATAATTTCGAAAAATTCTCTTTTTATATTATTCCCGATTTATATTATATATATATATATATTATTCCCGATTTATTTTATATTCCCGATTTATAAAATTACTTAGACAATTTTTTCCTAGAAGAATTATTACCTAATAAACTCAAAAATATCATCCAAAAACAAATTTCTTGTTTAGTTAAGGCCCTACGGCGAAAAAAGTTAAGGAGTGCCTCAGGGCATTGTTGCGGGCTTAGGTTAAGAAAACAGTCAAGTAAACTTTTTAATTAAGGGGGTTATATACCCAAAAATTTTTCTTTTCAATTTCTTCAAGCCTTAAGTCTCAAGAATATGTGGTGAAAATTTCAAGTCAATATCTCAAAAAATAACAAAGTTATAGCCTAGTGAGTGAACCGCCTTCTAGAGAGCGCAGTGCTGGCCTTTATTTTCAAACGCGTTTTTCTCGAAACCATGTTTTCAAAGTCGGTGACCAGGATTTCTCGAAACTCAGTGAATCGATCGTTTTGATTTTTTGCAGGCTTGTTTTATTCATAATAATCTCGTACTTGTTACAGGATTTTTTTTGTAGCTTCGTTCATTAGTTATACGCAAAATAATGACGAATTTTTGATCGAAAACCGTTAATTTACGTTCGGAAGTCCGCCATTTTGTGAAAAATCAATATTTTCAAAATCGGCTACGAGAAGTACGAGTTTTAAGTATCGAGTTTTCGAAACGGGTTTTTAATTTTTTTGTTTCAGATGAATTTAGGAGGAGCGATCTTGGTCACCGCATTTCACCTTTTTTTCAGAGCGCTCTACAAAAAATGCTGTATTATCTTAATAATTCATTTTTTTAATAAAAAATAAACTAAACATACTCTTAAATGTATATATTTTAAGGTATAAAAACCCTCATTTAAAAATATCCCTTAGGTTTCCTTCACAAACATTACTTTTTTTTCGGCTTCTGGGTATATAGTCCCCCTTAAGCAAATTTAAATAAAAACTTTAATTAGAAGAAAAAAAAATATTTTTTCCCTTTAACTGGTGTTTAGAATTTTATATATAATAAGGGAAAAATCCTTCAGGAGAATAACGATGAAATGTATAATCGTCATGATAGCTATTCAAATAAGAAAACATTTCATTTGCGCAGTAAAGTTATGCTATGAATGCCTTGAGACACTTACAAGGGCTAGAGGGTTAAAAAATATTCCTCTAAAAAGATTTCAGTTGCCTGTCAAACTGACAAAGTGACTACAATACACTACCTAACCGGTATTATTGAAAAGCCTTTAGAGTCAAAACGAACAACCTTATATTCCTACATTGTTATTCGAGGCATGTGGGTGCATGTGGGGGCTTTATATTGAGAATGATTAATTGGAAAATTTCAACCATGCATGCGGCACTTGAATGGTGACCAAAGATCAAAACAACGGAAAACAACCAATATCACCAACAAGCTGCAAAGAATAGCAGTGATTCCCATGCACTGGGGACTACCTACTTTGACCATAACAATCTAAAAAGAGGCATGTCTCTCATCACGGAGAATATACACGCAAAGAAAGTTTTCGTTTACAACTCAAAAATTCACCAACTATACTTCGTTTGCGAGCTGTATTTGCAGCAAACGAATATTCAGTTGTCATCTGTTGCTATCTCCGTCCAAGTATTAAGCAATTATTTTAGTAACAATTTGTCCAAAAAATAACTCCGAACTATAAGCGTTGCTTTTATACATCGAAGAAAAAAACAAACGAAGTTTTTAGTTGCGAAAAACAAATTTTTCAATTGCTGCAATTTAAAGATCACTCGAGTTTATGACAAATGAAATTAATTTCCCGCAACTAAATGACGAGCTTCTCGCAACTGACAATTGTTATGACAACTGTTGAAACGTTTGCAAATAACGATTTCAAGCACAATAAACGAAGTTCGTTTGCGGCAAACTGGTGATAAATTTTTTTTTTTTTTTTTTTAGAAAGTGATGGAACTTTCTTCAATTTTCTAACGACTCCAAAGTCAGCAAGCATAGGCAAGGAAGAGGCAGACGTTTTCTCATATGTGAGAAGTATTCATCTATCTTTCACTTTTACATTATCCCTGGCAAGGTTAAGAATTTTAATATTCCACAGCTGAGGCTTCTATTGGGCTTCTATAAAGCTATTTCGTTTTGTGATAAATGAAAAGTGGTTTTGATAAATGCTGTCATTAATTTCAGATTTCACATCTCTCAAGTACTCACAGAATTCACAAGTACTCACAGCGGTACTTTTTTTAATGTTTATTTTTATATATAGATATATATTAATCTTGTCACTCCGTTTATAACGCCCATAAGGACGCGTGGTAGGTATAGAAAAGGTTATATATTCTTGATCAGCATCACCACCCGAGTCGATTTAGCTATGTCCGTCTGTCCGTATGTCTGTCTGTGACCACGATTACAGCCGTAATGTTCAAGCTATCATCACGAAATTCGATATTTAAGCTTTTATCTAAAAAATAAAGGTCAAGTTCGAAAATGAGTCAAATCGGATGAAAACCACGCCTACCTCCCATACAAAGTGACTTTATCAAAACGGTAGAATCTCTTAGAATTCCACAAAAATTAATATATAGACTTGAAATTTTGCACATGAGCTTTGCTATTTAATATACACTCTGAATATGAAATTCAACCAAATCGGATGAGAACCACGCCTACCTCCCATGCAAAGTGATTTTATCAAAAATGAAAAATCTCCTTAAATTCCACAAAATACATGGAATTGCAATTTTGCATGTGAACTTTGATATGTAACATGTACACTGCGTATGAAATTCAACCAAATCGAGTGAAAACCACACCCACCTCCCATACAAAGTGACTTTATCAAAAAACAAAACAGAATATTTTCTGTTAAAACTTTGACGAAAATGTTTTTACAAATAAAAATTTTGTTGACTGCTTAAGACTTTGAATATATTTCAATTCGGACGTAGGGGTATTTTAACTTCGACCCAGTCGAAAATCATTTCTTACTAGTTTTTTTATTTTGAAGCTTTGGTAAAGCTTCCTTAAACAAATTTGGAATAGACTTATGCAAGCTCCAATCCGGAGCTGTAATATAAGTAAAAAAAAGTTATATAATATTTGAAAAGCAGGCTCGCAACAGTCTTGCAGAAGTTTAATACAAGTTCTATAAGCAAATGTTCAATACAAAAGTTCGCCTTTCTTTCCTAATAGAAGACAAAACGTGTACTTTTAGAAGTACCGTAAGTTCCATACTAAATATTTATATAAACTGCCGCAATATTTATGGGAGCTTATGTGCTCTTGAGCAGCTCATTCCAACTTGGTTTGGATCTTATCTATCGTAAGCTATGGAGCTTCAAGAATTGGAATTGTTGGTACTTTGCTATTCTCTATCTTAGAATTAATATGAATTAATTCCCAATGTTCCCAATGAGTAGTTCCCAATGAGTTCCCAATGAGTAATTTTTTTTTTCAAAATCTTCGGCATCATCTTTACAAATTAACCCCATTAGTTACCATAATAATTCTTAGCGCTAATCAACCATTTGCCATTTGGTCCAGAAGTTAATTCGTGCACTCGAGCAATATTATTTCCACGTATAGATTCATGCAGATCCTCGCGTTGTTCCTGAATAGGTTAAAAGTAAGCCATTAAATATAACCTTCTCTATCTTAGAATTGCATACCTCCAATAATCTAATGTTTTTCAAGAAATCCGCAAGATCATCATGACCTTTGGCTATAGAGACATCTATAATACCTTCACCCTCATCGTTGATCACATCGATTATGTGATCATAGCCTGACAAGGCCAAATGCTCAAATGGCGCTAAATCACCTGTAGGTAATGGAGAACAAATAAATCCACCATCAAACCATCATAAAAGTTCCCACACTCACCCACAACCGCCAAAGAGAGCACATAATGATCAATTTCCTTGGCATTTGCTGGCTGATTGGCTTGTAGCGAGACATCGCGTGCCGTGCGATACAATTCATCACGATAGGTGATGTCAATATTCGACTCCTCGATCATATGCAGCAGACCACCGCGTCGATGTGAACGTGCACTTGAGAAATGCAACATGCTTTGGCCATGCTCATCACGATCCTCTAACTTCGGTGGCGATGAATCGTCGGGTGATACCGACTGTTCCTCTTCGATTTCATTGGCATTGCCATTTTGTAAGTTGCCATTTTGTTGGGCGTGTCCGATTTTACCACTGCCAGTGCCCATATCGTTAGAAACTGCTGCTTTTTTCTCCGGACTATTTGCTGATTCAATCAAAGCCGTCGAGTTAGTTTTGCTACTGTTTAGATGACCGTTAGTTTCAGCGTTGCGTACATATTTCTTAAGAAAGTTGGCGAGAAAAGCTACAGGATCTTCGGGGCGTAAGTTTGCAATTTCGGTGAGTGCCTTGGTAAGCGGTTCAGCAAGCGCTGGAATTGTTTACAAAATTATTTTTGGGTTCCTTATTTTGGTTCCATCATAACTACTTACTGCTGGCTAAATATTTTCCCTGCTCCGTTTTAAAGATGGGATTTGTTTCGAGACAATTACCCTCAACTTGTCCTGTAATTTTAAAAAGTTGTATAAGTTATTTATTAACTCAAGCATGGGAAGAAATATTTTTATTTAGTCAAAACTATTTTACTTAAGAAATAATAATAATTGAATGAGAAGCAAAGTAAGAAAAAAATTTTAATATGAAATTTAAGAAATTAAGGTGCTTGTAAAATGTCTAGACGACTAATTTTGATAAGACTTGGTAATGGAATATATAAAAATTTCATTGGAATGCATAAGTGCCTATGAGTTCTTCATATATAAATGCCTCTTGCTTTTGCCTTAAAAAAGTACGTTGAGAATAAGTATTGAATTAGAAAATAGTTCAAAAGAAAATCATTAAATTTAAAAATAAAAAAATTATAAAGTTCTAAAATTGAAAAAGAGGAGTTGCTCAAGTGGAAGGTCGATAGAAAGTTCGCAATTTTTAGGTTTTTTCTTTTTTCATTCTTCACAGATTCTACATGATAATTATAGGTTCATACCTTTTGCAAATTTTTTTTTTTTTTAAAATTACTAGTAGGTGCTTCAAAGGATCAACTTTAGTGGAAGCAAGATAAAAGTACCTTTTTTTGTTTATTAAGGGGCAGTTTGGTTCTTTTGGGCATATTTTTAAAAACAATTTTTGACGTAATTTTTTGAATGATTACGTCATTCTCGGAGGTTAGTAGGGCGGTTGATAGCGTTTTTAGGTCACACTTTGAGCCTTTGGTGTGCCTAAAGTACTGATCGTACAATGTTGATGTAAGCACTTGTTGGTCTGCTTGATCCTCACTGGGAAAAAAAGTCATGTTTGAACTCTCTAACTTATATAAATTTTACGCAATTACATGATATATAAAGCCAGCAGTTGATGTTTCTGTTTGCTTTGCGCATGGTTCTTGTTTAAGGTTGCTACCTATTTATAGACTGCATTGGTTCTTGTGTATAATAGAATATATGCGTGTACTGAGTGTTACTGATTTAAACAAGAGGGCACTGCCAGTCAAAAAAATATATAAGACCATCATTTGATGTTTCTATTTGCTTTGCGCATAGTTTTTGTTTAAAGCTTAGTATGCTGTAGAAACGAAAATTCCGCGGCATATAATTCCTCACAGTGTACAGTCAAAATTTTTGTGTGAAGAAAAAATCAACTACAATAAAACCTTCCTCAATGCAACTAGATAGATTTTTCCTATATAAAAAAATGTAGTTTGCAAGCAATTGCAAGCAAAGAAGAACTGAAAGGAAATAAGGTAAAAGTTTATGCAAGTTAACGCAAATGTAAGTTGCGATAATTGTAAAATTTTTTTTCTTTAAATTTGCGTTTACTAAGGGCCAGTTTTTCAGTGCGGGTTTAAACTCTAGTCAAATTAAACTGAGCTTAACTCACCAAAAAGGTACGTTAAAATTCGGTTTAACTAAATATTGTAGCATTCGTTTTAGTTGAATTGACTTAAATTATCATATGATGTGCTTTTTTTTTGCTTAAACCGAGTTTAAACGTCCAATTTTGGTGAGTTAACTTCGGTTTAATTTGACTAGAGTTTAAACCCGCACTGAAAAATTGGCCCTTAGTGAACAATGTAAATAATTGACAGCGAAATTTTGACATTTCAACTCTCCACATGGGTTGTTGAACTTGCTAGCATTGAACAATTTTTTTCGACTCTACAGCGTACTAGGTAGCGAAAAAAATTCCACTGTTGCTTTATTTAGCCATTCTTGCTAAATATTTTTTAAAAAAGATGTCATCAAAAGCAAATTGAATAATTTTACGTCTTGTGTTACGTCGTAGTCGAAACTGCTGTATCATTTTTTCATTGAAAAATTTATTTTGACAATCTGCTCATTTTATATATTAGGTCTGTTCCCGTACTTTTTGGGCTAAAAATGGTAAAACTGTCAAAAACAGGAGAATAAGGAAAAATCTCTCAAAAATATTGAAAAACACAAAACAGTACGGGAACGCTTTTTGGACTAAAATTGTGTAAACTGTCAAATAAAATCGTTTGTTTGGTGTGGAGCATTGGCATTGACGACATGCTAAAGATTTTGACCAAAATAAAACTTAATTCTCAAAAAAACTGTAAACTTTAAACTTCAAACTTTAAACTTCAAATTTTAAACTTTAAACTTCAAACTTTAAACTTTAAACTTAAAACTTAAAACTTAAAACTTAAAACTTAAAACTTAAAACTTAAAACTTAAAACTTAAAACTTAAAACTTAAAACTTAAAACTTAAAACTTAAAACTTAAAACTTAAAACTTAAAACTTAAAACTTAAATCTTAAAACTTAAAACTTAAAACTTAAAACTTAAAACTTAAAACTTAAAACTTAAAACTTAAAACTTAAAACTTAAAACTTAAAACTTAAAACTTAAACCTTAAAACTTAAAACTTAAAAAACTTAAGCTTAAAACTTAAAACATAAAACTTAAAACTTACAACTTAAAACTTAAAATTTACAACTTACAACATTAAACTTAAAACTAAAAATTAAAACAACTTAAAACTTAAAACTTACAACTTAAAACTTAAAACTTAAAACTTAAAACTTAAAACTTAAAACTTAAAACTTAAAACTTAAAACTTTAATCTTAAAGCTTGAAACTTAAAACTTAAAAATTTAAACTTAAAACTTAACTTAAAAATTAAAACTTAAAAATTAAAAATTAAATCTTAAAACTTAAAACGTAAAACTAAAAACTTACAACTTAAAACTTAAAACTTAAAACTTAAAACTTACAACTTAAAACTTAAAACTTAAAACTTAAAACTTAAAACTTAAAACTTAAAAACTAAAACTTTAAAATTAAAACTTAAAACTTGAAACTATAAACTTAAAAATTAAAACAACTTAAAACTTTAAACTTAAAACTTAAAATTTCAAAATTAAAACTAAAAAACGGATTTTTGTGACCATCTTTAGACCTTTACTTATGGTTCTTCTCTGAATTTTGATATTAGAGAAGGGTTCATATATTAAAATCTTTCATTTTAGAATTATTCTTCAACGCTCCATGTCAAGAATCCTCTTTATAGTGATTGATGTATAAAAAGAAGAGAGTCTGGAATATTAACCCATTATGAGGACCTTTTACAATGTTCAGTTCAAATAAACTACCAACAAAGTCTTATGATGCTTTCTCTTTATACTCATAGGAAACATGGCATAACTTAAAAAAAATTAAATTCAGAATGAGTTGGCCTGACTTTTAAGTGAAAAAATTTAGTGCAATTTTTCTTAAAACACCCAATAAAACTAGGCCAATAATAATTTTTTCCCAGAAGTCTTCAAAAATTTAAATTTTATGGACATTCGTCAGTATAAAAAATAAGTAAACTGGCCATTGTCTGCAAAGAGATCACGACCGAACAGAAAAATTAATTCAATTGAAAGAACTTTCTGTGTCAGATGGAATTGAACCAAGGGTTCTTTGGCGTATGGATCACGCACTCTACCCACTGCGCCACGTTCGCCAGTATTTATGCTTAAAAAACTTGAAGTTTTTTGGAATTTTTTTTATTTTGAACTCATAAAAGCAGTTCTAATAGAATTTTTTGATAAAAGAAAAAAAAAATTTGAGAAAATTTCTGCAAAAAAAAAACTCAATTTAATATCTACATACAACGGAGAAATAGTCACTGAATCAAAAAAGTTCGGTGAATTAAAACCTACAAAATAAATCATAGGAGGAAATTCCACAAAGCTAAAGGTAATTTTGGACAGATACAAGGACAATTCACAAAGTGTTAAGTAAGCAAAGCATAACATAAAATAAGTGATAAGAAAGAAAAAAAAACCCAAATTCACACGAATACAAACAACTTTATGAAGTGAGAAAAAAAAACATACGATTTTGATTTTTATGAAATAATGGAAATCTTACTAACCCTTAATTAAGATGTTAACGAAGCTCAGATAATCTCGTGAAGCGGGAAGGTTTCAAATAGAAGCAAATAGTTTGGAATTAATTGTATAATACAACAGTGATAAAAATATTGCTATAGATGAATTGAAGGTTCGTTACATTTAAAATTAGGATACATTTACATGTATCTATACATGGTATATATATACACAGTATCTATAACACATGACGACATTCTTTGCAGGACATTTTATAAATAATTTATTTATTGGTGCTGGAAACTGCTCTTCCATTTCAATGCTAGTTACGATCCACAATGCTATTCTTTTTGCGCCGGAAGATCTTGACCAACATCGTGGCTATTTGCTTGGAGTTTGTCAATGACATGTCCTTCTCCAACGATAGAATATTTGTAACCGCAGAGCAATAGTCCTGAAAGAGCACATACTCTATGCTGCCTAGACTCTGCATATTCACAAGACGCACCGTGAGATTCGTCTTAGGATTGGTTACTAAACTCAGGCCACGCACCGAGCATAGGTGACGGAGATTGTCCATTTCTTTCATGAGATTTGGCAGTCTCAGTATAGTGGTCATTTTAAGCCCAGTTCCTAGATAGGAAGGACGTGCCTGCAGATAGCCCAACAAGTAGCTCTCCTTGAAGTGTAGCTCTCGATCCAGATAGGAGATGGCGCGGCCAATGCGTGTATAGGCGGCACCCATGTCGGAAGGAGTATTGGCATTGGTCGTTGTTATTGCCCGCAGATGTTCCTGGCAGTTCAGCCAGAGCGCTAAATTATTTTGTGAATTAATAAAGACACCACGCCCATAGGGCCAAAGGCCGCCATTAAAGGCCATGGACTCGGCGGCCTGTACAGTGTCCTCTATATCAAGCAGCGGAATCATAAGTCCCAGCCTCGATAACATGAGCTGCACCTCTGAGTTCTTTTCCACTATCTCAGTGAGGGTGTAATAATTGCCCGACTCATTGTCGCCCATAGCATGCGCAAAGGACACATTGAAAATCTTGCCCATCATCAGGCGTTCAGCTTGTTCTATCTGGCCAATGGTAAGATTTAAAGGCAGCTCGTAGGCCTCCAAATTTCGTGAGCACTCCACAACACAACGCTGTATCAGCTTGGAATCATCGTCGTAAACAAACGCCGCCGTATCCAGACGCTCACCACCTTCGATGGGAAAGTAAGCCAAACGCGGATGTGGCTTGAAGTCAACGCTGAGGCACATACAGTGCATATCCTTGATTAGCGGCACAAGAAATTCCTGGAACACCACATACACATCGAAATCGGGCGCCACTATGCCGCAATTTATGTCCTCCTCTAGATGGCGCAACTTTGATGTTTTGCGCATGGCCGGCCAGATGACATCGAATAGGTTGTGATCGAGTCGCGTCTGCCGTTTCTTGATCTTGTCGTAGATGCTTTGCTTGAGGAAACGGCTTAGATAGCTGGTCACGGATACTTGTAGCGCAGTAGCGCTTAGTGGCTTGCGATGTGTCAATGCGGAGGCAGTGGCACCGCTGAGCAGTTTGCTGGATTCTTGTATAACGCTGAAACAACGATCGAGCGTATGCTCCGTATCACCATCACACAATATACGTCTTGAGCTGTGTAGATCATCGGGAACTGGTTTTGTTTTTTTTTTTCATGACATTTAGTTTGGGTGCGTTTTCGTTGTGTTAGGTAAGTGTACAGGGTGGTGATTTACATATTGGGGGGAAAAATTTTATTAATATAGACATAAAGCACAGACGATGGCTTAAATATAAAAATATATTGAAGCATAGGCGAAACATTCATGAAGTATATACAGATGTTTTTGATAGCTGAGAGGATATACACCAAAACATTTAAAATTTATAATTTGTGAATAATGATAAGTGTCGATGCTTTTGAAGATGTTCTTAAAAATTTTATAAAATTTAATAATTTTATGATTAATAAACCTCAAATTTATCCAAGTCATAAGACTAGTTTAGACGAAATATAAATGCTGGTTTTTTATTTTGAAAAGTTTTAAATACAAAGAAATGAAGTCTGGGTTATAAATGTGAAACGCTTCATAATAAGATTTTAAAATTTAATGGGTCTCGATTTTAAATATATTCCGTTATTATGATCTGAATACTGAATTTATCTTTTACCATATTTATTTTTTTTTTAATCAGAATAAAATAATTCTGAAACGTAGGAGTGAAATATATCAACATTATGGGGGATGAGTTATAAATATGAAACGCACCTTAGTAATGTGCCATTGGTATTATGTTCACTTAGGCAAGTCAAAGACTATCTCTGTTCTAACAAATTTATTTGGCAATAGCTACTGCTCAAAAATAATAGAAATTTATTAATTATTTTTGGCTACTGCTTTGCAGTCATAACACTACCGTTCATCAGTGGTACAGCTCCAGGTTCTGGGTAGTCTCTCTGAATTTACTCAGAAAAGGCAAACCTGTTGTCGGAGACCAGATTTTGGACAGCCTGACAAAATTCATGACCAGACGGAGTTGCCACTATTTGACCAAAAGCAAAGTTCATAAGAGGTGTACTATTTATATTTTGGGAATAGCAAATAATAACAAACATTTTTAAATGAAATGCTTATTTTTATTGTTTTTCAAAATTTTCTCCTTAATGATCAATACACTTTTACATTAGTTCAAACCATTTGTCACAGCAGTTTTTCCATTCCTCTTGAGACACCTCCAAAACATGGTTTTTGAACGCTTCAACTACTTCTGCGGCGTTCGTAAATCGTTGACCACGCAGTTTACCTTTGATATTCGGGAACAAGAAGAAGTCATTGGTTGCTAAATCAGGACTGTATGGAGAATGAGTCATCAATTCGACGTTTTGACTGCTAAGAAATGCACATGTTTGACGAGATGTGTGAGAGCTCGCATTGTGATGATGAAGAATGATTCGTCTTTGGTGGTTGGTTCTGCGAATTTCTCCGAAGACTTCTGGCAAACAAATGGTCGTGTACCATTCAGAATTAACCGTCCTACGTTGCTCAAACGGAACAGTGACCACATGACCCATTCGATGGAAGACCCAGGTGACCAATTGCTTCGTAGTGGTTCGTGCGCAAACAACTTTTATTGGATTTGCCTCGTCTGGGAATACCCACACGGTCGATTGCTGTTTTGTTTCCAGCTCATACGCATATACCCATGATTCATGTCACCTATCACGATTTTATACACGTCTTTTGAAGCACCACGATTGAACTTTTTAATCATTTCCTTAAACACGAGACTTTTTTTGAGCGATTGATAAAGTTGGGGTGTCCAACGAGAGCAAATTTTTTTATACAGATACACTAAGGGAAATAACGCATATTAGCATTATCCACGCCTGAGTATAAATTTTATTCAAATATTTACGTGGATAAATCAAATGTTTTCCTTACAACACGTTTTTTTCCCGTATTTGAATTTTATTTATACCACACACGTACACACATATTTCATACAAGCAAGCAGCAACAGCATCGCACACGTACACACATACTCCGACAAGCAGCAACAGCATCGCACTCTGTTCCTGCAGTTTATTTCTTGCATTTGCAGTTCTTATAGTTCTCATTTAGTTATTGTTGCAAGAGTAATATAGTATGCATGTTTGGCAAAGAAATTAAATTATGTAGGGTGGAGTGACAACTCGGTATTTTCCTAAGAACATCTTGGACCGGTTGTCATTTACCTGCATAATTTGCTTCTACACAGAAAAAAAAGAGTAGAACTTTTACCTAAAAATGTAGTCAATTCAGCTAAAGTAATCCGGTGATTTTCAGTCAACGAATTTGATTAGGTGCGCTACCAATTTCTAAATGTTAATTATATGCAATTATATTGGGTAGTTTAACTGCGAGAGTAGCTAAAAAAACCTAAATATTTAGGTGTACCTTCAACCATAAAATAGATAAGACACATAATTTATTAGAAGAATTAGCTAATTTTTTTTAAACTATGACCACTTCAGATTAGGCAAGCCACCTACTAAGTGTAGAAAAATCATCTAATTATTTAGATAGAATTCCCACTTAAGAGTGGGAATGCCGTGCAAAAAATATGCAAAAAATTTGTTTTTTGTTTTGCAATTTTTATTTTGAAGTGAAACTTTCCTTAGGTGACTTTACTTCATTTCGTCACATGATATAGAGAAGAAAGATTTGTTTTATAGTAGATAGAATGAGAGAGATATATACATTGTATAAATGACTGAAAAATTTCTTTGCCACCGCTGAGATTCGAACCTCTGATCTCAAGATTTCAACAACCAACGCCTTATCTATTGAGCTAAATTTCCAATTGAGGAATTTACGCTACATACCAATTAATCAAATTGCTGTAGATGCCCATAATTTAAGAGTTGTGGACCTCATATTTTTATATACATTTTGTTCACAAATTATCAAACGGCGTAACAGCACAGCGGTAAAGCGTTTGACTTGAACGCCAGCGGCCCGAGTTCAAATCTCGCAATGAGGCTTTACTTTTTGTAAAATTTTCTCACTTTGTTTTTATTTATGTTTTTTATAGGAGAGCGCTGTGCTCCTATAAAATTCAAATACGGGAAAAAAACAAGTTGTAAGGAAAGCTTTTGATCTATCCATGTAAATATTTATATAAAATTTATACTGAGGCGTGGATAATGCTAATATGCGTTATTTCCCTAGTGTACGAACAAATCGACAACTTGCATTAGGTAAAATAACTAGAAGAATTAGATGATTTAATAAGCAAAATTTTAGTTGAATTAACTAATTTGAATTAGGTGAATTACCTAATGCATGATTGTTAAATTAACTGTGTAAGTAGAAAAGTTGTTGAAAAGATTAGGTGAAATAGAAACTTTCACATTAGCTAAACTAGTTTAGGTAATAAATCAATTCTTTTATTTTCTGTGTACCTACATGTATTTTGGACATTACTTTTTCGTTCTCTATTTTATACTGTTTGACAGTTGGTGCAATATTAGGGCACCAACTGTCAAAAATAGTATAAATTAGAGAACGAAAAAAATGAAGCGATAATAAATTATACAGGCAATGGCATTTGATGAACGCAATATGAAGAAAATAATACCATAAAAACATTAATAACATATTCAATTTAAATATGTTTTTTTTTAAATTCAATATTTTTATATATATTTTTTTTAAATGCGATAGTTTATTTTCAAATAGTTAATATTTTAAAGATATTTTAAAAAATTCGTGC
Organism: Pherbina coryleti; assembly: GCA_943735915.1. Taxonomy (NCBI): domain Eukaryota; kingdom Metazoa; phylum Arthropoda; class Insecta; order Diptera; family Sciomyzidae; genus Pherbina; species Pherbina coryleti. The sequence goes on along the minus strand of OX030950.1, from coordinate 50,203,476 downwards.
ATAATTTTAATATATTTTTTATTAATTCTGTTTAAATATTTAAATATTTAATTTAATTAAAAAAGTATTCAAATAAATTTTAAATATTTACGTAGTCGATTTATTCAAATGCTTTATTGGTGCAAAAATGACTCGCTTTTTGGATAAATTAAAAAAGTTTTTGGATAAATTTAATATTTTTTTCCCTTAGTGTAAGTATTCATGCAAAATCGAATTTATTGAAGTGGATGCCTCTATCTCACGATTTGTCACATAACGATCTTGCATTATTAGTTCACGTACTGCATCGATGTTTTGTGGCACAACAACCGACCACGGTTGAATTCACTATATCAGCGATTAACTGTGATTTTTGATGGTGCTTTATCGTCCTACAAGGAACTGAGTTCATCGACACATTCTTGTTGAGATAATCCACGTCGACAGTTGTGAAATATAATCCCACGAAAACTTTTTATTGAAATTTCCATATTTTGAATGAATTGATTTTCTTAACTCACTTTAAACAAACCAAATAGCACTTGTACATCAAAACGTTGTGAGTACATTTATGCTAGCAAATGTCAAACTTTATTATGGTGATGCTAGATTTTAGCTATTGACATTAGTGTTGCCAGTTCCCGAAATATAAATAGTACCCCTCGTACCATTTTTCAATCACCTGACCATCATTTTGACTTATTCCTATTCCCACGACTCAAGTTACCACTTCTCGAAAAGCGTTTTGAGCTGATTGAAACAATTAAGGAGAATTCGCAGAAGGAGCTAAAGACGATTTCAAAATAAGCCCATGAAAAGGGTTTTTCAAGATTGAAAGAAAGCATTGGAATAAGTTTATTACTTGCAATGGAAATTACTTTGAAGGAAATAAAATTAATATCGATGAATAATTAAACCGTTTTTGTTTTATTGAAGAATTGCGGATATTTTTTAATCAGAAGCTTCGTCCCTGAATAGAACAACTTGTATGGCGTCAACATTAACTTAAAATTTGAGGATAAAGATGTCAACAGGTCAATATAAAAAAAATATCTGGAGAGATAAATAGTAAAATAACAAATAAGAACAAAAATGTTTTATGTCTCCACACCCTCTGATAAAAGTGAGAAATATAATGAACTAGAGGTAATGAAATTTAATATGATTAAGTCTACGTACCAAAAATGTCATCCACATTCTGAACGATGTGATTAAAAAACGCGCGATTCTCTTCAATACTCGACATTCTTGTTAATATAAAATAGATATTTTTTCCTTTCAACTCTTCAAAAGCACGGTACACATTAAAATAATTGTTAGTACAAAATTATAGAATAAAAAAAGCGTTGCTCAGCACACACAGGTGGATCTGAATTGTCTGATACAGTTTTTGTTATGATTCAGTTTTAAGACGGCTTAATTATAATTAGTAGGTAGTATTTTAGAGAAATAAAAAGAACAAGCAATAAACACGCAACTTTTAAAAATCCATAACAAAACAAAGAAAAATATCAAAACACCGTGTATACAAGAGCTTAAAACGAATACAATGTAACTGTCGAGGCTGTCAAAAGCTGACTGGCAGAGCTTAATCAAAATGGTAGACAATATGGCTGAGAAATAACGGTTAAAGAGAATAAATCAACTATAAAATAATTATATCGAAATCAAACAATAACATAAGCAACAAAAACCTAACACACCCGCTCACCCAAACACCCACACTCATACGAACAACATAAGAATGAAGAAATAGTACTACAAACCCATAGGAGAAGGAAAGAATTGGGAAGAAAAAGAAAACGTGGTGACTAACGAAAGAAATTAAGGGGAAAAAGCTGTGTGTGTGGATGGTCAGTGGGAAAATAGTTATACTCATATGTAAAGCAATAACCAAAACAAAAAAATGTGTCTGATAAGTAAAGAAGAATAATTTTTAAATACGCGCACATTCACACGTGGCACAATGGTATGACGACAGCCAGAATAATAATAACAACAACAAAAACAACCAACTAACGAATATTGGAACAACCCACTTGACCTACCTTGATCATTCAGGAGCTCTCCCTCCAATTCGGCAGCGCCAAATGTTGCCAACAGCTGACGATAGGTAAGAATATCCTTGGCTTCGTCGGATTCCAAGAAGAATTTCGGTGTGTGTCCCAGCTAGATGTGTGTGTGTGTGGGCAAGCGAAAAGATTGATTTAAATTTTTCCAACCCAAGCACTATTAAAGTTCATAGTTCAAAGATACACAGTCAAAAATATTGATTGCTATACAACTTAGTTAGTTAGTCAGTTAGAAGTTAGTGACCTATATTTTTAAATTCTCAACTGGGTCACCAGCGACACGTACGAAAACAACTGTTGAGTTTCACATGGTTTTCCCATGGTTTTGGATTTACCAGCAACTAACTGCTTCATACATTTTGATGATTTTTCAAAAATGTCAAACTTAGTCATGGAATTCAAATACAAGCTGTTACTTAATGACCATTATTATTTTTCAACATTTTTAATTAAGTTCTTGGAATAATATTCTTTTTAATCATATTGAAATATATTTGTGCGTTTGCATAGAAAAACATGTGGAAACATACCTTATCCACTGCCAAAGGATTGGCACCTAGCTGCGTTAGTACATTATAGAAGTGGCCATTATCCTTAATTGTTGCTGCATAGTGCAACGCGGTACGCCCATCGTCATCCGTTATTGTTGTTGTTTCCGGAAAACGTGCCGCCAAATAGCGCACAATATCTAAGATAGAAAAAAAATTAAGTGGGTGAGTCTCAGGAACAAGAAGTAGTTCAAAGTTCAAAGCTACTTGTTGGTCTTTAAAAATTCCTTAATAATTAATTAGGTTTAAAATTTAGTCGCAATTTGAAGGGAAACATAATTAAAAAAAATGAATAATAATAATAATTATGTCATTTGAAGCAGTTTAATTGTTTGTACTATCTGGTAATTCACATTTCAAAATATCAATATGTCAGAAAATTTCTTCGATATATTAAATAATTTAATTTAACAATGGGGGAAATGACTAAATTTTTTATTTTTTTCTTTGAGTAACCTTTTTTGTAACCTTTAACTACAACTTATGAAATGCAAAGGAAAAGTTAGTTAGGTAATAATGAGTAATACAAGGGTTGTTATTTATATTTCTGGCCTAATAATGAAGAACAAATATTCAAACCCTCCTTCGGGTGTCGAAAATCATTGTGCACGTGTTTTTTTTTATATTTATTTTCGGCAAAAAAGGTCTTTGTTTGAGCAAATGTGTTGTCTCACACGAGCACTTATTGTCGAGCTCTCGAGCTCTCATTGTCATGATGCCGAATAATTCGCCACTTCATCGAATTTTTTCGAATTTCTCCGATGCCTTGAGGTAAAAAAAATGGTAGTGTACCATTTAGAATTGACCGTCCTAAAGTCACTGTCGCTGCATGACCGGTAATGCCGAAGAAACAACCTTTGTTGGATTTATTTCGGTTTGGAAGACCCAATACATTCTATTGCTGTTTGTTTCGGGCTCATCTATATAGAAATAGGCGTAGGCAGAACAGTTAAGAACCATTTTCTCCCGTGTTTCTCAATCGATTTTAATAATTTTGTAAAAAAGATTATATTTTGTAATAAGAGTAAGGAAAATGAGTGCACCAAATATTTATGGTGGGCGTGGCACATCCCATACAAGCCAAATTTGCGATATCGAATTCCTTTAGAGTTAAAGTTCAAACAGCCTTGGAAATCCATTTTGACCTCAAATCACACGTACCATCCCACGTGCCACTTTTAAAGCAGAACAAATTTTTGGTATAAGTTTCGAACTATAAGTCACAAATCAATGAAACTTGGTAGGAAGTTCCTATTTAGTCGTGTTCTTCGACTCGAAAAATTTAAAGAGCATTAGACAAGTGGGCGTGGCACCATTCGTACAGTTTAAAGTTTTTATATCGAATAAACATCGGAAATATATGGAAATACATGGAAACTCAATATGGAGTTCCCAATTAGGTTTATACTTCTATTTACAAGAAAGTAGAATATGGGAAGGGGGTGTCCGTGGCGTAGTTGGTTAAAGTGCGTGGCCGCTATGTCAAAGAACTTTGGAAACCCAGGTTCGAACCCCAGCAGCGACAGAAAATTATTTGAATTAAAACAATTTTTCTGTGCGGCCGCCACCTCTCTGCAGACAATGGCAAACCTCAGAGAGTATTCAAAATGCCATGAAAAGCTTCTTGAGAACGAGAACTTTCCGTTCATCGCCGTTCGGAGTCGGCGTTAAGCATGTAGGTCCGGTTCTCGGTCAATTGTGTACAAACTTAATAACACGCACAACACAATTGATCATAAGAAGCTAGGTCAAAGTCCTTTCAAGGGCTGAAATGGCCAGTTATTTATTTTTATTTTTAGAATATGGGAAGTAGGGCACTGGCACGGGCATTGGACAAAGGAGTGTAGCTCCTCATATATAAGCCAAATTTTTTATATCGAATAGCTTTGAAAGTAAAGGTAACAGAACATGGAAACTCAGACTGGAGTTATGATTTTGTGAAGAAAGTGAAAGTGAAGAAAGAAAAACTGTTTTCAATAAAAATACAAATACAATTTACAAGGTAGATTCTGCGGTTAATGGGTATTTTGAGGAGTTTCGAGAGTTCTATTGCACATCGCTACGAAAATTGTATCAAGAGAAAAGGAGACTATGTAGAGAAATTAGGACATTTTTTTTAAATTTAATGTTGGGGCTACAAAACGCTTCTTTAAGATTTTTTTAAAAGAAACTATTTCATTTGGCGGCCGTGGCACAATGGGTAAAGTGCGTGACCCATACGCCAGAGAGCCCTGGTTCAATTCCATTTGACACAGAAAGTTTTTACAATTGAATTAATTTTTCTGTTTCGCCGCCACCTCTCTGCAGACAATGATTAACCTCAGAGAGTAAATAATACCATGTAAAGCTTCTTGAGAACATGCACATTAGCAGTTCGGAGTCAGCATACAACTAGTAGGTCCAATTCTCGACTAATTGTGTTCAAACATTTAATAATACGAATAACACAATTTGATCATAGGAAGTTCGGTCAAAGTCCTTTCAAGGGCTGAAATGGCTAGTTTATTTTATTGTATAAATTTTTATTTTATATTTTTCCAAATTTATTTTTTTGGGGGAAGCCCCAACACCCCCGTGAGTTGAAAAAAGATATTGTGTAGAAAGAATTTGCTTCGTCGGGGTGATTTTATTGAAGAATAAAAGTGATCTTATGATTTTTGTCGAAAAAAAATAATTATCTTGTGTAGAAAGAAAGAATATAATAATATACTTTAAGGGGACTTTCTCATGAATATTTGAAAAAAACACCTATTTTAAGATTTTTTAAAAGAAACTATTACATTTGTTTACAATATTCCTGTTGGGTATTATTAAATATAAGTGTATATAATTTTGTCTTGCGATTTTAATTTCTCCTGAGTGCTGTAGAGGGCGAAAAGGTCTGTTTAAGACTATATGACACTTTGTTGATCTCCTGCAACAAATTTTCTTAAAATTCAAATAGGATTCTTTTTTTAAGAATAAAAACTAGACAATAAGCCTTTCAAATACATACTTCATTATGTTTTGATTTATAGATATGGGAATGGAGTCAGACGGACATGGACGGAAGACAAGGAATGGACGTCAATACTAACGCTGACTGACATAGGGAAATTACTTAGTTGCTACTTTACGAAATACTTTATTGAAATGCACTGTATCTACCAAACAAATTTATGATCAATGTTGTTTACAAAACCCCAAAAAATTTGTATAAAATAAATTGACTTTTGAAAAATTTGTCGAAAAGAAATGTTGTATTTTGAAAAAATAAAATATTGTAAAAAAAAAATATAAAATTCGGAAATAAAACAAAATTTGAATACCAAAGCAAATACATCTTTAATCCTACATATATTATACTACCCTGCAAACATTTTCTGAGTAATTCAAAAAATTGACTCTAAAAAGATTATTTCGTATGCGTATTTTATGAGTACGCAAAAAAAAGAATCATAAAGGAGTCTTTGATATGATTCTAAAATGATTGCTCAAAAATAAGACTCAAAAAATAGTATTTTTTATGCGTATTTTATAAGTACGCAATAAAAAGACTCATAAAGAAGTCTTTTATATGATTTTAAAATTATTGCTCAGAAACAAGACTCTAAATAGAGTATTTCTTATGCGTGTTTTATGAGTACGCAATAAAAAGACTCATAAAGAAGTCTTTTATATGATTGTAAAATTATTGCTCAGAAATAAGACTCTAAATAGAGTATTTCTTATGCGTGTTTTATGAGTACGCAATAAAAAAACTCATAAAGAAGTCTTTTATATGATTTTAAAATTATTGCTCAGAAATAAGACTCTAAATAGAGTATTTCTTATGCGTGTTTTATGAGTACGCAAGGAAAAGACTCATAAAGAAGTCTTTTATATGATTGTAAAATGATTGCTCAGAAATAAGACTCTAAATAGAGTGTTTCTTATGCGTGTTCTATGAGTACGCAATAAAAAGACTCATAAAGGAGTCTTTGATATGATTCTAAAATGATTGCTCAAAAATTAGACTCAAAAAATAGTATTTTTTATGCGTGTTTTATGAGTACGCAATAAAAAGACTCATACAGAAGTCTTTTATATGATTGTAAAATGACTTTAAATTTTTCTACTATTACTTTTTATTTGAAATGCTTAAAAAAAAATTGTTGTCATTTTTTTTTATATTTCAACTATCAAATATTTTAAATAAATTTGAATCTGAAAATGTATTTCAGTCTAAATGGATCATAATTACATCTATGAGTTCTGAAAGAATCCTCAGTATGTGTCTTTAAAATTCCATTCCATGATTCTTAAATATGACTATCAAAAGTGTCTTAATTTTGAGTCCAAAAGACATTTACATATATGAGTTCTAAAAAAGTATTTATTTAAAGTCTTTATTTTGAATCTTAAAAAAGTATTTAAAATGAGTCTTAAAATAGTCTTAATTTTGAGTTCAAAAAGACTCATTTATATGAGTTATAAAAGAGTCTTTATTATGAGTCTTTAAAGAGTCCTTTTTATGAGTCTTTAAAGAGTATTTAAAATGAGTATTAAAGGAGTCTTAATTTTGTAGTCCAAAAAGACTAATTTATATGAGTTCTAAAAGAGTCATTATTATGAGCCTTAAAAGAGTATTTAAAATGAGTCTTAAAAGAGTATTATATATGAGTCTTAATTTTGAGTATTAAATGAGGCATAAAACAGTCATTATTATGAATCATATTTTGAGGCCCACAACCTACGAAAATGTACTCATAAAAGAGTCTTTTTTGAGCGCATTATGACGATAAACGCTCATTTATATGAGTATTAAAAGACTCTTTTAAGAGTCATAATGTTTGCTGGGTATCGATACCCGGCGAGCGTTGCTGCACCCTGCAAGTATATTGGAAATAATAAGTAAATTCAAAACTTTTAATCTGACACCACGCTCATGTTTCACTGCTCGTTACAGTTTCCCAGTAGCAGAACATCATTCCCAGGTGGCAATTCCATTATGAGTTTGAATGTCTTGTGATTTCAACTTCCATAGCTATTCTGTATAGAAAATCGGGTCACACCCCCTTTTCCAATGCACGTACCAGTTTTCCAGTAGAAAGACTTTGGCAATTAGTAACTCCATACTGAGTTTTATTGTCATGCGACGTTTATTTTTTTTTTTTTTTTTTTGGATTCGCCCGGAGGTAAGAAATCTTCATAGATACGTATGACCCGCGCCATACGCATGCACGATTTACATTCTAAGAAGTTCCCGGATCAGCCGGACTGAATAGAATGCACCTACGTGCTAAAACTTACCACCTATTGGCAAAGAAAAGCCTCCACTAAGCACAATTGCTTGGCCTTTCAGCGGAAATCAAAATTAAGTAAAGAAACATTTTAAATTTGAGTATTTTTTGTGCTTATGTAAACATCATAAACATCATCGAATAAAAGCACAATCTTCATAATACGAAGATATACAAGACAACATCCAAAGTAATTCACCAGACCATACATAACCACGTTCATAACTGCTGTCATTCGGCTTGGGGCTACTGTCCAACCCAAGATCCTACGTGGAAAAGAGATGCAACTCTCAAACACCAAACCAATACCAAACATAGCACAGATATACAAGTATATATTGTGCAGGCACAATATATTTATATATTCGGGTCACTAAAATAAGGGAACACCGAGCTAAAGTTATTATTTGGATATGCATTTGGGCCAACGCAGGTAAAAACTTGTATGGAAAAGAGATAAACTCTGACGCACCAAGCCGAGAGACACGGTTTTCATGGTCCCATTTCAAACTTGGGAAGCTATAGAACTAAAGATCTAAAATAATTTAATGAGAAAAAAAAAATAAAGCAACGAAACTGAATAAAGCGAAAACTTAAAGTATCTAACATATTCGATGATGCTTATTTGTTAAATCGTAAAATCTACACAATTATCGCGAGTTAAATTTGTTAAATCGTAAAATCTACACAATTATCGCGAGTTGTATTTGTTATCACAATGAATGTGTTAACTATTCAAATGTAATATCATTTTACGTTTTAAGACATCCACCGAGTCAGAAAAATTTATCAAGTTCAAGTTACCATTGAAATCACTACACATACATCGGAAAGGGTCGTGAAGGGCATAATTAGAAGTGCACTGACTCAACTTAAAAAGCTGGAAATGTCTGGCTCCGCTCCTGGGGATGTTGAAGTTTAATAAAGAAAGAAGGTATTGTGAGTCTATATCGCCACTGAGAAGTTTGTATAAAAAGGAGACATTGAGCATAATTCTTCTGCTTCTTAAGGAAGGCAGGGAAATAATTTTAAGGCGGGTTTCATAAGGGGGTAGGATAATGTTGGGGTTCCAACGATAATGTAAAGCAAAAAGTAAGAATTGTTTCTGGACCGATTCTAATGCATCGATGTGGACATTGTATTGAGGGTTCCATATAACGGATGCATATTCAAGAATTGGTCTAACAAGAGAGGTATAAAGTATCTTAGTAGTGAAAGGATCGTTGAATTCTTTAGCCCATCTTTTAATGAAACCAAGGACACCTCTAGCCTTATTTACGACCAAATTAACTTGAAGATTGAAACGAAGTTTAGGATCCATAATTACACCTAAATCAAGAAAACTGTGTACAATTTCTAAGTTAGTATTATTTATAGTGTAATTAATACTATTAGCAATTCGACGAGAGAATGTCATTTGCTTACATTTTTTTAAGTTTAATTTTAAAAGGTTTAAATTACACCACTCCACTAGACTATTTAAATCGGATTGTAAGAGTTGTTGTTCTTCAGGCGATTTGCAAGTTAGAAAAAGTTTTACGTCATCGGCGTACATTAAGACGTTACAGTGTTTTATTACAGAAGGAAGGTCATTTATAAACAGTAAAAATAAAACCGGACCAAGATGACTTCCCTGAGGAACACCTGATGTGACCAAAATATTTTTTGACATAGAATTCTTATATAAAACTTTTTGCGAACGATTCGACAAGTACGATTTAATCCAGTGTAATAGTTTGACGGGAAACCCAATTAGATGAAGCTTTTTCAGAAGAAGATAATGATTAACACTATCGAAAGCTTTGCTAAAGTCTGTATAAATAACGTCAGTCTGTCGTCCTAAAGTAAAACCTTTAATGACACGCGTAGTAAACTCCAAGAGGTTAGTTATCGTAGATTTTCCCTTTAAAAAACCATGTTGAGAGGTGGAAATGGAGGAAGATACGACGTGGGTTATTTGATCAGTTATAATTTTCTCAAATAACTTAGGGATTGCGCTTAGTTTTGCGATACCTCGGTAATTGGAAACATCAATTTTTGAGCCAGATTTATGAAGAGGTATTATATAAGATTTTCTCCATATATAGGGAAAATGACCACTGTGCAAGGATGTGTTAAAAATGATTGATAGGGGAGAACACAAACTAATAGAACAATGTTTTAAAATGCAGCTCGGTATTTCGTCAGGACCAGTCATAAAAGTAGATTTAACTTGTCGAAGGTAATGCATAACTATATTAGAATCTATTACGGGGATTTCAAAAGAGTTAACTGGTGGTAGGTAGGGATATTCAAGACTCGTGCTCAATGGTATATCGGAGTAGGTTGTTTTAAAGAAGCTTGCAAACATGTTGGAAACTTCGATGTCGCAAGATGCTTCTTCATGATTGAATTTCATAAGAGGTGGGAAGCTGGAGGTTTTTCGTTTTGAATTGACAAAAGTGTAGAAAAGTTTCGGATTATCTTTGAATTGAGTTTTTATTTTGGCTATATAGGCTGAGTAGCATTGTTTATTTAATAGTTGATATCTGTAACGACAAGAGGAATAGCAAGCGAAATCTAAATTAGAGCCTGACTTTTTATATTTTTTAAATAAGCGATTTTTGGAATTTTTTAAAGACTTAAGCTCACTAGTTAACCAAGGAGGGTTTAAAGGCTTGAAATTACTATTTTGTTTTGGCACAGATAATGAAAAGCAATTTTGCAAGGTATCATTGAAAAACTGCACTGAAGATTCGACATCATAAAAAGAGTACGAAGACCTATTATTTAAAATTGGGGACCAGTCAATCCGCGCGAGAAGAGCATTAAGTTTAACATAATCTGTTTTTTTAAAGTTAAAAATTTTATTATTTCGCGTATTTGGAGCTAATTTATTTTCACTTTCGTTGGCAAGTAATATTGTTATTTCAAGAGTTGGATGATAATCATCTTCCGGAACAGAAACTGGGTTCGAACGACGGAGATTTACAGAAGTGCATCTGTCTACAAATACAAGGTCAAGAGATCTACAATTTTTATTGAGAATATTATTAACCTGTTGAAGACACAGATCAGACAACTTATCTAAGAAATCATTTATCCAATCAGAGGCAGAAATAGGAGTAAGAAATTCGGAATCATCGGACAAACTCCAGGACACGGAAGGTAAGTTGAAATCACCTAAAACAATGATAGTATCCATATTTTTAAGCATATTATGGACAATTTCGATGGCATTAATATGGTTTAAGTAAATTAATAAATCACTTTTAGGTGGAATGTAAGAGCAAGTAAGAAAAATAGTATTATTATTAAATTTAACTGTAACACAAATAAACTCCAGATCGTTGGTGCCAGGAATTGTTAATTCCTCAGAAGCAAGGGAGTTATGGACAGCTATCAGAACGCCACCACCGATCTTATCATAGCGATCTTTACGAAAAATTTGGTACTTATTGCACATTATTTCAGAATTTAATACGTTAGAGCGAAGCCAAGTTTCAGTAAAAACTATAAAGTTATATTCAAAATCAAAACTGTTAATGAAAATATCGGAAAGTTTAGAATTGAGACCTCTAACATTTTGATAGACAAGCTCTAATTTAGACTTGTGATTTTTTAATCGTTTTTTGTATGGTACTGAGGATTATTAGAAGGACGAGGCAAGTGTACAACATTTGCAATACGCGGTTTGTTTTTGAATTCAAATTCATGAACAATTGTATTACGAGGCCAAAAGTTTACATCCACAAGAGTATTAAATAAGTTTTCCGGAACAGTCAATCTAAACGAAGTAGTCAGTCTCGGATTTAAATATTTGAATTTTTGGATCGAAAGAGACAAAGAGCACTTCAACTTTGCTTTAATAAAAAAGTCTATATCATTTTCCGTTGTATCTGCAGCTAAGCGCGAAACAAAGATTGATTTATTTGGAGGAACCGCAATCAATGGTTTAGGTGAGATTGGAACAGAAGCCTCCGAAGTAAGTGCAACCTGATGAGCATCGACAACAGTAGGAGCAAGAGAAACAGTTTGGGCGTACGACATATCTGGCAATGTAAGTGATGGAGCCGACGACGGCAAAGGAGCAGAAACAGTTAAAAGAGTTAAATTTGAAGAAGAAGCAACAGTAGGAAGAGGGGTACTAATAGTACAAGTGTCCATGTCTTCAACAATGTCCTGTTCGGAAGAAGGTGGTGGTGGTGTCAAGTCAGTTTTCTGCTTGCTTCGAAGGGTCATGTGTTTCTTTTTTCGCTTGGGTGACGAATTTGGCTCATCAATATATTTAAACTCATTGAAAAGAATAGCTTTAGTTCCAAAGCTATTCAATATCAAAAATTTGACTTGTTTGGTAAAAGCCATAACCCCTTTTCTTATGCCCGTCCCAGTTCTCTTATAGAAATACATTCTCCATTCTGAGTTTCAATGTTATGTGACTTCTACTTCCAAAGCTATTCGATACCTAAATTTGAATTGTATCGGCAGTGCCACGCTCACTTGTCAAATGGTCTCTTAATTTTGCCAGTCAAAGCACACAACTAAATAGTACGTTTTTACAGAGTTAAATTGATATGCTACTTATAGTTCGAGAGTTATACCTTAAATTTGGGCTGCTGAAAAATGCTACACCCCTCGTCCAACGCCCATAAATTATCACCAGTGGAACGGCACGTAAAAATTTCACTCGAATATCAAATTTCGATGCTGTGTGACCTATAATTCCAAAAATATTCGATATCACATATTCGCAGAAGGAAGTATCCAATTTGGTCTAGTCCTTTTCAAGTTTTAAGCAACCGAACAAACCAAGATAGATAAGAATATAGATAGATATACATACATATATAAGAGAGGGGGAACCCCCCGCATATTTATATAGCTCTCCCCCCATTTGTAGTACTGTTGCCAACAGTGACCATATGAACTAAAGTACTAAATTTTAGTCTGATAAGACCCAAGCCGTCTGAAATATAAAATTTGCATTAATTTGTGGGCGGTAAAAGGAGGTGTGGCAAAAATGTTCACATACGAACCATGGTACTGCCATTAAGAACACAACAAAGAAAACCTCAAGCAAATCGGAAGCTCCGTTCTTGAGTTATGGAATTACAAACACTAATCACGACTTTTTTATATTTACAAATATAGATATGGGAGTATAGACTTTTTTTTATTTTTTTATTATTAAAATCGGTTCAATATTTCTTTAGTTTAGCGTACACGAATATACGTGATAAGCCTTTTATATAATAGTATAGATGAATTATTTTGAAAAAACAAAAAAATCGCCTTTTTTTTGAGGCGATTCACTCCTATATCTCCTATAAGAGGTCGTTTTTTGAAGTTTTAGAGGGGTAAGGTCTAATTTTTCTAATAAATAATCAAAAGTTTTTGATTTATTAAAAACGGTCATAGGTGTGATATCGGCGATAGTTTCGAGAAAAACGCGTTAAAAGTTTTTTTACCACAATCTATTCATACGCGGACATCGTTACAAATATAACTCTAAGGAATAGAAATATTTAAAAAAAAAATAATTTTTTGAAAATTATTCATGAGAAAGTCCCTTTAAGTATTTCAATAAAGCTAGGGACTTCTTACAAATGTGGTGTATAACGTAAATAGAGTAATTATCAAGATCTTGCTTAGATTCTTTATTCACAGCAAAATAAAAATTGATTTGAATTGATGAAAACTTCTAAAATATGGCTCTAAGGAAATTCTTAAAAGAGTATTTTTTAAATCTTAAGACTACACCTACGCTTAGTCATAGTCTTGCCTGAGCTTTTCTATTTGAAGATTTTTAAAACTTATTCAACTTACCAGCGTGTCCAAAGAGAACAGCCACGTGCAGCGGAGAGCTGCCATTCGGTGAGATATCATCCTTGGCAATGGCAAACTTTCGACGATCCAGTGCCTGCTGCAAAGCCATAATATTGCCATTTCGAGCTGCTTCGTGGACGCGACGAATTTTGTTCTGTAATTTAATGACAAAAACAAATTGAAATAACAGTTAAATAAAATAAAATTTGTTCACAGTTTCCTATTTTTTTAATGACAGGAAAGCAACGCAGACCTCTGCGCTATTTGTTGCAAGAATGTTTCATGCTAAAACGCGTTTTGTTGCACTTACCATATAATTTGGTACGTTGTTGAGGAATGCCTGAATTTCCGGTTCCGGCGCTTGCATATTCAGCAATTTATTACCATCGCCGTTCAGTACAATTTGTGCTAATTGCTCCATGTCCCCGGAGGCGATTATGCCCTGAATGCGGGACTCCTTTGTTTTGCATTTTTTTTTGTTTTTTTTTTAAGTTGCATTGTGTTGAGTATTTTTATTATTTTTTTTTTTTTTTTTTTCAAATAAGACGTTGTTGTTATAAATTTTTAATGGCAGTTGAAAATAAATTTCAAAAATTGTTAGCAATTTACGTAAATAGCACAGGTAAAAAGACACAAAAAACAACAAGAACAACAAATAAACCAATGACCAATACAACAACAATAGCAACATGCAGTTAAATTTAAGTTTACAAGTTATAAATAAAAAATGAAAAATAAGCATAAAGCAAGAGTACAAAAGTTAACAAATAGTTAAAAATCCTGTTTTTAAAAATTTAAGCAAATATTACACAGTGCAGCAAATTTCCATTCGGCAATGCTAAAACGATGTCAGAATAATTTGGGAACGATGATCACGAATCTTAAGCCCATTTCCCTACATTATATCGGGTTCTGCCACCATCTAATTTCGAAGCCGAAAAAAGTGCGCCTTCACAGGCTGAAGGAGATAATCATTGTTCGAAGATTATCAAGGTTAACTATTTCGGTCTTCACAACTTTTGTATATATACCATATAAGCCCTACCTTTAAAAATAGGAGTTTGAATTTCTCAACTCATTTCTTGTCAAAAATTACCGTAGAGTTGAAAAAATTATGTTGTTTAGAAGAACATCTTCCTTTTGATGTTTTCAACCCTTTCGGCATATTTGTTGCCATACGGTAATAGTTTGCTTTGTGGCTCTGTTTCTAGTTTGGGACACCCCGCTTTTTAACAATACATTTTTAATAATAGATTGAAATGTGATGAAAAAGAAGACAAAATCAAAAATACGAAAATTAATTTTTATAACATGTTTTTTAAGGTTATTCCGAGTGAACTCATGAGTGCGACCACGCGGCCACGCGACTTCAAAAAAGAGCAAATTAAAAAATTATATTTTTAAATATTTCCGAGAATTTTCTAAAGCTAAAGGTAATTAAATATAATACTACGAATGTAAGAGATCTTATTTACATTTTTAGTTAGAAAAAATGTGTGATATTTTTAGCGCTAGAAGTTTTTAAAATTTTTTGAATATTTCTAAAAATTTTTGTAGTATCAATTAGGAAAGCAATATGGCTTTCAAACTTCATACTCAGCTGATTTTAGTCAAAAACTGACCCTGAACTAAGTTTGGAATGTTTGGCATTGCCAGGGCTAATTTGGCACTGAAAGGGTTAATTGAAAAATGGATTCAAGGCTATCCTTCGTCAAATATTTTTAAACAATTGAATGGTTTTTTCAACTTTTCTTTTTTAATAGGTAATTTTTGAAAAAACGAGCCACTAAATCTCTTTCTACTGGAAGATATCATGAATACTTTCTGAAAGTTGTCAAGTTTTAATTTTTTGATGTTTTTATAAATAATACAGTTTCAAAGCTATCCTTCGTCTAATATTTTTAAACAATTTAATGGTTTTATCAACTTTTCTTTTCTAAAGCGAAATTTTTTGAAAAAACGAGCCACTAATCTCTCTTCTCCTGGAAGATATCACAAATACTTTATGGCAGTTGTCAATTTTTAATTTTTTTATGTTTTTGTAAAATAATAATATTGTTAATCGCTAAAGTACTAAGCTAGAAGCGTCTAATCTGTATCTTTTCAAATAACAGTTATTTTCTTTAGTTCTTGATGAACCCTTATTTCGATTCCAAATGCTGATTGTGGTAGAACTAGATATGATAGCGAAAAAAGGAATGCAGATTCATGATCAGTGCCCTCAAATTATCGTCATAATTTTAGCAAATTTCAAATATCATAAAAATGTTGCTTTCTCTGCACATTTTGTTTTTAAGATTTTTCATATAATTCATAGGAAACTAAATATTTACACCATTTAAAGAAAACATAATATTACAACATGTAAGTGTCTGCTTTTTTTTCTCTTTTAGAATATTTAACGACAAATTTAAGTTAGGACAAAATTTGAAATACTTCATCAACATAAGCTGCAGATTGTGACTGAACTGTATTATCTTCGGATTCTCCCTGTACGTAGCCCTCAATCGCCAACGACGAAGTAGGTGAGTCCACTTCGAATTGCTCTTCATTTTGTTGCTCATCGATTTCTTTAGTTCCGTTTTCTTTTATTGGCATAGCTTCCGATTCTGCAGCATTATCAACTTTATCCTATGAGAAAGTTAGTGAGAGGGTCTTGAAATTTGGAAAATTTTTTGTTTTATATAGTCTATTTAATATTCGGATCGGTGTAGATTTTTAACTATTTATTGTAGTAACTAAAAATCGAAAATGGGTAAGAAATTAAAAATTGTCCATGAAGACACTACAACGAATAATAACTAATGAACATTGGGTGCAAATTTTAGATTTTGAACTGAAATTTTTTTACAATATGTAAAATTTTCCAATCAATTTTCACTATATATAATAGAACAAAAAACACACAATTTTGAGACACAATTATTTTATTAATTCTTTTCGTAGAGAAATTGTTGGGGCAAATATCTCAAACAGAATTTTAGGCTTCTATTTTGTCAAAGATAACCAGAATAATTGGAATACATGCTAATAAGCTAGGAAAAGAAAAAAAACGAGGTCATACATTTGCACACTATCGACCTTCTGGAAGTTTATCCTCTAAAAATTCATAACTTTACGTATTGAAAAGAAACGTTATCGTCTGGGGAACAATATTGTAAGTTTACTGGAAGATTTTTCCGTTTTCTTAAACAATTTCTGCAAAAATTTTATAAGTTTTTGTAAATATTTTAAATAAAAAACCATTTTAGATACGATCTTGGATCTAATCTATTATATTATCTTCTCTATATAAAAAGTATTATATTCTTGAAAGTCTTGTATCTTAGCTTTTATTTTGTATCACTTGATCGAATTGAGAAAAGTATAGCCTTCGTTCTACTGGGTACCTCCTATGTACGAAGTTTTCTCATATTTATATGACAACAGAATGGTTTGAATAGAATTCAGATCAATCGGTCCGCTATTCATTTTGGAATATTTACAAAACAGTTAAAGTGCATTTTTACATGTTCAGATTGTACTTTCGACTATTGTGGTAATTGGAATAAGTGTTTTGAACTTGGAAGATTTAGTCAACCAGTTCCAAATTTTATTTAAAAATTTTAAATGCACTTATACTTTCTTCTAGAAATGTTCATCCTAATACTCATATGCCAACTTTAACCATTTGACGACCTCAACTGAACCGCTGGGATTATTAGAGAATCCGACACCGGATTCATGGTTAGCGACCCAAAATCACTAAGCAAAAGCGTCGCGAAAAACAATTTTTTTTTCCTTTTTACCTTGATCTATTTTGGGAATATCTTCTATTCAAAAGAAAATTAAACCGTTGTTTTCGATATTTTCTTTCAGTCTTGCTAAAAACACGATCGAAAATCAAAAAACAAATTCTACTCTGCGATCGCGTTCATTTCAGTGTGCATAAAGCGTATATTGATTATAACAATATCTCTACGTCGAATACTGATTCATTTTCTATATCTGCATTCGCAAGAGACCACTTCGCAAAGTTGTAAGACAGAGATCTAAGCGATTCAAATTTGCGAAGGTCACTTATCTCTCCGATCATTACCTCTGCAAAAGCAAAACAACTGAAAAACCATCGAACGAGCCAATGATATTTGTGCATTTTGCAAAAAACCATTTTGCTTCGCCAATGATCGAAATTGCTTCGAAATTTATCACAAAAAAAAAAATGAAATTTCAATGTACTGATCAAAAACGCAAGCAAATTTATTTTTATTACAAATAAATCAACGCTTCGACCTAATGAAATATTTCATAAATTTTTACCGTTGACGAGCGGAAGGTTGCCAGCAACTTCTTTAAAAATTTTGTACCTGTAGCTTCTCTCACCACCAAAATATTTCAGCAAGAAGAAGGCGTAGAAAAAGTAAAGATTTTTCGACTTGAGGGTGGTCTTGTACTTCGAGTACCCTTGAAAATTAAGTACTTTTTGAAAGCAACATTCGTTCCCTTTTGAATGATACCTTGTAAAGAAAATCGATTGCTTAGTTTTATCAGGAACTAGTAAAAAATTATCTTCGACTGGGCCGAAGTTAAAATACCCCCACGTCCGAACCGAAGTATATTCAAAGTCTTAAGCCGTCAATAAAATGTTTATTTGTAAAAACATTTTCGTATTTGTGACCCGGTCTACGAAAAGGGACCTTCGGTGTGAAAATATCATTTTTCACTTTTTTGGCGATTCGGATAGACTAATGTGTGCTCTTTCTAATGGCGCAAAGCAGAAGTTTCCAACTCGTAAAGAAGTTTGTCAGCAATTTTCCAAAAAAAGAGCACGCCATTCAGTGTGCGACAATTAAACGTTTACAAACAGCTGTTTTCTCGAAAACTTGTTTTTACACCGAAGGTCCCTTTTCGTAGACCGGGTCACATATATAGTTTTAACAGAAAATATTCGCTTTCATTTTTTATAAAATCACTTTGTATGGCAGGTGGGCGTGGTTTTTATCCGATTTGGTTGAATTTCATACTTAGAGTGCATTTTAAATATCAAAGCTCATATGCGTTATTTCAAGACCATATATTAATTTTTGTGGAATTCGAAGAGATTTTACCGTTTTGATAAAGGTACTTTGTATGGAAGGTAGGCGTGGTTTTCATTCGATTTGGCTCATTTTCGAACTTGACCTTTATTTTTTAGATAAAAGCTTAAATATTGAATTTCGTGATGATAGCTTAAAAATTACGGCTGTAATCGTGATCACAGACGGACAGACAGACAGACAGACGGAAATTGCTAAATCGACTCGGGTGGTGATGCTGATCAATAATATATATATGTACTTTTCTGTACCTACCACGCCTTCTTATGGGCGTTACAAACGGAGTGACAAAATTAATATATCCCCATTTACGTTTTTTAAACGTGGGGGTATAAAAATTTGAAAGTTAAAGGGTCACCGGTGTCCCAGTCGTCGTCAAAGAGTTAACTATGTATTCATCTTTTGAATTCATGGAGATGGAAAAATGTTTATTATTAGTTCAACTAAAACTTTTCTCATCGCAGGCTCGATAATGCAAGTGGACGAGCGTTGAATTCACTCAAGGTGGCCGGGTTCGAATCCCAGCCATGCCAAGGCAATACGCTTTTAACGGTCTTCGTTTCATTTATCAATTTTAATCAACTGAAATGGTTGTTAAAGTGGCTGGTAGAGAAGTTTCATTATGGGTTTGCTTATTAACATGAATTGACTCAGAAAAAGACACCACACTTGCCTTCGAATTCACGCATTTCTACGACATTCAAACAAACGAGATATATAATCGATTTAATAAATAACCTCTCTTGAACCTAATATTAGGGAGCACTTCTGGCCAGTTTTAAATATCAATTGAAAATCAGTTTTAAATTTAGATTTATAGTTGGAATGGATTAAGCTTAAAGAAGAGAAGGTTTAATCCGTTTCATTTGAACAAAGTTTTAAAGGAGTCTTTTATCCTATTAAGATTTATCCCAATTCATTTTCCAATTCCGACATAAATTCATCTATACAATATTTAAAGACATTAGGGGCAAAAAGTTAGGATCTGGGAATATAAGAAATGTTTGTGCAATGGACATAGTATAGCGAAGAAATTTCTGAGTCTCAGTAAAGCTGAATCAAGAAATTTACTCAAGGTCAGCAAATCAGACCTTAAAATTTTAAAATACATGGCGTGGGTTCTCAGATATTACCTCTAAATGATAGACCTGATTTATTGAGATGAAACATCAGAGTATATATCCAATAATTGTTAATCTTTATTATTTTTTTTTAAAAACTTTGGTGAACATTTTTATTTTAGTGGAGCATTAGTGGCTGCATTATGGAGCATTTTAGGTATTTTTAATTCTAATGAAAAGCGGTCTATAGGCTAAAACGAAACCACTCAGACATGAGGCTAAAATAAATGAACGACCAATTTTTCTTTACGCCATATATGCTTTGAAAATCATTTGTTTGAATGAAATTGCAATTCAATCAGTAACTTAAGACATAAGGTTTGGAGGGCAGGTGGGCAGGTGGGCTGTAAGTACCATGCACGCTTTCCATATAATCATTAATACTAAAAGGATCATACTCAACTAACAATTGAACATCCAACAGGGTTAATTATTGAGATTCTTATAGATTTCCATCTCGATATAACTTCTAAGACCCCTTTTGAATGCAAGTTGGAAATTTTCTCCCTGGATAATACTTCTTTTGTATGTACTTGGATATTGAAGCTTTAAATTTTTTTGAGCAACCTAGTTTTCCTTGCTTCCAAAGAAGCTCTTGCGAAGTAGCTTATAGTCGTGAGAGCATAATCCCGTATAAGCCCTGCAAGTGCTTCTGGGGCGAAGCTGAGACGAGAAGTCTATCCAAACTTGTAAGCGGAAGTATCGTAATGTACTCCCTCGGTACTCCTTTTAAATAGCTTGTGAAGGTAAGTTTCAAATTAAGGCGAGTGAGCTTGTACTGCTTGCATTTCGAGAAGTTCGTCTAAGACACCTGAACGAGGTTATTTTCAATATAAATTGGCACGCAATCAATACAACAAAAAGTATTTAAAAGATTAACTGGACCAATCCAACGTACTCGTATATGATTAAACGTTACAATGAAAACTGTTATAATAACACTGTCCTGCAAATTTGAAACTTTTCCTCTTTTGGATTTTATAGCTGATTAATGGGGATTATATACGAATCTGAACTTTATTCGCACCCTTGAGCAGGGGCTCCAAGATCTAATATGGAGTTTCTGGATCGAATTCAGCGACGTACGATATATCTGATAGAGGATAAAAAAATGTCATCACTTCTCAACTCTTTTGGGCATCGACGCCACGTTGGTTGCCTAAGCCTTTTAAACAGGTACTACCATATGAAGTGTTCAAGAGAAGAAACACTATCTGACACCATCAGCTCGTGTGTTTCCCAGATCCACTCATGCAGCGGAACCATTGCCTTGATGCCCAATAGAACCTCGTATTACCGAAATATTTCGTTTTTAAGTCGTAAAGCAAAATTGTGGAATAATCTCCTTTTCTTCACCGACACTACTCCATCTTTCCAACCTTCAACTGTCACCATTCTTTTGAATCAACACAATACTTTCGCATTTAAAGGGGCATTGAGTGTTAGTTTAGTCTATAAAAAACCCCCCAAAAAAAAAAAACAACACTTTTCGGGTATATAACCTTAAATATCTTAAAATCAGGGCCAATTCTGAACTCAGTTTAAGATCCTTCGTAGAAAATTACTTGGAAATGATCGCCAATCGGCAAACAGTAAAATGCCTCTGGACTTGTGTTATTTTTCTTGCAATTATATCAATACTATGGGAAAATTCTCAGCATAGCAATTTAGAAGTTATCTAAAACTGCGCATAACACTCTCAAAGATAAGAAAAGACATAAAATTGCCCTCAAGAGACCAAAATAAAATGACTGCAATTACCATCCAACTTCACCAAAAGATTGCATGCTCAAACTCCATTTGAAAATAATCTGCAGAAGTGATATTTGGCAGCAACAGTGTTGCCACCCTATGACTATATTAAATATTCATATTATTGCCAACAGCGAAAAAATACCTTTTTTTATTACGTGATAAGGGAAAATAGCTAAAAACACTGGAAAAACACACTTCCTAACAAGGTGAACGATTAACGAACAGGCAAAGCGATAATAGAACAAATAGTTTTAAATTCAGAGAAAGGCTAAAGATAGTGCGAAGGGGTAGTACGTAAATGCAAAAAAGATATCATTCACTAACAGCTGTGGAAATCGATTATATCAGATATACATATACCTATTTTGCTCTTTAAACAGTTTGACATGCACTGCAAAACCCTTCATACAATAATAACTAACTCTTTATTATGATGTTTCAAACGTAGGCTTGAGGTGGGTAGATTTTCCATGTTGATTCTATTGCAAATAATAATAATGCAGTTATTTAAATAAATGATGATATAATAGAGTAGCACAAACAAAGAAAAAACCACTTGACGGCGGAAACAGTTAGACTAACATTTGTTGAGGCAAATTTTTATAGTTTTGCCAGTTATTGTTATTGCTTTATTGGATTTCAACATGACAGCGGGGGAATGAGAGTTATGATAAATTACAATATTCTGTGAACATGCAAATTTATGTCAGCGGTAAAACCCAATCGACGATTGAAGTGTATTAAAAATAAAATCCTAAGGAAAATAGCTGAAAACTTTCGAACTATATATGTAAGTATATATCGATGGTATTAAAACGCAAACAAAAAATATTTTTTTAGTACAAACATAGTGGGGAAAAGTAACAAAGTATCTGCAAACATTTTGAACATTTTTCTTTTAATTTAAAAATAAATACATGAAAATTTAATGGGACCATCTTTGAACAGCAAAACAACAGGCAGAAAATTCAAAACAAAACCAAATCCATTTGTTATAGAATATAATTTAATATTTCATTCAACATACATATATAGAAGTTATTATAATGTTACATTTAAGATAAAAGATTTTAAAGTGTTTTTTTTTACTAATACTTTAGACGAATACTGTAGTTTCTTAGCATAAAGTTATTAGATTTAAATAGGTGCAATTATACTTTTATGTGAACTAGCTGACAAGAGTTGGCGTAGTTCTGCAGCTTGAATTAATGCTTGTTTTTATTTTTAGTGTAAATAGTGTAACTTTTTTTTCGATTACCTTTACGACTATTCTTAAGATTTCTTTATTTGCTCACCGTTTTGCAAAGAACACAAATAAAATAGAATTATGAAAAAAAAGGATGCAGTTGGCTGTGTCATGAACACAACCGTAGATTTGGACGTGACAACTAATCTTAAACCTCGTCTTAATTCTTATCCGTATCCGTTCTCTTGTGCTTAAACTTGTCTCCATCATGACCTTTGTTCGTATGTTTCTTTGCCCAAATTTTTATTTTGATTTATGTTCAAATCTTTGTCCTAGTTATTGTTCGAATCTATTTCATTGTTAGTATTCGAATCCATTTCATAGTCCTTGTCCTACTTCTTGTCGAATTCCTTGTCCCAATTCTTTTTCTAATTCTTGTTTTTGTGGTTATCTAAATTATTTTCCCAATCTTGTCTATATCCTTGTCTGATTCCTTACCTGAATCCTTTTCCTAATCATTGACCAAGTCCTTATTCTCGTCTTTTGTCTTATCTTTGTCATAATCCTTGTTCAAACCCTTGTCCTAATCCTTATATTTTTCCTTGTCTTAATCCTTGTACAATTCCTTGTCCTAATTCTTTTTCTAATCTTTGTTTAGATCATGGTTCTAATATCTGTCATATTTTAGTTTTGATATTTATTTTGCTTTTGCTTTGTTAAATTGATAGAACATTTACGTTACAACGAGTGGTTTCCTGCGGGGGCTCATGATGCAATCGAATTTTTTTTTTTTGTGTTTTAACCATATAACCAAAAACATCACCTTTATTGTCGTTCCATAAAATTTACCATAGTGCCAATGGTCACGGAGTTATACATAATTCCATGCAACGTTTTTTCATCGTTGTTGTATTTTTATTTCATTAAGTAGTTACCTTCATGTTGTCATGGTACAAAAATTTTCGCTATGAGGTCAAAGACTCAATCTTTGCTATTGTAAAATAAAATTTACCGATATATTTTAAGGACGTGACAACGTAACGTTTTACCGCGCAGATTTTCAATACAGTTGCAAAAGGCATTTTTCCAAAATGCATCGGCGTTGCATGGATTTGCTACTCAATAAGTATAGATGTTAAGTATAGGGTTAATTCTTTAACTTTACGAATAAAAAAAAAAAAAATTCGAGCAACGAAACTTCAAATTTGTTGCAAGGAATTATAACTCATTATACATAGGTACTACGTTAAAAAATATTATACGACAGTAAAGGCTAGTTTTTAGCCCTTATGACTAAAATAGATCAAACAATTCCTGACGTCATTCAGCCGCTAAGGGAGCCGCTAAATGATTGAAAATGTATCAATCGTGCAGCGACGTTTGCACCGTGTGTGTGCTTTGCACCGCATATGCGGTTAATGTTGTAAGCTGAAAATATAGGAACTGTATTTGGCCTTACGACAAAAATAAAAATTAAAATAAATTTTGTCGTCGTCTGTTCGCGACACAATTTGGTCGCGAGTCGCTTATGCAAAAAAACTAGAATAGTGTTGCATGGAATTATTACTCGCTGAGTAGAAGATCAAAGAAAAAATTATTTATACGACAGCAAAAAATGCTTTTTTGAAAAACAAGTTTTTGAGCCACGACAGCAAGAAGGCAACCACTCATACAGTAAAAATGCAACAACAATGAAAAAAAAGTTGCTTAGAACTTTACTATTGGAGCTGCGGTATATTTTATTGAACGACAGTTAAGCTGAGGCTTTCGATTACATGATAAAAATTAAAATTAATGGCGTAATAAGGTCTCTCAGGGAACCCCTTAAAATTACTTTAATGCACCATATATAAAAACAAAAAATAACTATATGACGCACCCTATATTTCATATCGGTATGTAAACATTGAATAACTTTGACATTTATGAGCTGACTGATCTGAAACGTCAATTCAGTACAATTTCAATCATGAATCGTTTCACATCGAAAAGCGCGTTGAAATAGTCGCTTGAATGGTAGACATTGAACTTGATTTTTGGAAGCAAATTTTGATGATCGAAGAGGCTCATTTCACACTTTCTGGCGCCATTTACAAGCAAAATTGTCGCATTTGGGGAACAGAGAATCCACAAGAGATCCATGATACGCCATTACATGACCAAAAACTGACTGTTTAGGCCGGCGTTTACCCCAAAACCATCATTGGACCATTTTTTCTCATAGAAGGCGAAACAATCGATGGCAATCGGTGGATGTTGGCTCATTATGTCTTCCCACAAATGTGTGAAAAAGGTCTGAACAGTTATTGAAAATGGATAAGACATGTCAATGCAATTCCTGCAGCGAAAATTCTCTGGATAAAAATCTCTCTCCAATAAATGGCGACTCTGTCTGGCCACCCAGATTTACAGATTTAATCCCCCCGAACTTCTTTTTGTGGAGTAATTTGAAAAGCAAAGTGTACGTAAGCAGACCTTATATCATTGACGAGCTCAAGCTCTAACATTCGTACCGAAATCATTGCTATACCGGCCGAGACGCAGTAAAAATAAAAGATTTTACTTTGTCCAATAGAAATGTTCACTTGACTGATGTTGTAATCAAAAAACTCTAAATCAATTGTAAAGAACCAAATTAAATTAAAAATATCCCGTATATGAAAATCGTTGTTTTTTTAAGTTATTCAATATTAACACACCGACATAAGAGATGGCGCACCCTGTATATTTAAACTAAAATAAGGACAAGTATTAGGGACAAGAATTTGGAATAAAATTAGCGCAAAGACTTGAAAAAGGACTAGTGCAAGGATTTGGACAAAAATTAAGATCAGGAATAAAATGAGGAGAAGGATAAAGGTTTGGACCAAGATCGAAGAATGGAATTCGACCAGGATTAAGACAAGAATTTCGACAAATATTGGAACAGGAATTAGAGTAAAAATTTAGACATAATTAAAACAATATTAAGGACCAGATTAGGAGAAGGAAATGGATAAGAAATGGTATAAGGAATGAACAAGGATTTGGGCACACTTAGGACCAGATTAAACACAAAGATTGGGTAAAGAAGTGGGACAAAAAAGGGTATAAAAATTGGGTATAACCGATTACTCGGATATATCGGTTATAATCAAGTAAGGTTATATAAAAAATACCATTTTTTCTGTTAATAGAGACCACCTTAAAAATAATTTGTGTGGTACTAAAATCCACTCAAGGTAAGCTTTTAAATAAGGTGGTGACACTGCAAACCTTTTTTTCCACTTTAATGTATAACCTGTGAAATAAAATTATTCTGGAATGTTTCTGTTATTGTTCGGTTTTTTTTTTTTAATATATTTTCTAACTTGTTTCTGAAAGTTGCACTATTCTAAAAACCAATTCGAAATAGAGGGTAATGGGTTTTTATCTTAACGGATTCTTCAGGTTCTATATAAA
Organism: Pherbina coryleti; assembly: GCA_943735915.1. Taxonomy (NCBI): domain Eukaryota; kingdom Metazoa; phylum Arthropoda; class Insecta; order Diptera; family Sciomyzidae; genus Pherbina; species Pherbina coryleti. The sequence goes on along the minus strand of OX030950.1, from coordinate 50,177,233 downwards.
ACAGATATTAAACTTTTTCCTTGAAATAGTTAGAGACATCAATAATTTTTTTAGTTATAAATAAAAATAAATTAATTTTTTCGAGAAAACTTTTCTCCAATCACTACAAAAAATATTCCGCCATCACTGTCAGCTCAGATCGTAAGGTGTGAGACGTAAAAAGTATCCATTTAAGTTACTGTTAGTAAGTGAAAATTTAAAAAAATAAAAATAAATAGAAACTACATTCGACATTTTCATCACATTTTGCATTTTAGTAAATGATTTAATAATGCAACTACGAGTACAACATAACATGACAATATTATTTTTGACATTTTTTTTTTTTTTTTTTTTTTGTATTTTGAATACTTATTACAAAATTTGACAAATTAAAAATTTTACAATAGAACAAAAGACAATAAAATTTTGATTTCAATGACAACGACTTAAAAAACGCAGATAAAATGATGCACTGATGAAGTAATCTCAATATTTTTGATGTTTTAGTGGTAGCGGTGCTCGAATCATTTTTTGTTTTGTTAGAGTTTAAACTTTAAAGCGTTCCAAATTGTACCTGATCATCATCATCATCAGCATCGTCATCGCTGTCGTCGTTGTCATCATCACCATCACCATGGTTCTTGCTTCTAACAGAGCCTGCGGAGTGTTTTTTATTACCATTGATAGCTTTGGGTGTTTTTGGTGTCGTTGGTATTTTACCATTTTCTAGCGATAGTTTTCCAAGAGATTTTACCGAGGTCGCGCTATGCAAACGCTTCTCATTTTCCGCATTCTTTTTAACAACTGTTTCATTGTTGATATTTTCTTCTAGGCCACTCGTATTGTTAGGTGTTTTGGGCGTGGCCAATACATGATCTACATGATTTTCATTTCTTGAATCATTTTCTGTTGGTACTTCATCCAATCCTTCCGGTTCGTTATTATTTATTTCGTTTTCTGCCTGGTCCGCTGGAGTAACGCTATGTACATCATTGGACTTGACTTCATTGTCTTCCTCTTCTTCAGCTTTATTTTCTGTTTCGTTTTCGATTTTGTCCTCTTCAGTCTCTTTACTCATCTCATTGGGCTCTTCTTCTTCATCTCCACTTTCAGTCTCGTCAGTTTCATTTGTTGTCACATCTTCTGTTTTAGCTTCTTCATTGGCCTCTTTTTCATTTTCTTCAGCATTTTGGCTACCATTTTCTTTGTCAACATCAAAGTCTTCATATTTTATGGGCTCTTCCTTATCCTCAGTACCTTTTTCGTCATCATTTTCATTCTCATTGCTATGCTCTTCGCTTTCTTTTTCTTTCTCGTCTTCCTTATTATCATCTTTATCAACATTTTGCTCAGTATTTTCGATTTCTTCCAATCTAACTGTTTCATCGAGCCTTTCTTCATCAGTTTTATGCTCCAAGTTTGCTGGTTCACTCTCTTCCTCTAATGCGGATTCTTCCTCTTCTTTTGTATCTTTTGCGGACATTTCCTCTTCACTTTCATCATCATTTTCTTTTGTTTCTTCTGTTGTTTCTTCTGTCGTTTCTTCTGTTGTTTCTTCTCTAGTTTCTGCTAACTCATCATTTTTAACAACCTCTTCATCTTCTTTAGCATCATCATTTGTTTCCAACGTTTCCTCTTCTTTGTTATTGTTATTTTCGACATCTGTTTCCGGTTGTGCTTCTTGATTAGCAACATCAGCATCATCAGCAATATCTTCATCTTGATTCTCAGTAGCTTCCTCCATATTTGTTGTTGTTGGTGTTGTTGGCGTGTCATTCATATCATTCGAAATGTTCTGCAAAAGTAAACAATTGTCGACTGATTTCTTTCTAGTTATATAAGGAATATCGTAAATTTTTTATCGAATATCGTAAAACGTATAACGTAAAACTTGAATTGCGCTAAGAAGTACAATTTTGGATATTAAAAGAAATAAATTGGCAATAATCTGTTGATCAAAAGTGTGCAAGATTCTTTTTTTTTTTTAATTATGCACAATATGGCAAAAACTTGCAGAGCTTTTTCAATTTCAAAAGCTAAAGAGTTGAAAAAATGGCAGCAAAAATAAATGTTTAAATGTTTTAGGGTCAAAAAACAAAAACGAAAAAAAAAAACAACAGTGAAGGAATGGAAATTTTGAATGCCAATTTGAGGTTAGAACGAAATAAAAAAGCTTAATTTTTGAAAGCTTTACAGGTTAAAAGAAAAGCAAGTATGTTTTTGAGCTTTACCAATATTAGTCTTATAATATTCTTATAGAAAGTTTTAATTTGGCCGACAATGGCTTACTTTTGACAGCTAACCATATATATGTTTGTATATGTATTTTTGTATTTTATACATACAGTTATATATGAGCATAAAATTTAAAAAATGGGCATATGGCGTGATTAGTAATAATTTGAAAGTGCTTAAAAATTAAAAAAAAAAATATATTTTATCAACAAGGTCAAACATTTTGTTAAGTTTAAAACAAAAAATAAAAGCTTCTTCTACTTGTATTTACAAACGTGCTTATAAAAGCTTTTTTTATAAAAATTATTTTTGTTTCCTTTTAGAATTATGTACACAAGAGTTGGTTTAGATATAATATTATTATTTTTTTGTTCACCATAATTAATAAATAAGCTTTTGGTTGTGAGCTTTTAGTAGCAACTAAAACTTTTAAATGTTAAAAAATTTAATTAAAGTGCAATTTAAGCTTATGTGTTATTAATTAGTTTACCTCATCAGTTGCATCTTTTTCATTCTCATGCACAACTTCTGGTTCGATTGTTGCTTCAACATCGTTTTCTTTTGGTTCTTCTGGTTCTTCTGATTCTTCTGGTTCTGCTTCTGTTGTCTCCACCGCTGCAACATCTGCTTCTACTACATCTGCCTCGTCTTCGTCAGGCTTTTCATCTTCATGCATTTCAATTTCACTAAATGGCGTGCATTTTTGTTTTTAATGTCGAATTTTATAAAATAAATATATATATATATATATATTTGTTTAAAGTAAAGCTTTCTAACTACAAAAACTCTAGCATTAAATTTTCATAAAAGCTCACTATTTTGGTGCTTTGCAATAAATCGTAAGAGCTTATACTATTAAAGCTCTTTAAAAGAAATAAAAACAAATTATAATAAACAACTAAATTTTTTTTGTCAATGAAAACGTTTTAAAAATTAACTAAAAATATTATATACCTCAGCAGCACATTCTTGGAATTACGTATTTCCGTGTATTTTAAAATAAAAAAAAAATTTATCCGAATGCTATAAAATATATGTAAATTTTAGGAAAGCAACGGTCAATGTTATTTATCACAGCTTCTTTTTACCTATCTGAACTTAACTCCCTAAAATATTTTAAGAATAGCCTAAAATTCTGTCAAAAGCTTGACAACGTAGATAATTAATTTGCTTTTGGCAGCATTGAAACTCATTCTTTAATGGCTTAAAGCTTCTTTTAAAGCTTATTTCAAACAACAGAAATGTTTGATCAGCTTAGTTTTGAGCGTGTTTTAAGGTATGTTTGTGATTGTAAATATTGTTGTACGATTATAGGTATACCAGGGTACGTAAAGGTCCGCTCATGTGACCTGGCGAGTATGAACGAAGCTCAGTTTGAAGCATGCTCACCAGTGTTGCATTGGAACGTACTGTCGTACTATAACGGGTACGTTTTTATTTTGAGGGTACGAGATATTTTTGTGTAGGTGCCTTTTTATTATTTTTGAAGCACGTATTATAATAGAGAGAAGTACGATTTTGAAAGAAGGTAAAGAGGACCGTTTATTATTTTACATCACTTTCAAAACGGCTGGGTGAAAAAGTAGGTCGAAAATCTATTTGGTTTCCTAGTTTATGTCAAAATTTTTTTCAGTTGATTATTATTTTTTTATTTTTCCAAAATACTTTAAATTTTTTTCAATTTTTTTTTTTTTTTTAGAGTACCTTTTAATTTCTCCTGATGCAACCGTGATGCTTACCTGCCTTTTATAATGTCTCTCATTCGATTATTAAAACAACATTTTCAAATAAATTTATTGTGCTTAATCATGTACTAAAACATTATCGGGCATTCTGTCGCTCTCAATAAGGGAGCTTTCTCTGCTACTATGCGTTTCCTATAGCAACAGTGAAAGCTTTCACTAGTGTTTGAATGCTCACCAATGTACTAAACCGATATAAAGTATTTGTAACTTACGCTTCACATAAACTTTTATCGGTTCTCTGGACTTCTTATACAAAAACAATCGGACATTCAATGAAACAAAATGTGTCATTGGTAATTATTGGGATGAATGGAATCATTTGAGAAAAACTATAACTTTATGGTCAATAGGTTCCATCAAGATTTTGTATGCAACTATTTGATTCATAGGCACTATTTTGTATTCTGTTGATTTCTTGAATGGGAGTTTATTATTTTACTAACAGATTCCAATGACACTATCAATAAAACTTAACTAATAGGGTTATACGAGCTTCTTGGGACTTATAGACTATTTGCATAGAAATTGATGATTCTAAGGTGAACCGACTCAACTAACATCTATAACTTTTTGGTACCCAGAAACTTTTTTGGTTTCTTAACTTATTGGGTTATAAGAAATTTTTCGGATCTATAGACTCTTAAGAAAGAAATTAATGATGCTAAGGCAAATTGGCTCAACTGACAATATCTGGAACTTTTTAGTACATACGAGCGTTTTTGATTTCTTTTGACTCCTTCGACAAATATCTTTAATGACAAAAAAAAAATGTTCCTATGATCCAACTAGTTCCAAAACAAGTCGTATTAGAACCTATTGGGCATAAAACAATCAATTTTTATACAAATAATGCACAGTCACTAAAAAAGCTCATATATCTCAACTAGTTACTACTAGTCCGCAGAACCGAAAAACTTCCCAAAGTCCTAACTAGTTCTAAAGAAATCATGGTGAAGCTTATTGACCAAAAAAATTAACGAATTATATCAAAGGAGTTTACTGAACCAAAAAACTTTCTATGACCTTACTCGTTTCAAAGATAATCTTAGTGGAGTGGAACCTTTAGGCTATAAAATCATAAATTTCAATCTATAACGTCGAAAGAACTAAAAAAAGTTTTCTATGACCATACAAGTTCCATAGATAATGTCAGTGGAACATATTGGATATAGAATCACAGTATTTTGTTGAAGCCACCATAGAATTAAACAGCTTTCTGATGATCAAACCAATTCCATTGTTCCTAGAGAGTCTATGTTCCTATTTTCTAGCCAAGCTATAATCTATCACTAAATTTTAGATATTTTGGCATGTATAAGAGATACAAATTTTGCAAAGTGGTATTAGACTTGACCTAATATCATAGGAGCAACTTTAAGAAATTTTTATTTTGTTAAGTAATTTTTAACAATTTATACCATATTGAAATCCCTAACATGAACAATTTAAGTAAATTTTTCTAAAATTAAATCGTGTAAAGGATTCGAGAGTTCAAATTTGAAATCGTTTTGTTTTTTATGTGATCTAAATATCTTTCGAATTATTATGTTAAAATTAAATATAAAAAATTATATTAAAATTACATAATTGACATTTAAAATTGTACAGTTTTGAAAATCGGGACCGCAAAGAAAATTTTAGTAAATCTTTAAAACAAAAATTCTACATTATAGAAAAGAAATCAGTACACATCCTCTCTACAAATGCTTAAATTCTAGAAAATTTTCGGAATATATTTTTCACATTTTAAAATTTCGAGGAAATGCATCATAAAAATGCTTTTTTTCTATTAAAACTAACATCAAACCCCTAACACCTTACATATCAAATTCCATATGTATTGAAAAATTTCCTATAAAAACCAATCTAATTCCAAAAATACCAAATGTGCTGCTAAAGTTAATCGTTTTCGTCTAATATGTGGCTGTACTTACCCTTCAATAACATCTGCTTCCGAAATATTATCATTTGAACGATCATGAAAACCATTTGTCAAGATATCTGGTATTTTTATGTCTAATTTCTATAAATGAAAAAAAAATAACAAAAAAATTAACAATATCTTAACACATTATTGTACCTCTCAGAATTTTGCGCCCAACCCAATTTTGCTGCCTACTCAAAACTAAAAAACTAACCTTGCCATCGCCGGTGTCCTCACTCAAAGCCTCCCAATCGGTGGCAATATCTGGCGAAACTCTTGGCGCCTCCGGCACAAATACCAGAAAAGCGCGCTCAATTTCATGTGGCTTATGACGATAATACGAAGGTGTCTTCATTTTCTGTAAATTTTATGATCATATACAATGTGATTGCTATGCAATGATGATTTCAAATTTCGAACATACATAATCTTGAGCCTCTTCATCACAACCGGCTTGTGTGAGCAGCGTATAGCAGCGCATATTATTTTTACAGCTAGCAGCCCAGTGCAGCGGTGTCTTGCCGGTAATATCGGTCTCGTGGGAACCATCGGGCCAGACGCCTATTAAAAACTCCAAGATCATGGCATGACCCAGACCAGCAGCCTTGTGTATGACATTCAAGCCGTTGGCATCTTTGCATGTGATAAGCGCTGGTGGCACTGGTGGTTCCAAACTGGCCTGTAGTGTCTCCAGACTGTTGTCGATAACAGCTTGATGTACATCTTTGATGGAGTTCTAGGCAGGTGGAAGTCAAAAACAATCACATAATGTAACGAATAAGTTGAACACTGAAAAAGATTTAAGCTTCGAGCAATATCTTTAGATTCGAATTACCGAAAGTGGGTCAACTCTTCAGACCAAGAGGTTATTAATTCTCAAAAAATAATTTGACTACCATTACAAGATTTTTAGGAAAAATAAATTCAATATAAATTATAACTTTTTGGGGAGGTCAGTGAACTTTATAAATGAAAAGATACATGAAACTCTCGTTACTGGCTGTAGGTTTTTTTTTTCATATTTTATTAAATGAGTTTTTAATGAACAAAAAGAAACACAAATCTTTTAACTAAAAACGTTTCAAATTTTTTATAAGTATCAAATATCATGATTTCTGCTTATTTTTTACATGATGGCTTCAAGTTCAAGCATATCCTTTAACATTTTAAATACAACTTTTTTCACTTAAAATTCAGGTTTTATATTAATATAGGTTTCACTTGGTTTTAGAAGATTAATATTTCTAATTTATTAGTTTTTTTTTTTTGTGAATTTATATCTCAAGTAAAATATTTAGATACTAGCTTTTTCCCGGCGCGCGTTGCTGCACCCAGCAATTATATCGCAACATAATAATTATATTCGAAACTTTTCTTAGACCCATAGTTTAACACCACTGTCATTTTCCACTGCCCGTTACAGTTTCCCAGTTATAGTTACAGTTTAAATAGTAACTCCATTTTGAGTTTGTATGTAAATACTGCTACTTTTACTTTCAAAGCTATTCGATAATACAAATTTTAATTGTATGGGCGGAGCCACACCCCCTTATATAATGCCCGTCCCAGTTTTCTAGTAGATGGACATTGCCCAGTTTTAGTACAGTAGCCGACAGTGAGCATACAAACTAAATTACCAAAATGTAGCCAAATCGACGAAAACCATCGGAAATATAGCATTTTTATTGATTTGTGGGCGGTAAAAGGGGGTGTGACAGAAATTAAAACCATCTTGTGCTTAAAAAAATGTACTGCCAAAATTTCAGTTCTATCGACTCAGCAATTTTGAAGTTTACAGCCAACACACAGACATCATTTTGCTTTTTGTATATATATTTTGAATAAAGATTATTGGCTATAACTTTTGATTGGTAAGAGATACTGAGATAATTTTATTAAATTATTATTTTAGCTTGTAAATTTATTCAAAAATTTGAAACCACAATATTGGAAAAAAAAATTTCTTCAAAAAAATCAACGGGTAGGCCTTGTTTTTTGAATCACAAAAATGGTTTTTAATTTTTGCGTAAAATTGAAATAACTTTTGCTTATAAATGTTATAATTTTTGAATAGAGTTGAAAATTTACGAATTTGAATTTAAATTATTTTTACAACAAAAACAAATTTTGAGCCTTTTTTTGAGGAAAACTCCAAAATTTCAGACCTTTTTTGAAAAAAATATATAAAATACTAGCTGGTACCCGACGCGTTGCTGTCGTAGCGGAAATAATTTCTATCTCTATCTGAATCTCAAACTCAGTCTCAATCTCAATCTCAATCTCAATCTCAACCTCAACCTCAATTTCAATCTCTATCTCTATCTCTATTTCTATTTCTATTTCTATTTCTATTTCTATTTCTATTTCTATTTCTATTTCTATTTCTATTTCTATTTCTATTTCTATTTCTATTTCTATCTCTATCTCTATCTCTATCTCTATCTCTATCTCTATCTCTATCTCTATCTCTATCTCTATCTCTATCTCTATCTCTATCTCTATCTCTATCTCTATCTCTATCTCTATCTCTATCTCTATCTCTATCTCTCTCTATCTCTATCTCTATCTCTATCTCTATCTCTATCTCTATCTCTATCTCTATCTCTATCTCTATCTCTATCTCTATCTCTATCTCTATCTCTATCTCTATCTCTATCTCTATCTCTATCTCTATCTCTATCTCTATCTCTATCTCTATCTCTATCTCTATCTCTATCTCTATCTCTATCTCTATCTCTATCTCTATCTCTATCTCTATCTCTATCTCTATCTCTATCTCTATCTCTATCTCTATCTCTATCTCTATCTCTATCACTATCTCTATCTCTATCTCTATCTCTATCTCTATCTTTATCTCTATCTCTATATCTATCTCTATATCTATCTCTATCTCTATCTCTATCTCTATCTCTATCTCTATCTCTATCTCTATCTCTATCTCTATCTCTATCTCTATCTCTATCTCTATCTCTATCTCTATCTCTATCTCTATCTCTATCTCTATCTCTATCTCTATCTCTATCTCTATCTCTATCTCTATATCTATCTCTATCTCTATCTCTATCTCTATCTCTATCTCTATCTCTATCTCTATCTCTATCTCTATCTCTATCTCTATCTCTATCTCTATCTCTATCTCTATCTCTATCTCTATCTCTATCTCTATCTCTATCTCTATCTCTATCTCTATCTCTATCTCTATCTCTATCTCTATCTCTATCTCTATCTCTTTCTCTATCTCTATCTCTATCTCTATCTCTATCTCTATCTGTATCTCTATCTCTATCTCTATCTCTATCTCTATCTCTATCTCTATCTCTATCTCTATCTCTATCTCTATCTCTATCTCTATCTCTATCTCTATCTCTATCTCTATCTCTATCTCTATCTCTATCTCTATCTCTATCTCTATCTCTATCTCTATCTCTATCTCTATCTCTATCTCTATCTCTATCTCTATCTCTATCTCTATCTCTATCTCTATCTCTATCTCTATCTCTACCTCTATCTCTATCTCTATCTCTATCTCTATCTCTATTTCTATTCCTATCTCTATCTCTATCTCTATCTCTATCTCTATCTCTATCTCTATCTCTATCTCTATCTCTATCTCTATCTCTATCTCTATCTCTATCTCTATCTCTATCTCTATTTCTTTCTCTATCTCTATCTCTATCTCTATCTCTATCTCTATCTCTATCTCTATCTCTATCTCTATCTCTATCTCTATCTCTATCTCTATCTTTATCTCTATCTCTATATCTAAGTCTATCTCTATCTCTATCTCTATCTCTATCTCTATCTCTATCTCTATCTCTATCTCTATCTCTATCTCTATCTCTATCTCTATCTCTATCTCTATCTCTATCTCTATCTCTATCTCTATCTCTATCTCTATCTCTATCTCTATCTCTATCTCTATCTCTATCTCTATCTCTATCTCTATCTCTATCTCTATCTCTATCTCTATCTCTATCTCTATCTCTATCTCTATCTCTATCTCTATCTCTATCTCTATCTCTATCTCTATCTCTATCTCTATCACTATCTCTATCTCTATCTCTATCTCTATCTCTATCTGTATCTGTATCTCTATCTCTATCTCTATCTCTATCTCTATCTCTAACTGGAAAGACTCGTGGAAATTGATAACCAAATTTCGAGGCTGTGCTACTTACAATTCCAAAGTTATTCGATATCGCAAGTTTGGCTTGTATGGGCGGAGCCACACCTCCTTGTTCAATGACGTCTCAGTTTTCTAGTAGAAGAATATCACCCAATATTAATTCCATACTGAATTTCGTTGTTAAACGACATTTATTTATTTATTTATTTATTTTATTTATTTATTTATTGGCCAAACAAGGCAATTTACTTATTCTATCATTATGTTTCTTTTTTTTTATTGTTTTTTTTTTCTCTCTCCTTTCCTTGTTTTTGTGTTTGAAGATGTGCAATTCGATGTGGGCGTAATCCGCCCACCTGAATGACATGATTTCAAAAACACGCCAAAAAGGTAGGAAGAAGGGAAAAGGAACTTATATACGATTACTACTATGTTAGCTTATGATTAATTTAGATTTATTAACCAAAACAAAACAAGCAAGGCTTACACAAATATGTACAGCTCTGAAGCTTGGGTTAATTTTGATTGTTGAGGGATTTAAATAGAGCTAGCTTGAAAGAGGATTTGGACATGGAAGGTGAGTAGAATACTGAAATGTTATTAAATTCTCTACAGCATCGATTGATGGGTTCGTTATTGGCATATGTTGTATGGTGCTGATATTCAGTTAACAGTCTAGTATGCCTAGAACGTCTTATTGGATTGTTGGTAGGTGTTCCAAAGCTATCTGATATCAAAAATTTAAAGTGTATGGGCGGAGCCACACCCCTTTTTTCAAAACCCATCCCAGTTTTATAGTAGATATATCACCAAGTGGCAACTCCATACTGAATTTCATTATTATACGGCATTTAGTTCCAAAGCTATTCGATATCATAAATTTTAATTGTATGGGCGGTGCCACACCCCTTTGGCCTATACTGGCTCAATTTTGCAAGTCGAAAGACACGACTAAATAGAACGTTCTAACCGAGTTTCATTAATGTGTGACTTATAGCTTGAAAGTTATACTGAAAATTTGGCTGAAAAATTGCCACGCCCCACATTCAACGCCCATAAAATTTTACGTGTGGAACGGCTCTTGTAAATTGAGATAGAACACCGAATTCCGATACTATGCGACCTATAACTTCAGAGCTATTCGCTACCGTAGATTTGGGTTGTATGGGAGGTGCCACGCCCCCTTATTTTAGGGGGATGAAAAATAGATGTTGTTCGATTCTCACCCCTGACTAATATCCTCGCTAAGGATCACGAAAATCGGTCGAGCCGTTTCGGAGGAGTTCGATCACGCACCCCGTGACAGAAGAATTTTATATATTAGATATATACTCAACTAACGGTATTTTTGCAATAAGGTTTTCATAGTACTTTGATGAAGCTTTAAGACAAAAAAAAATTTAACAAAATTTATAAAAAAGCAGCGGAGATATTTGAATCGAACGTCACAAAATTAAAGTTCTGATTGTTTTTTTCCCATTTTTGAGCAACGATGTTGCATTAAATATATCGTTGTAGTAAAATTTTTCATAGTTTTCAACATGGTTGAATAAATAAGGTTGTCTCGTGGCTGATCGTACTCTCTTCTCAGTACCCATAATTGTCAAAATCAATGAAAAGATACAACAACAACTTCATCGGCTTTGCATGTTAATAATTTCCACTTTCAGATTTTGTATGAGCTGTCAACTTCGATTAGACATTTATGGGAACTCGCTCTCACCCATGCGACAACCTTATTTATTCAACTATGGTTTTCAAGATATGTTCATGTTTTTGATGTCAAAATAACGGAAATTTCTTTAGTTTTACTAAATTTAAGAAATATTTTATATATTGTAAATATTTGCGTATGTAACCTAAGAAAACAACTAAAAATAGGCGATTTTGTAAAAAATTTGTACTACAGCACCATTTGGTGTCCAAGGTGGTTCAAAGAAGATACTGTCAAAAAACTCATTGTACCTGAAAACTACTATATACCAATTTTCATTCTAATCCCATGAGCGGTTTGGGAGTTTTAGGTGGTTTTGTAAAAAATTTGTACTACAGCGCCCTCTGGTATTCAAGATAGGTCAAAAAAGATAGCAGCAAAACACTCAGCGTACATGAAACCCACTGTATACCACTTTTCATTCTAATCGCATAAGTAGTTTGTGAGTTTTAGGCAGTTTTTTAAAAAAATTGTACTACAGCGCCCTCTGGTGTTCAAGGTGGATAAAAATTGATAGCCCACAAACACGCACCGTACCAAAAAACTTCTATACACAAATTTTCATGCTAATCGGATGAGTAGTTTAGGAGTCTATTGCGGCCTTACAAACATAAGCTCCTTTTTTATATATTTAGATATTAATATTTTATGCTGAACATTTTTCTCTTTCCTTAGGACATAGTGTGGTTTAATGAATTTTAATGATATGTTTTTATAACTGAAGAAATTTGAAAACAGCTCCACTTTCTATTTCTATTTCTGGTTCTCTATTTCATCTGGTTTAAGTTTTACACTCAATATTTCCATCCAATCTTTCCAACCAATGTTTCCACCCATATACACAATATGAAAAGACACTTGAGTCTATTAGACTCAAGGCAGTTTTTCGATCTTAGGTTATGTTAGGGTAGGTTATAAAGAATTGTGCCCTATTGGCTATAGTGCTTTCACGGGAGCATTTAACGGGAGTCTATTGCGATTCTCTCTCTTTTTTTTAAGCCTTCATAGTTTGTAAGCCAATCTCTTCCGCTTCGTAAAATCGCCTATAACTGTTGGTAAATACGATTATTTATGATATTTTAATTAAATTACTTTGCAATATTACTCACGTCCCTTCCGGTAGATTTCTACCAGGTATTAATTTTGAGTATTTTTTAACCCATACAAAAAATTATTGCATTTGAAGTACAAAGAGTTAAATATGAAATGGAAAAAGTTTTTTTTATATTGAAAACAAATTTGAGCTTTAGGCCAAGCATGTTGACTACAAGACCATATAAAGACAAACAAGGCAACAACCAACAACAACAACAACGGCTTTTTATAGAGCAAATCACACAGCAGACTATACAGACTGTTTCGTTGGCCGCTGCACCAACTCATCAGCAGTCTTACATGACTTTTCGCTGTGATCCACTCAATCTACTTAGGTTCTACTTATACTGCCAATATGCTGAGAAAGTTACCCGGTAGTCTATTTTGACAGAGAGAACGCTTTTTACATTAGTAACTGAGTTCTTCTCTTTAGGCCTAAAGCTCAAATTTCTTTTCAATATAAATAATGAAAGGTCATATTCAAAATTTAATTTTTTTTTTGTTTATAAAGAATTTTTGTTGGACTTATAAAGAGTTGAATTTTATTTGGAAGAAAGTGTATTTGATATGTAATAGGTGGTATTTGAAGTTAAAAACCGTAGAGATATAACCTTAATGTACCGGAACATTGTTGAATATCTTCAATGCATTTTACTTAACGACCAAAAAGAGGCCAGAAACATCTCAATAAACAGTTATAATAATATATGCCATATAGTATTGGGGACAGTTTACGTAAAGCGAACGTCCAACAAAAGTTTTTCTCATTGATTTTATTTCTTTAAGGTTATGTTACATCTCCATAAGTCCCTAGTTTGTTCACAAAATTTTTCTAGTTCAAAAACTAGTTATCGAGTACGAGCATAGTTAAACCACATCAAGACACAATATGACTTGACCCATATCTCTTATATATGTTTTTGGTTTTTTTTATTTCTTATTTACGAGTACTTTTTATTATCCGATTTTTATTCTGAGTTCAAAATTTTTTACACAAGGTAGGGTTTTATAGAGAAATATTATACACAAAAAGAAACAAAATTAAATATAAATATATCAAAATTTTATTCTCATTTTATTCGCATATTTTTATTCTCTACAGTTCTATAAATCATAATTGATTACAATTATCTAATTTATTGCACTTTATTTTAAAATAAAAACAACATGAAAATCATAAAGAGGTCATGATGCAGGAATTTCAATTTTGTTTAGCTTTTTGAGCAAGAGAATCGAATCGTTATTTCATAAGCGTTTATACTTTTTGATGGGGTTTCCCTAAGTTTATAATTAAATGAGTCACCTTTTTTTTTTGTTTTGTTTTTTCATTCCATATTGTTTTTGGTAATATACTATTCGTGGTGTTCCCTTTATGACGACAAACTCTGAAGAGTATTTCTACTTTTCAGAAAATAAAACCGGTTCATTGCCTTAGTTTATATTATCTTTATGGGTCTCGTCATAGTCAAAGCTATCTTACTTATTAAAGCTTTTAAACAACTTAGCGGTTTATTCATGTTTTAGTCATTCATGACTTTTGAGATATTTTTTCCATCTCTTTTAAGGCAAGGTAATGTATTTTATTTTTTGGTAACTTTTCTGAAGAAATACTCGCTGATTGTTTTGATAAATGTACATTCCCTGAACAACAAAGAATATAGCCAGAGACTTAAACTAATGTTACTTTTTGGCAGAAGACTATTTAATTGATTTTGTTTATACACTTCTACTTGTGTTTTCTAAATGCCAAGCTAGTGATTGTTATGTTTTGTATTTCGGTTTTTTTTTTCTTAACAATTTCTTCTCTTTTTTATTATTGGGGTTGATGACTATTAATAAGTCTTATAATAACTATTAAGCATATAACACATTAAGCTAACTTTTCGGTAGCTTTTTTGGGAACAATACCTTCTGATTGTATTAACTTATGTTCTTCTTCCGGTGTTCCCTCAATGACACATGGTTGAGTCATATATAGTAAACGCTGATGTAACTTTTTTAGTAAAAAATCTGTTGGCTTGCTTTAAGCAGTTTTGACTGGTGTTCCCTTTTAAAAAAGAAAGGCATTTTTTTTAATGTTTTTATTAGGGATGTTCCCTTAATGCACCACTCATAGATCTGTATTTTTAATTTTTCAAAAGAAAACCACCATGACAAATTAGCGGTAATCATGTTACTTTTATTTGAAGTTTTTTGAAACCTCAAGAAACAACCATAACTGTGGTAACGATTTACTATTGTTACACTTTACCCCTTAATTTAGAATATGATTTAAAAAAAAAAATTTTTAACTTTTTGATTTTAACAATACGTAATTGTCTTTGTCTATATAGTATTCATAGATGTTCTCTTAATGACGAAATTTAAAAAAAATCGTCTTAATATCCACTTACAAATACCCACTTTAAGGGCAAAAACAGTTAGACTCAAAGAACTTAAAAACTTTAAAAAATAAAAACGCGTCGAATGAGCTTAAAACTATATCGAAATCAAAGCAATGTTATTAACATTTTAAAAATAACCCAATAAATTGGTTATTATATATATCAGAAAAAGGGAGGAGTTAACAACAAAAATAACTCAACTTCAACATGCTCCGATAGCGGTAAACCAGTATGATCGAATTTTCGAAGATACACATGAGTTAAGCCTAAGAATGATAGAAAAATAGATTATGCATTGTGCAGCTCCGTTATGTTGTTTACTTTTCATTTTGACATTTCTAGCTATGAACAAAGTATTTTTTACGATCATGACGTCACGCTAGACCAAGTTTGTTTCTTGAATCTTTTGCTATTGTTTCATATTTGTTCACATTCTGAACAAGACTTGACAGAAAGCCATATCGTAAGCTCATATCGTAAGTCTATCGTGACGTAGATGCGCAGATAGTTGAAAATTATTTTTACGATCTGCGCAATCTATTTTTCTATCATTCTTGAGTTAAGCCTATGCCTGAAAGTATGACACGATCAAAGTTAACCTTGACACAGGATCATAAGTAGATAAGAACTTATTTACTAAAGTAAAAGCGTTCTCTTTGTCAAAATAAACTTCCGGGTAACTTTGTCCGCATATTGACAGCATAAGTAGGACCTTAGTAACTTGAGTGGATCACCGTGAAAAGTCTTGCAAGACTACTGATGAGTTACTGTAGCGGCCAACGAAACCATCTGTCTAGTCTGCTGTGTGATTTGCTCTATATAGAGCCGTTGTTGTTGTTGTTGGTTGTTGCCTTCATTATCTTCATGTTGTCTTGTTGTCAACATACTTGGCATAAAGTCAAAATGGTTTTCAATATAAATAATACCATGTTAAATACAAAAAAAGTAAAAAATAATTTTTTAATAGTTGTTGGTTAAATAAAAACTTTTTTCATCTATGAAAAAGCCTCGACTTTCAAGTTACAGAAAATTTTTTGATTTCACATTATCACAATTTTAAAAAATTTAAAATTGAGTTTTTTTTTCTTTTAATTTAAGGCTCTTATCGTCGTTGCGCATACAAAAAAGGTTATGTGTTTTTGAACAATTTTTCAGGAGACGAAAAAAACATTTTTGTTTTTTAACAATTTCAATACTATTTTCACATAGCTGGCTAACTTTCACATTTGTTTACTTCTGAACCAATAAGAATATCAAGCAACCATTTAGTGAATAGATGGGGCATACATATGGCTATTAAATGGTAAAATAAAAAAAAAATCGAAATTTTTCACATAGCCTTTTTTGTATGCGCAACGACGTTATGATATATAAAAAAAAAACCTATCTATGGTTTATCTCTACGAAAAACCACATATTAAAGTCACGCAAAATATTTGGATTTAACTATATTTTCACATATAAAAAACTAATTCCAGTTAAATCATTATCTTTATACATACATATTTTATATGATATTTTACCTTTAAAATGGTACCAATATTTCTTAATTTGAAGTCAAAAAATTTTTATATTTTGTCTATAGGGCACCACACTGTAAAGTATTCGACCCTAAAACCCAGACATTTTGAATTTTTTTTTTTTAGAAATCTTAAAAAAAACAAACTAAATCAAATTAAATCATCGAGATAGCTCGGAAGTTCTACTCGTAAACGAACACTTTTATGATAATTTTCCAAAATTTTTCCTTTCTCATAATTTCCGGAGTTTTTTTAAAGCCGTTCATAACGATTTTTGTGCCAGAATTACAAAATCCAAAATGATGAATAAAATTTTTAAATTTTTTGTATATATTTTTTCTTACTTTTTAAATTTTAATATTTGGTGTTTCACAAGTTAAGGGACCTTATCTTCCCGGAATCAAAGATCGTTTTTTTCTTAAAATTACATTTATACTATTTATAAAAAGCAAAGTAAGTTCTGTCTGATGGCTATAGACTCCAAAACTGCTGGGTCGATTGAGCTGAATTTTTGACATTCGGTTTTTTAGAATAAAAGATGGTTGGGAAAAAAATTGTTGCCAAGCCCATTTTTACCGCCCACAAATAAAAAAAATACTATGTTTAAGACGGTTTTGTTTGCATTAAGCTAAAGTTTGATAAATTAGCTTGTATGGTTACCAAAAATGGGCGTGGTCGAACTATAACTACTCCCGCTTTTCAGAAATAATTACAATTCTTAAGTTGTACATATTTTGATAGTGAAACTTGATATGAAAGTGCTATGGGTCTATAGTGGCGGTCTCGTTATACATAAATGTTGCCTCGTCTGCCGTCCATCCAAATACATACCGTCCATCCAAATACATATAGAAATGAAAAATTAATTTTGGGTGGGACGAAGTTTACCGGGTTCGCTAGTAATTTTATATTTTTTCTAATTACTTGTTTTAGTTATATATTAATTTGTGAGGATTTTTTATTTATAATTTTAAAAATTTTTTGTAATCTCTAGTTCCCAGTTTTATCGATCTTACCAGAACTTCTATAAGAATATTCCGAGGTTTAAAAATAAATTTGTAATAAAAATATGCGAAACATCGCGCAAAATAAATTTCATTTCATTTACTTATTTTAATATAAATATTCTTGTTTCCAGGCGTGTTTTTGGATGCGCCATTTTTAAAACTTTAAATTTTGATAAAGATCTTGTGATCCGCGTATCCGCAAACCCCCAAGTACAAATTTTAATAAACATTAAATTCAAAAAGAAACCCTTGGAAATTTTTCCTTGTACAAATTTGTACAAAATTTACACTAGTACCATAAAATAATAAAATATATACCTATAGAATATAACAACACGGAATAATTGAATTGGAAGGGAAAATATTAGGTGGGACATCCTCAAAGGGTTAAATATATAAAAAGTTGTATCGAACGTTGTTTGAAATATTCATGACCATGTGCGTGTTAAGCGACTTACGACTGAAGAATCGATTTTTGGTCATTAACCATAATGAATAAAAAATTTGTTAAAAAATAGAAAATAGACATAGAACCTTTAGTTTAAAACTCGAATTTTTCAAATTTTATCATACTTACCATTACATACGGCACTGCAGCTAGAAAACGCTTCACTTTCGCATTAGTGCTAGCCTGTTGGCGCAGGCGATTACCCTGCCCCGCCCACAAAATACGTGTTAATTTGCCGATATCCTTTTCATGCATCCAAATGCGTATCGTTGACAGCTTGACGGAGAAATCTAAAAGAATTAGTTTTAAATATTAAATAAAAAATTAGACAATGGAAAAACCGGCTAAAAATACTGCTGCTTCTGCCAACTTCGTGCATGATTTGGCGTTACTTAAACTTTATTTTTATAATTTTCAATAGCTTTTCTTTAGTTTGATTTATTTTTCTCATACCTGCTGAAATTCGCGTGTTTGTCATGTTCTCAAAATAAAATTAAAATAATGCCATTCAAAGAGTTAGTGAAACTTTTTGAATTTAGCAGCGTCAGCTGCCGCCATTTTGGCAGCCATTTAAATTAAAATGTGTGTCTATTACAGTAGGAGAGAGAAAGCAAGCAGACTACAGGGTGAAAAAAACGCTTGTGGCACTTAATAGGAAAAACGAAATTGATTTGAAATAAGTAAACTAACTGGCATGACCTTCATTTCAGGAAAGCATGATGAATGGGCATGGTTTGCTGTGTAACTTTCCACCGTGTGTGATAGTGTGTTTAGTGCATGTGTGTGACTGACCTTCTTTTTGTTACTACTTTATTTTATTCGATTTAAAGTCAAGTTATTTCCAATTCCAAACAAGGAAAACTGATATTTACACCCAAGCGTGCCGCATCTTTGCTGTTGACGGGCTTATATGGTGCACCTGTGTCTTACTTTCTCAATAAATAAAGTATAACTGCAGTATTTCCACTCTTGGTTTTTACGTCGTTTATATTCGGTTGAATATTTGTGTCAATGTCTGTTGCATGTCTGTCCATCAATTGCTTGTTTATATTTATTTAATGTTTTCCACTCATATTCCAATCAGGGCAAATTTTACTTGTATTGTGTTCGAAGTGAGTTTGGAAAAGTTATGGGAGAAAATTTTAATTCATGCATGGAACCTTTGCCTTTAACAACACATTAAAGCTTTTTCGGAAGCTCTCTTGAAAAACTAATATAAATTTTTAATGCACAAAAACTTCTATATACATTAGACCTTATCCAAAAAATGTATGCTGAACACCATCTAATCTGAAGTATTTTTTAAAGATCGAAAAACTTCGAAAAAAAACTTTTTTTTTTCGCGAACGTAGAGGTGCGAAAGTTTTAAGTTTTTCTTCATATCTTCGGCATTTACAGTCCAATATTAAAGAATGGTATATCGATATTTTTGTCTCGACCTCGACCTCAATGACCTTTAGAGGAAAAAATTGTCTTCCTCAAGACAAAAATATCGATATATTTTATCTTTAAGTTCGAACCGTAAATGTCGAAGATATACGCAAACTTTTAACGGCTGTATTCATAAAAAATTATGAACCTCTTATAAAGCCTTCATAAGGAAAAAATCGAAAAAAATTAAAAAACATTATTCATAAACGTTCAATAGCGCCATTTTAGGTCAACTTGAAGTTGCTTCAGGAGCAGTGTGTAGCGTTAAAAGTCTCTTTCAAATGCTTTATAAATGAGAGAATTCTAAAAATGGATGAAACCTTCAATAAACCCTCAATTAAGAATTTTTAAATTTTATTTTGTTTTCATCTGAGCACAAATTATGTCAAAAATATATCAAATTGTTACAAAATATATCAAAAACAAAGAAAATGTCAAAAAATTATTGAAAATGTTTGTTTATAAATGAGAGGATTTTTAAAAATGGCTGAACGTTCAATAAAGCCCTCATAAAGCATTTTTATAATTATTTGCTCTCATTTTAGCACAAATATTGTCAAAAATAATTAAAAATATTTCAAAACTTGGAAAATAAGTCAAAAAAATTCAAAATATATAAAAAAATTCAAAACAAAAAGAAAATAAAAACAAGAAAATTTGTCAAAATATTTACAAAATAAGATAATAAAATGACAATTTTTTTCAGTGCAGAGGGTAGCTTCAAAAAAATATTGATGGTTAAACATCAAAATGTTGACGAAATTGTGACAAATAAATGAAAAGTCATTGAATTTATCAAATACACAAACCATTATTGACACTCTTCCCACTTAAAATCGAAAGTGTTCCTATTTTAACTACAAAGCAGCTACATAATTTTTATGAATAACAAAATTGTAAAAGACTTTTTAACATTAGAAAGCTTTTTAACTATTGAACGTTTTAAAGCTATTTTAAGATATTTTTATGAAACCGGCTGTAAAATTTTAATTATAAAAATTAACCCTTAAATGCACAAGGCGCCCGATTTTTACCGAAAAAATATATTTTATGCAAAATTGAGTAAAAAATAAAAACTGCGTTTTTAGTTTTGAAAAATTTTTTTTTAACAAAAAAGTTTTTGTATCTATAAAGATTCAATGTGAATTTACCCACATCTAAAATCCCTATTAAAATTTATCAAAATAAAAGAAATGTGTTATGAAATTTTTATTAATTCATTTATTTTAAAAAGTTAAAATTATCAAAAACTGCAGGAAGTGCACACTAGCTATGGAATAGTGCAGGATTTTTCGATTTCGATACGCTGGGACCTTTTATTTTTTGAGGTTTGATAAAGAAATGCATAAGCCAAAAAAATTAGAGAGATGGGAAGGGGGTAAATGGCGTCGCATCAAGGTCAAAGTTGAAAAATGTACGAGATTTTCAGACAAATCAGCCTGCAGATGCTCAGGAGTTGCCGATAGAGCAGTAGTTTGTATCACTAACCCTCATTAGTTTTCTATCCTCAACATTTTTTCCAAATATACTTACCCCCTTTCTCCACCCCTTTGGGGGGTTTCCATACAAAAGTGTCGTTTTTATGAAATTTACTCCCAAGCCTCCCACTGCTACCAGAATGCCCCTAGAGGATACATGTTTATGCCCAACCCCCATTTATTTGTTCTAAGCAACATTTCTTCTAAAGAAACTAACCCCCTATCTCCACCCCTTAAGGTGACCCCTATACAAAATTTACTTTCTTAACGGAATTTTAAGGTTTCCAGGTTGTCCTAAGAGAATTTATTTGTATCACCGACCCCCATTTATTTATTCTCACCAACATTTCTTCTGAATATACTAACCCCCTATCTCCATCCCTTAAGGGGTCCCCTATACAAAATTGACTTTCTTACAGAATTTTGGTCTATCTAACCCTCAACCTTGCTTGGACCGCCTTGCTACTAAATGGTTGGATGTTATTACTCCACATTAATTTTTCACACCTGTATTTTTTTTCAACTTACCTCCTTTCTGCTCCCTCTTGGAGGTTTTTTAAGCAAATAAACGTAAAACCCACTTAAATAAACGTAAAACCGTGTCAGACCATGCTCGATGGATGGCAAAGGCCATATATTGCCAAAAAACATTTTTATATCGGAATAATTTTTGCTTGACCGAAAGAGAACTATGCGGGCTACGCGATGTTTGTCTTTTTAAGGGTAAAAATTTTTGTGGTAAAAAAATTAAAAAAATGTATCTTATATAGTTCTACTGGGATAATCGATTTACTTTTTTCAGAAAAGTTGAGTTATTTTTTGCGAGCTTAAATATTATGACCTTAGATTGGTATATTAGGATGGTAGAAACTGGGATCTGATGAGTAGTACTACAACAGGCTGCTTGACCCCAATGACTTTTAGAGCAAAAAAAAATTGGACTCCTCGAAACAAAAACATTGATATATCATTCTTTAATATCGGACTGTAAATGCAGAAGATATGAAGAGAAACTTAAATGGACGATCCCTACATTCGGTAAAAAATTATTTCGAAATTTTCTTTCAAAAATGCTTCATATTAGATAGTGTGCATATTTCCTAGTCCGAAAGCCGTTGAAGAGTATTTTATACAACAGAAAAGGTTTATTTTATGCAGCAAAAAAAAAATTTAAATTGTTCGATCATTTCAGAGCATGGAAGTACTTCAGCCATACTGTCGTCATAAGGAAGAGTGCGGCATCTATATATTTCAATATTCTGAGATAAACGACTTACAGTAATTTATCAAAAAAATTCACTGACTAGGGTTTGGATGGTTATAAATATTTGGTTCTTTGGTAATATCCAGTTTTTTTTTCATCATTAATGATATTTTACGGATTTTATTAAAAATACAAAAACTGTGGAACAGCCAGTGTAATGCCGCTTTTTTTGTTTGAATGATTGCTTTAATTTCTGAAGATATGACACTTCAGGTTAAAATATTTAGCAATTGAGCAAAAAATTCGTAATTTTTCTTTTATTTTCTTGAAGATGAAAGTAATATGTTTAAGAAAAAGCAATAAAACTGATTTTGATTTTCATGCTAGATGCCGCACTCTTCCTTATGACGGCAGCATAGGAGTTCTTTAAAATTCACTTCTAAACTTGTAAATGAGCGTCGGCTTGAATTTATTTGTCAAAAATTTATTTAATATACAAATAAGAAACATCTATTCTTTTAAACTGCCCAAGCTTCTTGCCTTTGTTCTAGCTGGGTACTGATTTTTACTAACCCAGCAGCGATACTTCTGGATATACTATAAGCGTTTTGTTTCAGTTAAAACCCTCTTTCTACCCCAATCCTTTTTGTCCAATCACTAAATTTAACTGAATTTCTTAGCTTAGTATCAATTATGCCTGAAATATAGCGTTTCCTTCAAGTAATAGACCCTATCATCCTCTTACCCCGCTCTCCTTTCCTGCACACAATCTTCTAAATTGGAGTACAGACCAATCCAAGCAGATCTTGTTTAGCGATGTACTGGATAAAATTTAAAAAAAAGAGTTAAAAACAATGAATACATTTGGTATTCAAAGGTCGATGACAAACGTGCCAAAAAAAAATACGAAAAGCATACCTCGACGGAATTGAAACTTTTCTCTGAATTTCAAATAAATAAGAATCTTTTACAAAAAAATAAAAAAAAAAATATTAATCATGTGTTTTAACTTTTTTCAATTCATTTTGTGTATGTTCGGATTTCATTCACCATACGTTAGCGTCATAGTAGCAATACAACAAGAATGTCTTCCGACTTATCCAACTGAACTTAAGAAAATCTTCGTTAATTTTCACTAAAGCTTAAATATCTCACCAGCTAACGTCGAGAATAATTTGTCAGTATTTGCATCACATACCGCATCAAAGAGTCTTTGGCATTTGAATAAATCTCGTTCAAATTTCAAAAGCTACTAGGGGTATTCACGGGTTGGTGCGAAACAAGATTGCGAAATTTTGCATCATTCCAACAACAAACACATTAAAGCCATTTTGCAACTCTTCTTGAATTACGCACTGCTCAAACCTATTGCGAAAACTCACAAGCAGTGATGCGAAACAGCTGATTCATGTTATGGTTGTTATCAAGCATAGTTGCCATCTGGGTAAAACTTTAAAAAGGCTAAGTTTGTACGTTGATTTTAATAAGTTTTTGTTATTATGAAATAAGGTGGCAATATATTTCTTTCAGTTATCGTAAAGTTACAATATTGATGTTCACGCGTTAGTGCGAAAAATATGTTGCATTTTCGCATTTTTGCAATTCGCATCAACCCGTGAATACCCCTACTATTGCTCCTAACAACATTCCTCAAGCTAATCCTCAGCTAATTCTCAAAATAGCTTTTGTAGCCAAAAAAAATCACTATGTAACACCAAACTCTATTATTGCTCCCTACTATTACCCTAGCGTAACCCCGAAGAACAGCAATTATATTATTCCTAACCAACATACCGATCGCAGTCCAATACTTGTGTCTAGCTACTACCAAAATGTGAGAGGACTACGTACAAAAATATCCTTAGTGTTCCTGAACTCTCTGAAACTTCCCTATGATGCGTTTGCCCTCACTGAAACTAATCTCTCCTAAGATTTCAAAGATCAAGAAATTTTTGCTTCCGATTTTGTTGTGTTCAGAGTCGATTGATTACAATCAAGGCATTTTGGATATAAAATTTACACAGAAATATTGGTACAGGATTATCTAAGTAAAAATAACAAAGGAACAATTTTTGTTACAGAAGTGTATTGGGCCTACTGCAAATATATTTCGAAAAATTTTTTTACTTTATATTCTATTGAAAAACTATGGTGACCTTATTGATGAATGATAATTATGATTAATTTCATCAGCATAAAAAGTCACTTAATGAATTAATGGATCAACAACAATTGAAAATTGCTTGTAATGTCAGCTTGTTAAATGCTTTTATAAATTTATCGTATCAGTTCAGTGTTGAATTATTTTCTTGAATCATCATGATTCACTGCGTTCAAAAACAGCTGAAAATCAATGGCAAAGAAGTGACAGTCTGACCCAAAAAAAAGCAACGACAATTAATATTAATTGTCTCATGCCGGTTAATTTAGTTTAACCCAGTTATTTTCGTCATAGATTTTTTTATGGTTATTTTTTTTAATTCCCACGAGGGCAAATCTATGTTAAACCATTTTCTTTTTACTACGAACCGGCTTAAATTTATACAAGAGTTTGAATTGAAAATACCCACAATATGAGTGCAAATAAGAGATGAGTAAAATCACAAACAGAACCTTAAACCGAATCTTTTAAAACTTACCGTCCACATCGCGACGCTTCCGCAAGTTCTGATTTGAAACTCCGCCGTTCATTGATAAAACTGAAAAACAATATTGAAAAAAAATACAAAATTATTACAAAACATTACATAGTCTTACAATTATTTAGTTGTTGTAAAGAAAATAAAACCAAACCAAAATAAAAACGAACACTCATAAACAAACACCAGTCACCAAAATCGATATTAACGAGTACAAAACCAAAACACACAAGCAGCAAGTTGTTAAAAAGCGTCCAACTAGGCTGACCACTGGTCAACTACTAAATGGCTACCACAACGGTTCTTAATAAAATGTCAAAATTTTGTCACTTGTGCGTTCCGAATTGTGCCCATTAACTTCACTTCAATTCCTCGAAGTACAAAACTTGAAGAACAGAAAATTTCAAGGAATATTTAAGCAATACCACGAAACAATAGCGTCGCCTCCAAATTTGCCAATTTGAATTCAAGGTCATATTTAAAAGTAATTGGAAAACTAAGAAAACAGCTGATGGGTCACCTATTCCCTGTCATTTATTAAGAGTTTTAATTTAATCATAATTTGGTTTTTTTTTTGTTTTGGTTCCTTACTCTTTGGTACTCGCTAAAAGGAAGGACATGCGTAAATTTGCTTAAACTCTCTTCGCTGACTCACAATTAATTAATTGAAATGAGGTGAAGAAAGTCCTCTTTGTTGTAGCACTTAAAACGATTTAAACTTTACCGAAAATAAAAACATGCCAAGGTTCTTACATGCGTAGCTGCAATCATTGTAAGGACTTTTTATGAGCCTTTTTTTACTACACATGAGATTTTTTTTTTTTTATTGACACTTAGCTAACACATGTCTGCATTCTAGGTCAGACTCATATAAAAAATCACATAAATTGTCCTCATTAAGGTTAAAGTACGCTTGTTAATCATTAAGAAGAATAAAAAAAACTATTTGAAATAAAATTAGTTGAGATTTTTTAAGCTTGTTTTTAAAATTCATTTTCTTTGAACACCACAAAATTTATACTATTAGTCATCAAGAGTTACTGGTTAATGGTTATTTTTTTGTCGAAAAAAGAAAACAAAAACAAAAAAACAAAGGTTTTTAAACTTAGTTTAAGATTAACTTGATTTGGAAATTCGAAATAAATTTTCAAAAAAATTTAGCATAATTTTTAATATCCTAATGAATTCGCCACCAGTTCTCTCGCTCGAGCTTTCTTTTTCTTCACTTTGTGCCGATCGTTTATATGGAACTTTCTGTATGTATACGTTCTGTGGCCGAGAAATATACACAGAAAATCGTTCGTCTCTGTTTACATACCTTTTTTTATTTCTCTTTCTTCGCTAATGTGCGAACGTAATTAAACTCATACCGCAGTGTAAAGAAATAAAAAATCGAATGAAACAATGCCGAAAGTTTTTGAAGAGAAGCTTTTTACGCCTCGTTCTGCAATTTGCTGGAGTGAAATCTGGAAAAAACGACACTTTTTCCGACTCCGTTTTTCTTAGAATTGATATTGTTTTTCGCTTGCGTCTATTGCAACAAGAAAATGTTAAATTAATAATAATTTCTTGTCTGCTGCAGGAATTGAACTCATTCCCGTCGACTGACAGTTTAACGCCCTAACCATCAAACCAAAAGTCATCGTTAATGAACATCGCTAATTCAATATTAAGTTTTAACTAAAGCTATGTTGCAGTAGATCATAATAATCTATTTATAGGAATGTGTATTGGCTACATATCCTTCATATCTTACAATAACTATTAGCCAATACACAATGTCCACTAAGGATTATGTACTGGATGCTGTTTCTACTTACTACCAGAGGTCGTTATGCTAAAAAATAAACAAGTTGATTAAATTGTAACAAATTTAATGATTTTTGTATATTTATTCCCTACAACTGAACATGGGGCTTTAAGGCCGGAGAGGGTTAATATGTATGATCAACCCCCATTATTTTTACTAATTTATTTATTCATTTATCATCAAGTACAAAGTTTTCTTAGACCATGGAACAATGTGACTTATGTTAATTTCTTAGTAAATTTAACAATTTTTTCTTAAATACAAGCCTATTGTCAGTAATTTCCTACTCAAAACAAAGTAAGTTAAACTCAAGGCAAGACTTGGATATAGGATCACATTTGCCATAATTGGTATAGAAACGTGGAATATAAAAAAAATCTTCTTCTAGCTCTCGGGGATACTGAAGGATCATACAAATAATTTATCGAAAGTAGTTCAGAACAGTCAATATGATTACTTATTATATCTCTCGCAAGAATGATCGAAACATATTTTCTCCTCGATTCCAAATACATTAAATCAATAAAAGCACATCGAACCCTATATGATGGCAAATCATCAGTCGGGTTCCATTTACGAATAGCGAATCTAGTGAATCTTCTTCGGATGGCCTCAATACGCACTATACTGACTGAATACGATGGACTCCAAATACAACAAGCAAACATATTCTAAGGTAGAGCAAACTAAAGAGAACTCCTTGCTATTTTTCATAATGAAACCCAATAATTTATTTGCTAGAGATAGTGAAATCATTATGCATATGAAAAGTTACTTTACTGTCAAAAATAATACCTAGATATTTTATGCTATTACCGCATTCAAGACTCTCCACATTAATCTGATAAGTATGACCAGTCGGATAATGTGATCTAGCATACAGTACACTTTTACATTTAGCAATATTTAAATGAAGACTATTATCTTCTTTAGAAGACAATATCTAGTCTATTTCGGAACTGATTGACTTTAGTTTAATGATTTTTTTACGGGCTTTCCATTTCTGAAATCAAAATGGTACCTTAAGATGGTAAAAACTGAGGTCCTATGGGTCAGTCTCCAAAATCCTCCAAAAAAAAACGTAGTAATGACAAATGATTTTCAATATGACTCAAATAGAATTTGCATTCAAATCGTTCCCAACAGCTCAAAGGCAATTGCATTCGGCCCAAATTAATACAATTAGAAATAAGAATTGCAAAAAGCTTTTTCCAAGTATTTTTTTTTTTAATTGGAAGTGTATTCAAGAACCTTTTTCGGTCATTATTATTTATTATATTCAGGCATGTTTTGAAATCCACCACGGAAGTGGTGATTAATTATCTTCCTGGGAAGTCAAATACAATTGCATTTGAATTAACTACAATTTCGTTACAGCAACTACAATTGCTTTTGAGCCAAATGCAATTAGCTAACAACACACCAAATGCAATTTTTATTTGATTTAACTGCATTTCTTATTTTCAGTGTAGTGACAAAAAAGATGTCTTCTTGAGACAAAAACATAGACATAACATTCTTTAAGATCGGACAGTAAATACCGAAGTTATTAAGAAATATGTCGGTGAGCGACCACTACGAGGGTAAAAAAAAATTTTTTTTTCGAAACTTTCTTTCAATAATGCTTTGGATTAGCTAGTGTGCAGCGAAATTTATTTATTCGATACGGTTTAATACACAATCATCACAAAAGCGGATTTTGACCAAAAAACCCGGATTTAAAAGTATATTTGAAAATACTGTATAATTTTTTTTTATTTGAAGTACAGTGTAATGGAAAATAAATTATAAATAAACATGATATACTGAACTTATTTAAATAAAGACATACGAAAAAGTAGGTTCGAAAATAATAATGAATTTTTATAATATAGTAAAAATATAATGAATAGGAAATGGAAAATATACGAAAATGATAATGAAAATTGAAATAATAGCTCGTGGAAAGAATTCCTTACTACGTACGTTACAACATATATTTCAGGAATAAATGTAAAACCGGATTTTTCTTTTCTTTATTGTTTTTCGTAATATTATGCGTTATTTACCATTTGTATTAGCATTATCCTTGGGATACCTCCAAAACATAGTTTTTGAAAGCATCAACAAAATCTGACTTCCGTTGTTCACGCAATTTGTCCTTTAAGTACGAAATTAAGAAGAAGAATTGGGTGCTATATTCTCTTTTTTATATAGAATATCTCATGCGCCCCACGTTTTTAGGAGAACTAAAAGTCCCATTCTAGGAGAAATTATTTTATTCTTTTTAATTTATTTTTAAAACATGATATATTCAAAAATATTATTTGTTATTTAAATATTTATTTCTTACTTTTTAGTCTTGTGTAAAATTTTACAATCGATTTTCAGGGATTTATGTTTTTATCAGTACAATGGTACTGAAAATGCGAAATAATTTCATAAATATTAAAAATTAAAAAAAAAAAACAAAAATTTCATTGGATATTTTTGAGGCTGGAAATCACAACGTCACGATTTAAAGACATGCAGAAATAAATCAAATAAACTACTTTTTGCTTTTTGAAATTTTTTTTTTTTTACTTTCAGTGGTGAATTTTTGAAAATTTTAATCACATCGTCATTCACATTGATTATCTTGAAAAGGGAAAATGGTCATCAGTGGATATTCACAGCTGTTGGAAAGATTTGACATTGATTTGAAGCAAAAATGACAGCATTTGCCGAAGAAAAAAGTGCTATGCTACCCTGACAATGCACCGGCGCATACGTCTGTAGTCGCCACGGCAAAAATCCATAAATAAGGCTACCCCATCAACCATATTCTTCAGATTTAACCCCTTGCTACTATTTCCTATTTCCAAACCTGAAAAAATGGTTCAGCGGTAAGAGATTTGGGTAGAATGAAGTGGTCACTACTGAGACAAACCCCTATTTAGAGTACCTTGATAAAACTAAACTTAAAAAAATAAAGAATAACAAAGTTGGAAAAACCCTGGACTAAATGTATCGATCGAAAAGGAGACAATATTGAGAAATAAAACGCTTTTTTACCGAAATAAAGTATTCGTTTTATTCAATAAGTCAATGACTTATCAAATCACCCTCATGCAGGAAATATAGAATTAAAATAATTTAAATTTAAAATTAACTTCAATATATTGAAATCATTTTGTACCTATAATTTTGAAATACAACATAGTTGAAAACGAATTAAATTGACGCATATACGTTATTTTTTCTTTTAATGCTGAAGAATGCTTTTATAAGTTTACAAGTTTTTTTTTACTTTAAAGATTTAATTATCAAAAATTCTCAAGAAGCTTTTTCAAGGGCAATTCAAGACACCTACATACTTAACTCTTGGTTGTCCTCAGGGGTCGTTTTCTTGGAATGTCCCCAAACACGCATGTCAATTAGGCACAGTCGCCGCTAGAAAGAATTTTATTTGCCTTTAAATAAGAAATTCTCACCATACCAAATGTTGCCACACATACATACATACATATGTCTGACTGATTCTCTGAAATGCGTTTCTCCTCAAATATCAACAGCCAGTTGATTTGTCCAAATGTTCTATGTGTTACAAATACATCAAACAGTGCCACAAAACGTTGTCCACTTGTTGCCATTAGCTTCTGGCGACGCACCTTTTACCACCAATATTTTTATGATTTTAATGTTGTTGTATGTTAGCTGAACCGAGACTAGCTCACGCACTTTGCATATGCAATAAATAACACAAAAAACTCTATGCACGCATATGTAATTTATTTTAACGCTCTTGAGAGCCTTTACGATGGCATAAGTTTTGTACACTGACAAAAAAAATGAAAGGATTTTTATAAATGAATTAAAAAAAAAAATAGTAAGAAATTATCTTCGACTGGGCCGAAGTTAAAATACCCCCACGGCCGAAGTCTTCAGCAGTCAATGAAATTTTTATTTGTAAAAATATTTTCGTCATAGTTTTAACAGAAAATATTCGCTTTGTTTTTTCACAAAATGACTTTGTATGGGAGGTAGGCGTGCCTTTCATCCGATTTGATTGAGTTTTTTACTCAAAGTAATATTAAATACGAGTATCAAAGCTCCAGTCAAGTCCATTCTAGTCAATACATTGATTTTTGTAGACTTTAGAAAGATTTTATCTTTTTGATAAAGTCACTTTGTATGGGAGGTAGGCGTGGTTTTCATTCGACTTGGCTCATTTTTTAACTTGATCTTTATTTTTTAGATACAAGCTTAACCCTTTCGGTCCTATTGGGATAATACGTCCCAAAGAATGTTGAATAGTCCTATTTGGTTTCTTAAGTAAACAAATCATATTGGAAAATGTCCCAGTCGTACTTTTGAGTTTTAGTTTATGAAATAAATAACGGCACTTGGTTTTGAGTGAGTTTGCAATAAGATTTTAGCGTCAGTTGATGAGAAGCTCTCGTAGAGGCAACTTCATTTGCTAATTAAAGAGGGAAGCTGTATCCGTGTTGCAACCAAAATGGGTATATTTGTTTGAACGA
The DNA here is from genome assembly GCA_943735915.1 of Pherbina coryleti. Classification (NCBI taxonomy): domain Eukaryota; kingdom Metazoa; phylum Arthropoda; class Insecta; order Diptera; family Sciomyzidae; genus Pherbina; species Pherbina coryleti. The sequence continues at coordinate 50,145,992 of OX030950.1, read as the reverse complement.
GCTGAATTTATTATTGGTGTATGAAAATCTTTGTTTATTCTCTGTAAGTATAAATTTTAGTTAGTTTTTATTGGTTTGGGACATATTGTCCCATTCGGGTTTTTCGTTTGTCTTATATATCCCATTCGTATTATATTTAGGAAAAAATGTCGCAACTAAGTGCAGAGCTTCAAGAGCTTTTAGAAGCCGATTCCGGCTTCTAATTCCGTATAATAATTCCGATTATACTGAATCAAGTGACTCTGAGCCGGAAAATGAATCATCAGAGTTGAGTGAAGAAAATGATGAAGGCAATGACAAATTAATCGATGAAAATAATCCAAGCGAAAACTTTGTAAATCCATTCCTATGGTCACTACCAGACGCAAATTTTCGACCAAGAATGCAGATCCCAATCGAAAAATAACCAATAATTTTGGCTGATGTTAACCGCAGTTCAACACAATTAGATATTTATAAAAAATTGTTTCCGAAATTGCTTTTAATATTTATTGCTGATAGTACAAAAAAAAAGACTAGAAATGGTGGAATGAGACAAAAAAAAAAATTCCAAAATCTGATGAGCATGAGATTCTAATGGTACTATGATGTTGCCTAATCATGAGCTATAACAAAGTTCCAAGGATTCAAAATTACTGGAGCACACATCCATCTCTTGGAAACTTAGCCATAAAAAATGCAATATCAAGAGACCGATTTCAGCTAATAATATCCAAAATGTATTTCAATGATCCTAAAAAACCAGATGGATGTTCAAAAGTGTATTATGTTCAAGAACTGTTATCTTGTGTAAAAAAAACTTTTCCTAGTGTTAGAACGGAAGCAACATTTCAAGCTATTGATGAATCAATGACAAAATTTAAGTGAAGGTCATCATTAAAACAATATTAACCTTTAAAACCAATCAAGCGCGGCATAAAAATTTGGTTAAGATGTGACTCCAAAACTGGGTTTATACATGATCTAAATATTTATAGCGGAAAAGAAGAAAGAGCTGTGGTATCTGAATCTTCCTTAGGAGAAAGGGTTGTGGAAAAACTTTGTAGTACTATACGGAACCCAGACGTTATGATAAGTTTCGATAGATTTTTTACTAGTACTCGTTTAATAAATTTTATTGACTATCCGACAGTTGGAACTGTAATACGAACTCGAAAAAACGTTTCGCAATTTAATGGAAAATTAAACAGAAATGAGAGTGAATTTATGGTAAATTGCCTCGGAACAATTGCTTGTCGATGGCAGGATTCAAAAGACGTATTACTTCTGTCTAATTGCCACATGCCAACCACAAGCAAGACTAAACGCAAACAAAGAAATGGCGAAAAAATTGATGTTGAGTGCCCTGATGCTATTATAAAATATGTAGCTATAATGGGTGGAGTTGACATAGCGGATCAAAAAGTCGGTGTTTATGATTTGGATAGAAAGTCCAACAAATGGTGGAAAATAGTTTTTTTCAAAATATTAATAATGACGGTAGTTAACGGGTGGATAGTTCACCAAGAAGTAAATCACAAAAAAACCGAATTAATCAGCTTTTTGGTTCCACTAGCTGAAGACATGATCGAAACTGGACATCCACCAAAACGTAAACGCAATTTGATTAACATAGGTGATCATTTACCAGTTACATCACAAAAAAGGTCGCGCTGTGTACGTTGCAGCGTAATGAAAAAAGAAGAAAAGAACAAAAACAATATGTTCAAATTGTAACGTTGCACTCTGCATTGAATGTTTTACTCCTTATCATAAGTAAAAACTTTTTTTCTAAAAAAATTATCATGTATGATCTATGTATTTTTAAAATGATTAAAAATAAAATTAATTATAATTTTAGTTTTTATACGTATAATTTTTAACTTTTTTATTCAATTTAAGATTAAATAATATGAAAATAAAATGAATTTAATACCGATCCTTACTTTTATAATTTTTTTTTATATAAATAATTTTGACGGCTTTATGCGGACAATATGTCCCATTAGTATCAAAACTCCGGCTGGGACAATAGCCCTAAAAATCAAGGTGGGACAATATATCCCAGGACAAGAGCCATAAAAATCCGAGTGGGACAATATATCCCAGGATAATTAAAGGACTTACGAAAAAATTTACAATGCGAAACATCATAATGTTTGATGTTTTTTACATATGTGAAAAAAGATATTTAATATTTATTGTTATTTAGCCAATAAAAAACTGGACCGAAAGGGTTAAATATCGAATTTCGTGATGATAACTTGAAAATTACGGCTGTAATCGTGATCACAGACAGACAGACAGACGGACATGGCTAAATCGACTCAGGTTGTGATGCTGGTCAAAAATATATATACTTTTCTATACCTGTCTCGCCTCCTTATGGGCGTTACAAAAAGAGTGATAAAATTAATATACACCTTACACGTTTTTTAAACGTGGGGGTATAAAAATAAAAAATTGATAATTGGAACCGGTCAAATACGCTCGAGGGCTTGGAATTATCTAAATATATTGACGTACCTAGGGAAACCCCGGGCTCAAATCCCATCTGACGCAGAAAAAATTTTTTGTAGAAATTACATTTTTCTTATTTTTATGGGACGTCAAGTATCACATGTCAAAGTTGTCCACCATTGGAAAGATGTTTTTCAACCTTTAATTTGATACCATATTGAAATGAATGAAAGAGGCCTGACCCTGTGATTTCGTCACGGGCTTCAATCTTTTGTTTTTCTTCATTAATCTCCCAAAAACAATGATAAACAATGGTAGAAATCTTCTATAAACTCTTGATAAATCAAATTTAAAATGTTTTGTTCTCATCTGAGCATTATTATTGTAAAAATAATTTTTAAAAAAATCATAAAAATTTATTGAGATCCTCAAAACCTCTTAAGTAGGTTACTACATATATTCCGGGAATGTATATAAAACCGATTATTTTTATGAAAATGATTTTTTTTTAATTTTTGCCACAGTACCACTTGATACACACCAGCTCACTCACAGAGAGTGAACAAATATTTCCTTTGTTCCTTTTCTCCCGCTCCAACTCCTTTTTGTTCAGAACAAGGTTGCCATCAATCAAGATAATTGCTTTAAATATTTTCATTGTGAATATATTGATGTAAAACAAACTAATAATGAATAATAAAAAATTTGTAATAAAAACATAATTTGTGTAATAAAAACATAATTGTTGGACAATATTCATTAAGGAAAATGTTGACTATTGGGAGTTTTTTTCAAGTGTAATGGTATAAAAAGCATGAAGTTAAGTTAAAGTGGCTTTGATGGCGGCACTAAATGTGCTGAGTTCTGCACGCACTTTTCATGTCTCCGGCAATTAAATCCGACAAAAATGTCGGATATACCCTTACAAAAAAAAAAGAACAAATATTACTTGCAAGAGCTACGCTATCAAGATACAATTTTGTATTGTCCAAAAGTAATAAAAGGCTCTTTTCTCCTTACATGACAAGACTAAGTTGTTGAATTCGCCTTTAATTAGCTTAATGACAACTTAAATTTTATTATTGTTGAAAATAATTATTATTATTATTCGTAAACTGGAATGGAATGTGTCATTATTTAATTGTTTAATTTGATTAAACAATTAAATTTCCTTTTGTCACGAAAATTCTCTCTGAATGTCTTCATTTGAGTTAAGTTAGAGGAGAATATTTTAACAATAAATGAGTAAATTCATTGAAGCATTACAAACTTATAAATAAATTAACCTTAGGAAAATAAATTATCAAGATTAAATTTGATACATTCCTCCAAATGTGTCCTTGAGTTATAATTTACAAAAATTACATTATTTCCCCGATACTACAAAAGAATTTAAGTCACGTTGAAAACGTGTAGTAATCCTTCTATTGCTAAAAAACATCACAATTTTTAATTAATGTTGTGCAAGAGTTTTCCATAAAAGGACAATAGTTTTATATACTTAAGAATTGAAATATTTTAAACATTAAATTTCCACATTAACGGAAAACTACCCATTGAGACACCCATTACCAAAAAGTTGGAATCAATTTTGTTTACACTCTAACAAAAATGCAACCTACAATAAATGTAGGCAATCAGTTGTCAGCAATTATTGTCGTAAAACATGATACAATTATAAGGTAGGTCGGACAGAAGGCAGGCTCTCAAAATTCAAAAACTTGTTCTTCTTCTCATTGTAAATTATCAGTAAACTGTTGTGAAAAATCGATATCAGGGTTTCGTGCGGTATTTTTTTAAAGTACTTTTTTATACATATTTGAATATGGGTTGCTGTGCATTTCTTTGTACGTTTTAATTTCAATAAACGAATAAAATTCATAGGTAACTATTTTTTATCGATCAATTTCCATAATAATCGTAAAAAAAATAAAAGTTTTTAATAATATACAGTAAATATCGGTTGTATGACGAACCGTTTGTAAGCATATTCTGCTTATATGCAAAAATGTCTTTTCTCAGCGCACTGTGCATTAATTTCTACTATAAATTCAATTGTTTGTATGCAAATCATTTATAAGCAAAAATTGCATGTATGCAAAAGTTTTTTAACAAAATCAAAAAATTTTGTACCATTTTTAGTCGGCTTTAAGCAAATTTTTTAACATGGCAACACTGAATTTTTCAATCGATTTTTTTTCATCGCTAATTGTTTACATATTTCTCATCACTAGTTGAAAAAATAATTTCGTGATAAAATAACAATGTCGCGACGTGTTTTAACAGCGAAACAAAAAATTGCGGTATTGAATGAATTAAAAACAAACCCTAATCAAAAAGAACTTGCTTCCAAGTATAAAGTAAGCAGTAGCACTATTTCGCGGATTAAAAACAATGAAAATAAGATCCGTGCAATAAAAAACCCTAATAAGAAACGAGATAGAAAAAGTACACACGTTAATTTGGAGCAAGCACTTTTATCCTGGTTTAAGCAGATACGATCGCAAAATGGAATTGTTAGTGGTCCTATTCTGCTCGCTAAAGCACAGGAATTTGCCTTAAAACTAAATGAAGTGTATGTCCCAGACCGCAGCTGGCTCCAGCGCTGGTGCAAACGAAATCTTATTAACTACTCTAAGATTTACGGAGAATCCAGTGAAAATAATGCAGCCAGTGCAGCCGCTTTCATTTCTGACCATTTGCCGCATATATTGGACAAGTTCACTCCCGATTCCATATTTAATGCCGATGAAACTGGCTTGTACTACAAGGCATTGCCAAATGGAAGCTACAAAAGCAAGCATGAGAACCCAAAAGGATTCAAAACTCAGAAGCAACGCCTTACACTGCTTTTTTTGTGCAATGCAACTGGCACATATAAACGAGCGTATTGCATTGGGAAATCAAGGAAGCCACGGTGTTTCACTGGGAAAGAGATACCTCTGCCATACTACAGTAACAGAAATGCTTGGATGACGAGTGGTATTTGGTCGAAAATACTTGAAGATCTTAATAAAGATCTACAAAAAAGCGATCAGAAAATTTGTCTGATTATTGACAATGCTCCCTGTCACAAAACAGATTCGGAATTCTCCAACATTACGATTGAATTTCTTCCGCCAAACACAACTGCTTTGATACAGCCGCTTGATCAGGGTATCATCCACTCATTTAAAATGGAATACCGAAAAATTATAATAAAAAAACAAATTTGTGCACTGGAAAAAGACCTTTCAGTAATTGATTTTCTGAAATCGCTCACTGTTTTGGATGGTATGCGATATGCAAATCGAGCTTGGAACTTAGTTAAGCAACAAACAATAACTAATTGTTTTAAAAAGGTAAGTCCATTAAGTTTATACATTTTAGTCAATACAAGCTAAACAGCATAAATTGTTTATTTTAGGGAGGCATTGACAACATTCCAGAAACCGATGAGGTAATAGAGACAGATGTTGAAAGCGAAAACTACGAGTGGTGCAATATAGACACAGAGTTCATTGAATGCGACAGCAATCTTGCTTGCTTTGGAGTCATTTCCGACGAAGATATAGTTGCAGACGTATTAGGAGATAATGAAAATTTAAATGAAGATGAGGAAGTGTTCGTTCAGTCTTATTTGAATGTCAAACACCCCTCAACCAAAGAGGCTTTGCTTAATTTGGATTCGCTGCGCGATTATTTTTTCCATAATAATATAAATGCCTTAGAGGCTTTTGAAGACATTGAAGATTTTATCTTAAAAAATGCTGAAAAAACTAAGAGCCAAAAAAAAATTACAGATTTTTTTAAGTAATTTTGTTCCTTTTATAAACATAGTTTGTAACTTTTTTTGACTGAATTTAAAGTTTTTGTTTGATAGAACACAAGTGTAATATGAATTTGCAATAAAATGTGACTTAATTTATTTTAAAATTAAACGAATAAGTTATTTTTTACAGCCAATATATTGCTTATATGCATTTATTTTGCATATAGCCGATTATTGCATATATGCAAATATCTTGCATATAGCCGATTATTGCTTGTTTGCAAATATCGCTTATATGCAAAAATATTTCTACATTATAACATTTGCATACAACCGATATTTACTGTATTGTTGTAATAATATATTGTAATATATTCTGATTTGTTATGTCATTATTTGTATTCCATAATTGAATAGAAAGCTTTTGGGGCAGGTAAAAAATGTTTAAATGTTTAGTATATTAAAGCAAGCTATTGTATTAAAAAAAAAATTTTTATCAACATTTTTTCGAAACTAAAAAAAAAAAAAGAAAAAATTGTCATTTTATTATCTTTTTTTGTGAATAATTTTAAGTGTTTTGACAAATTTTCTTGTTTTTATTTTCTTTTTGTTTTGAATTTTTTTATATATTTTGAATTTTTTTGACATATTTTCAAATGTTTGAAATATTTTTAATTATTTTTGACAAATCAAAAAGTAATAACAAGCCCGAAGCCAAGACTCTAATAGATATCAATAAATTTCTTTCAGATTCGCTTTTTCGGAAGTTAAATTAAGAAAAATTATTGACCCTCATTTTTTTACTAATCTATACTTTTGCTTGACTTTATATAAATTTATTTCCAATTATAGATGTGACCTTCCAATGTTGCTAATAAAGTACATTATTAGAATGATAATTCCACGCAAGGTACCACGCATAGCGGTTAAATACTGATTACTATTAGTAATTTTATAATAATTTCGATTATTTTTTTAAAAAGGTAAAATAAGTGATTAAGTACGATTCTTTTCTGTTTGTAATCGTAATCACATGATTACGATTACGTACTTTAGACTGATATTCTCAAAATAATCAAAAAAAATCAAAAAAAATCAAAAATAATCTGTAATAGTAATCGAAATATTTTTTTTATTACTTTTGATTCTTTTTGATTATTTTGCGTAATCTCAAGTAATCGTTATTATTTTTTGATTTTTTGTAATCGTAATCGATTACTAATCATAGACTTCTCCCTCAAGGACTATATAATCATTACAATTCTTTCTAAAAAATAATCTAATTGATTACTAATCATAATCGCAATTTAACAGCTATGGTACCACGCCCCATTTCCCACTACTGCGCATATATGTTTTGGTAATTTTTTGTGATTACATTTACGAACGATTCTAATTTTAATACAATAACTTTCATAAACACAAACATATTTAATTGATTTAACCATTGGATTTGTGTAAAAGATTTTTTGCTGATTTGACTTCATTTTAATTATTTATTCTATCAATAAGTTGGATATGTTGCGACTTTGTATTTTATATATATAAAAACGATATAAAGTAGTAATAGTACCATGAAAAATTAAGTTTAAAAACAAAATCACAATAGTAGTTTTTTTAGCTACTCTGTGTGTGTGTTCAAATGTTTTTGTTTGAACTATTTTTGACGGAATTGTAGGTATTATGAAAAATGCACAAAAGAAAATACAAAAAATAAGGGGTACTTTTTAAAATCTCTCCATATCCGACCTACCTTGTTATTGTATCATGGCCGTAAAATATCGCTAAAAGAGCATTTATTAATAATATTTCTCTCTCTTGGATTATTTTATGAGCGAAAATACGCTAAAAAAGCGGGAACAAAGAGAGGAAAGAGATAAATTAACAAATAAACGGTTAACTTTTGACTGAGTTGAAAGAACACGCTGCGTGGCGTGATATTTTTTATTAAACGACAATAAATGCGTAAAATTGTACAACATTTATTGTAGTGATTTAACAATCAATATTTTGAGTGTACATTCATTCAAATGATTCAATAAGAATTTGTGAAAAGAAATGATTAGTGGAGGTCATTCATTGCTTTAAGGCCTTCCCAATATAATCAGATAGAATTTATTTGCCACCTTTCAATGGGTTCATTCCTTTCACATCAATATTTCGTCCTAAAATAGTTTCTTAAGTCACGGAAACCAATAATAAGTCTCATGCATAAAAGTGAGAATTTCCTCTTGACTCAATTTTTTTCAGTAGTTGAACGTTGTCGTTGACTTGAAAAATCCTTTAGTCGCAAGATTTTAATACACACGGCCTGAATAACTGCTTAAAACAAAAGCTCTTAAAATGATATTCCAAATGCACTCACTCGCTTGTCAAATCCAATTTTTACCCGTTTGTAAAATCTGGTGTATTGGATTTGATCTTAAGGCTTGAGTTCGAGCTAAAAATTATAGCTGTTAGTGAGAAAGTTACTCAACATGATATGTATAATTCTTAAATGAGCTTGCATGTCTGAGAACTTTCTTGATAATAGTGACTCTGCTATTCCTTTAAATAAATAGTCGTATGCAAGTCTGGCAACATTTTTTAATCTTAAATCAAGGGATTGGGGCAAAGAATTAATTGTTAGCTACTAGGCTGTTCAATAATAGGTTTTGGTCTGTCACAAGGTGGCTTTGGTAGGCTCAAGATCAGAAATTTTAAAGAGCTGACATCTTTCAAACAATGACTGTCCAAATATGAGCCAATTTCAAGCATTAGTTTGTGAGTGACAGACATTTGAAGTAAACAACTTTTTTTTTCTTTTTGTGAAAATCGAAAAAGTGAACTTCCAGTTTTTTTTTCAAACTACTGTTTTTAAACGTTTACACTCTAATCAAGCAAGGATATGTATTAAAAAATGCTATGATTCAACCGAATTAAAACGTAGTATCTCGGTTTAATGACTTCAAACGTGATTCTAAAAAAGCTTCTGAGGACGAACGTTCAGAACGCCGGAAAGGGGTAACAACTATTATTTGACAATCCGAGAGTAAAATTGCGTGAGATAGTTAAGATTAGAAGGATATCAACTTAATTGGTGGTCTTCATTTCGAATGGAATTTTATATACCAATCTGACACACAACATAAAATAATATGTCATATATAAGATTTAATAAAAATTGTAATATTCAACTATGGAAAAATGGCTCCCGAAATTTACGCCCGATGAATTTACGCACAAAAAAAAAATGGCAAAAAAGTCCGAAACTCTCCATGCAAAATCGAGATTTAATTCCTAGGAAAAAGTGCCCGAAATATCGTGCGATTATGCCATTTTTCGTGTGTTTGTGCCAAAAATTTCGGGCCAAAAATTTCGGGTCTTTTGAAATATTTCCACATATTTGAAATGGAAGAAAGACCCGAAAAATAAGCTTGGGATTCAGAACCGAAAAAATAATCGGGAATTTTTGCCAAATTACAATATGGAAAACGCCCAAGTTTTTGTTTATTCCCAAAAAAATAAGAAATTTTAGTTATGATTTAACGATTTTATCATGAAATTTTAAATAAAAAAATCACCATTTGGACCTTATCCGGACATAATGTCCATGAACCCCTTGTTCATGGAATAAAATTAAAATCTGTTTTTGAACTGTTTTTTCTGTTTTCGGGCTTAATTTCCAAACCATTCGGGAATGATTTCCTTTTTTCAAGCTCAATTACCATTAAAATTCAGGCATTTTTTCCAAATTCGATGCTTTGGAAAATCGGGCTTTTTTACCATTTCGGGTGTTAATTCCAGAAGCCTGAAGAAATAATGAATAAAATCTTTTTTCTTTTCTATTCTATTCTCTATATAATTTTTTTTCTTCATCTCCGAAACTTGTTCTTTTAGAATTTAAAAAAAAAAAATAAATCTGATTGGTGGTTAAACGCAAGGTTAAAATAATGGGTAAAAGGAATCAAAATATTTGTTTCTGGTAAATGTTCATATCTATAATATCTGGTATATCATCTGTCTGTTTGTTATCTAAAATGACACATGGGAGAAAATGTTCGAAATCTTGTTTTTCAAAATGGCAGATAATTTACATAATAATACACGCAAAAAAATACGTTTATTGCCAGTTTGCCGCAAACTAACTTCGTTTGTCGTGCTTGGGATCGTTATTTGCAAACGTTTCACCAGTTTTCATAATAATAATCAGTTGTGAGAAGCGCGTCATTTAGTTGCAGGTAATTAATTTCGTTTGTCATATACGCGAATAATTTTTAATTGCAGCAATTGAAAAATTTGTTTTTCCCAACTAAAAACTTCTTTTTTTTTTCCTTCGTTGTATTCACACAACGCTTATAATTCAGAGTTACTTATTTGCTTAATACGCGGACGGAAATAGCAAGAGAGATGCGATGAGTACAATCCATTAGAAGACGGACGGACATAGAGGGAAAGACAATTAATATAATAAATAATAATGACCGAAATAGCTTGTGGTATATATATATATATTCAAGATATATTTTTAAGTTGACAACTGAATATTTGTTTGTGGCAAATACAACTCGCAAACGAAGTGTAGTTGCCGAATTTTTCAGTTGCGGTGAACGAAAAATTTCTATGCGTGTATATGTAGGTTGCGGTGGGGTGAAGCGTTTGGGTGGGTGAAGCGTTTCACCTGTGAAATTTTGACATCGCGCTTACATATAACCAAGTGGCATACGGTCACGTGTTGCTTTCATTGCCGCACAGTTTTACATGATACAGCTAAGCGTTCAGACGTACATTGTGTTGCTCTTCCAAAACAATGGCAAACATTTTTTTCCAAAAATTTGTTGATCGACCAACAACTCAACACAAATTCAAGGTAAATATATCAGTCGTATAGGTTTAATGTTGTTCTTTATATGAAGTATTTGTGAAATATCTATCGAGTGGTTGTGTGATGCCACCAACGTATTTAGTGTTTTTTTTTTAACGTGTTTAATACGTTTTTATTGGTTTTTTGACATTTTTCAATGCACTAAAACGCTTTACCCCACCATTTTTCAAAAATCGAAAAACGAAAATTTTCGAAGTATCCCCATAATTTTTTGCCGAAATCGAAAATGTTCAAATCCGAGCGCATGGAAATTAAGAAAAATGCCAATTTTTGCGATTTAAGCCAAAAACCATTAAAAAATTATAATTTTTAGGGATGCTGTGAGCTTAAAAATAAAAGCGAAATGAGTCACTCCACCCCAACCTATATTTTCCATCAGAAAATTACATGAATATTATAAAAATATATGTATCATCAATAAAAACAAAACCGAAATCACCGTTATTGGACTTTAAAATTATTTTTTCGATTTATTTGTTTTGATGAAACACAAGCAATAATTTTTAAGCAAAAAAAAACTCTAAAAACCTGCTTTCAACCGTTTATGAAATAATATTCGAAACAATCCGCTTTGATTTTTACGTGCATTTAAAAGGTTTTAAAGGGAGTTTTTTTTAGCCAGTTCTAGCTTTGATATTGAGCACTTGCAAATCCATTAAATAGCTATTGCTTTGCATTCAATCGAGAAAATAAGTAAGTACATATGCAGGTCACTGCATATATTTCGTGTATAAATATAAACACTAATTTTTTTTTTTATTCTTTGTTGGTTTTCAAAATATTTTCATTTATATTAAAAACCTTTTTCGATCCGTTCAAACCATTTGTCATAACATTTATCCCACTCCGCTTGAGACACCTCCAAAAAAAGAATTTTTGAACGCATCAACGGTTTCTTTTGGCATAAAATACTGTTGTCCACCCAGTTTTCCCTTGATGTGAGGGAAAGAGAAAGAAGTCATTGGGTGCCAAATCAGGACTGTACGGCGGATGACCCATTAATGAACCCATAACAGAGTTGATCATAACACAGAACTAAGTGTAGTCCTAGACAAAAAAATACGGTTCAATCTTCACTAAGATTAAGTTTGGAATCCTGCTTTTGATGTGAAAGATTCGAATCAATCCAAAAAAAAGGTGCCCAGCTATTAGCACTAAAAAATTGGCACTTAAAACTTAAAACTTAAAACTTAAAACTTAAAACTAAAAACTTAAAACTTAAAACTTAAAACTTAAAACTTAAAACTTAAAACTTAAAACTTAAAACTTAAAACTAAAAACTTAAAACTTAAAACTTAAAACTTAAAACTTAAAACTTAAAACTTAAAACATAAAACCTAAAACTTAAAACATAGCTTAAAACTTAAAATTTAAAACTTAAAACTTAAAACTTAAAACTTAAAACTTAAAACTTAAAACTTATAACTTATAACATATAACTTTTAACTTATAACTTATAACTTAAACCTTAAAACTTGAAACTTTAAACTTAAAACTTAAAACTTTAAACTTTTAACATAAAACTTTATACTTAAAACTTAAAACTTAAAACTTTAAACTTTAAACTTAAAACTTTATACTTAAAACTTAAAACTTAAATTATAAAACTTAAAACTTAAAACTTAAAACTTAAAACTAAAAACTTAAAACTTAAAACTTAAAACTTAAAACTTAAAACTTAAAACTTAAAACTTAAAACTTAAAACTTAAAACTTAAAACTTAAAACTTAAAACTTAAAACATAAAACTTTATACTTAAAACTTAAAACTTAAAACTTTAAACTTTAAACTTAAAACTTTATACTTAAAACTTAAAACTTAAATTATAAAACCTAAAACTTAAAACTTAAAACTTAAAACTAAAAACTTAAAACTTAAAACTTAAAACTTAAAACTTAAAACTTAAAACTTAAAACTTAAAACTTAAAACTTAAAACTTAAAACTAAAAACTTAAAACTTAAAACTTAAAACTTAAAACTTAAAACTTAAAACTTAAAACTTAAAACTTAAAACTTAAAACTTAAAACTTAAAACTTAAAACTTAAAACTTAAAACTTAAAACTTAAAACATAAAACTTTATACTTAAAACTTAAAACTTAAAACTTTAAACTTAAAACTTTATACTTAAAACTTTATACTTAAAACTTAAAACTTAAATTATAAAACTTAAAACTTAAAACTTAAAACTTAAAACTAAAAACTTAAAACTTAAAACTTAAAACTTAAAACTTAAAACTTAAAACTTAAAACTTAAAACTTAAAACTTAAAACTTAAAACTTAAAACTTAAAACTTAAAACTTAAAACTTAAAACTTAAAACATAAAACTTTATACTTAAAACTTAAAACTTAAAACTTTAAACTTTAAACTTAAAACTTTATACTTAAAACTTAAAACTTAAATTATAAAACCTAAAACTTAAAACTTAAAACTTAAAACTAAAAACTTAAAACTTAAAACTTAAAACTTAAAACTTAAAACTTAAAACTTAAAACTTAAAACTTAAAACTTAAAACTTAAAACTTAAAACTTAAAACTTAAAACTTAAAACTTAAAACTTAAAACTAAAAACTTAAAACTTAAAACTTAAAACTTAAAACTTAAAACTTAAAACTTAAAACTTAAAACTTAAAACTTAAAACTTAAAACTTAAAACTTAAAACTAAAAACTTAAAACTTAAAACTTAAAACTTAAAACTTAAAACTTAAAACTTAAAACTTAAAACTTAAAACTTAAAACATAAAACTTTATACTTAAAACTTAAAACTTAAAACTTTAAACTTAAAACTTTATACTTAAAACTTAAAACTTAAATTATAAAACTTAAAACTTAAAACTTAAAACTTAAAACTAAAAACTTAAAACTTAAAACTTAAAACTTAAAACTTAAAACTTAAAACTTAAAACTTAAAACTTAAAACTTAAAACTTAAAACTTAAAACTTAAAACTTAAAACTTAAAACTTAAAACTTAAAACTTAAAACTTAAAACTTAAAACTTAAAACTTTAAACTTAAAACTTTAAACTTAAAACTTAAAACTCAAAACTTAAAACTTAAAACTTAAAACTTAAAACTTAAAACTTAAAACTTTAAACTTAAAACTTTAAACTTAAAACTTAAAACTCAAAACTTAAAACTTAAAACTTCAAACTTAAAACTTCAAACTTAGAACATAAAACTTAAAACTTAAAACTTAAAACTTTAAACTTAAGACTTAAAACTTAAAACTTAAAACTTACAACTTACAACTTAAAACTTAAAACTTAAAATTTCGATACCAAGGACCACAAACCAGAACTTGAACACAGTTTCATTCAATTCTCCGTATAAATACAATTTTGAGCAAAAATTCAAGATGAGAGCTTTTGATTTTCTACCTTATTGCACGTTTTCGTCAAAAAAAAAAAAAAATAAATACGTCAAAGAAGGATAATTTAACAATCAAAAGATTGTTTTTTTTTTAACAAAATTGTTTTAAAAAGGAACCCTTTTCAATGATGAATCTTGCTAATATATCGAGCAGGTTTATAACTTTAAATATTTTGCTAAATATATGCTGCTCGTTGTTATCATTTTCATTTTGAAACGTACAAATTGAGTGAATATTCAAATTTTCGAGGTTCGTTTTGCATGGATATGTATTTTGAATTTTTTTTTTTTTTTTATATTAAAGTTCAAGTGTATCAAGTATCAAGAGTATATATGCTTTTCTATACCTACCACGCCTCTTTATGGGAGTTACAAACGGGTATAAAAAGTGAATTATGACGTCTTCAGGTCGAGGAGGTAGTAAGCTTATGCAACAAAAATGCAATATTGTTTCTCGGAATTATCACTCGGTGAACAGAAGTTCTGCGCTAAATTTTTTTTTATAACAATAAATAATGGATTGTGAACAATGAAGGCATGGATTAAATCAAGAGTTTGGACAAGGAGTTGGACAATCTTTAGGAGAAATATTAGATAAGGTTAAAGATGAGGAAAAGTTTGGGAACATAGGCAAGGAAAGACACAAGAATAAGGACAAGAATAAAAATACACTGTTCACCTATGTTAAAACCTATCATGTGTCCACGATAGAGCCAACTTCTTTTTACTGTAAAGAGCCACATGTTTATTTAGTTGTTTTCTGACATTTTTTATTATTCACTGCTGTTTTCGTTGTTCGAAATACGTCTACGCCATCACTACTGATGACGAATCATGGATCTGCGCTTATGAGCCCAAAACAAACCAACAATCCACTCTTTGAGTCTATTAAAGTGAAAAAAAACCCGACAAAAGTTGTCCGCAGACGGAGCACATCCGCGAATGTTTGCCATTTTTTTTTTTAAAAACCGGTCATGTCACAACTTTATCACTTGAGCAACGGAGAACTGTTAATGCTGAATGAACCAGAATCATTTGTTTGCCGGAAGTCTGCGGAGGATAGAGGAAAACCAACCACCGAAGAAAGATCAATGAAAAAGATGATCTTTTGATTAAAATAATCTCCTTTGCATTTTTTTTTTATCTTTTTGGAACCTATGGTGTGGAATGGATTATTCCCGAAATGCAATAAAGAAATTAACACATTAGCCTTAATAAAAAATATAGAACTATCGGTTCTTATCTACTCTTGGAACAATGTAGACTTCAGGATTGAGTTAATGTAACTTTGACAAATTGTGCGCAGAAAAAGTTAATATAAATTAATGTAAAAATTTCACCTAATGTAATGAAATATGTAAAAAAGAAAAAAAAATGTAATTTAATAAATAAAAAGCATTTCTTTTAATCGAAATCAACTAAAACGTCTGACAAATGCTTAGTTAAATCTTTGCTGTCGATCTGTAAAAGGCTCTAAGTGCCAGACGTTACACAACAACACAGACAATAACTACGAGTACAATATACGAACTAAAAAAAACAAAAAAAAAAAAAATGGCGTATTAAACTAACCTTTCGGTGGCGATGAATGATAGTACAATCCTTGAAACCTGCGTCGTCTTTTCGGTGGCATTTTTTAACTAAAAATTTACAGCGCGACTGAACTGTAATCTTCAAATATGCACACTTAATAAATATGAAAATGGAAAATTTTAAGTCATATCCTGTGTATTCACTGTGTGAAAACCAGAATACAAAAGCACGAACTGTTAGAATT
This sequence comes from Pherbina coryleti, assembly GCA_943735915.1. Lineage (NCBI taxonomy): Eukaryota > Metazoa > Arthropoda > Insecta > Diptera > Sciomyzidae > Pherbina > Pherbina coryleti. The sequence continues at coordinate 50,129,788 of OX030950.1, read as the reverse complement.
ATGACACAAAAAGAAACACATAAAAAAGACACGTTATCCTAGCACGACACTTGGGTAAATGTTCATAATTTTGCAGTTGTCATTTCACAATAATTCGTTATAATGCATTTCTCAAAATTTGCAATATTCTTTTTTTTTATTTTTATTTTTTTTTCCTATTTTTTTTTTTTAATTTATAAAAACATGGCATTAAAAGCTCATTTTCTATAGAACTCAACTAAAATTCCAATGTTTACTTTTGCAATTTTACTATAATTTCCATCATATGTTTGTCACATACACAAACACACACGCGCACACATTCATACACATTAGTAGATTATTTGAGTTTTTATTTTTATTTTTTGGAAGCAACTAACCGTTTACGTCCAGCAACGGCGACTGTTTCCGGTCGTGTGTCTAAATGGCGAGTGTTCGAAAAAGGACATTTATTAGTAAAGCGCATGAAGAGCTTTCTCGTCTATGTCGAGTCCAATCATTGGCTTACCATTACTAAGAAAAACTATCGACTGACTATCTATTTGGCTATCTAGCTATCTAGACTGTCTCTCTGTGTGAGTATGTGTGTGTGTATTTGTGGTGGGGCATGGTGAGTATACAATCTGGTCTAATGACCAGACCGCTAGACCAGTTTGTTTCTCTGACTAATTGTTATCATTTGCATGTGCGTTTTGTTGTTGTTTTTCTACTCCTGTCCAGCAGTAACCACATGCAATGGTCATTTGTATATGGCACGTCCGCACAATGGCCCAAATAGGCGTAAGTTTAGAAATACTTAACAATTAAAATTGATTTGTTTTTTCTATATTGTTTTGCCATAAGGGCAACTTTCACACCCACAGCAAAATCAAAACTAAGTAACCCGGTTATTTTTATCTATTGATGAGAAAACGTGTGTCGTTTTAATTGTTCGAAAATATTTCCATTAGCGCACGAACACAAAAAGATTTTTTCGATTCATTGTGCTTAAATGAGTTCCTTTACTACTTTTAGCCGGTAAAGGAGTCTACCCGCTAAAAGTAGTTTTATGAAAATAACCAAAATTGTGAGTATTCATAGAATAAAAATTAAAGAATTATTATAAAAATTCTAAGCTCTAATCATTCCATTCAGCAATAGAACTTCCAACATTTTCACTGCCTCGTTAACACTTGCGGAAAGCTTCTTCGGTGCTCTTTAGAGGATCGCTCTCATATGATGATAGCCTCACTCACTGTTTCCGTACTGCACTTCGAAAAGTTGCTTCGATAAGACCTGTATAAAGTTTATGTATCGATTGATCGATCACTCCAGGCTACCTTACAGACCGGAAATATTTGTTTAATAGCATATTCAAACCGAGCATTTAATTATGTTAAATCAATTTAATGAAGTTAAATCGAAAAACGAGCTCTCAAATGAAGTTCTAATGGAGTTATATGCGTACAGTTGTTGTTGGAAATTTAACGTGTTAAATGTTTTTACACGTTTCGAAACTCGTTAAATCACTGGTTTGTGTTCTTGCTTACGTCAGAAAAGCTTTTTTTAAACGCAGCCAAATCTGAAAAGAGCTTTTTAGTTTGAAGTTTTTAATGTAAACAAATAAATTCTTTGAGAAATTTTTGAATTTATTTGAATTTTTTGTTATTTTTTTTATTTTTTTTTTTATTTTTTTTTATATTTTTTAATAATTAATTTTTTATTTCTTTCAAAATATAAACAAATAAACTGACATTTTGAAACTAGTTAAAGCAGTATGAACGATCATGTAAAAAAAAGCTTTTTTCGAATAACGCGTTAAAAGCATGTTCAAACCGACTTCATTTAACGTGTTATTCGAAAAAAGCTTTTTTTTTAACATCATCGTTCATACTGCCTTAACTTGTTTCAAAATGTCAGTTTATTTGTTTATATTTTGAAAGAAATAAAAAATTGTTTATTCAAAAATATAAAAAAAATAAAAAAAAAAATAAAAAAAATTCAAATAAATTCAAAAATTTGTCAAAGAATTAAGAAAAATTTGTCAAAGAATTTATTTGTTTACATTCAAAACATCAAAATAAAAAGCTCTTGTCAGATTTGGCTGCGTTTAAAAACCAAAAAAAGCTTTTCTGACGTTAGCAAGAACACAAACCAGTGATTTAACGAGTTTCGAAACGTGTTAAATCATTTAACACGTTAAATTTCCAACAACAATTGTACGCATTTAACTTCATCAAAACTTCATTTCAGAACTTGTTTTTCGATTTAACTTCATTAACTCGATTTAACATAATTAACTGCTCGGTTTGAACATGCTATAAATGAAGCTTGTTTGAACCAGTGGCGGATCCAGAAGTTTCATTTGGGGGGGCGATCGTAGTTCGTCAAATCAAATCAAAAGCAACAAAATATTCTGTAAATTGTGAAAATCGTTTTGTGGAATAACCCGAAAATGGCGATATTTTAAAAACCAGTTTTTCGAATATATTAAATAAAAAGGAGTTAACCAGTTTTCAGTGACTATGTGTAGATGAATTAAAAAAACATTTTACATAACTTATATAAAAATTAAAAGGGAAATATAAAATTTGTTGCTTACATTTTTGGATTAAATGACTTAGTACATAATCTCCCGGTTTGAAAAATTTAATCACAACACGAAATCTAATCTATGCTTCCGTGTTTTGGCATATCTATCGATGACTTGATCCACAGTCACATTAATATCATAATGAATATTCAATAGAGCAAGTATGTTCAATCTTTCTTCTGTTGTCGTAGATCTCAAATAGGCTTTAATTCTCTTCAATGTAGAAAATGATCTTTCAGCAGATGCTCCACTTGAAGGCAATGTTATTTAAATTTTAAAAAGAGTATGAATAAGAGGATATACTTCAGCATCACAGCAGTGTAATAGTTGCATTGCACTAGTACTTGAATCATACTTTTCTTGACTTTTCGAAACCGACTTTTTAAATCCATCATCACATTATGCAGCATAGGAACATAAACAGCTTGTCTGAAATATGCTATGGGATCTTTTACTGGATAATTAGCGCGGTTCTTTTGAGAATGACACGTGGCATTTTAATTTTTTCTCCAATATTATTTGTAATGTTTTCAACTTATTTAAAAAGATTTTCAAATTTTATCTCACAGGATTCTCGTTTCTTCTGTAATATATTTAAAGTATCTTGAATCGTATTCTGCGCTGATTTAACATCAATTTGTTTTTTCTAAAGGAAACAGCTGAGGGCTTGTGCGTTACTCAACACATCAGAGAGGCAAGCGACTGCAACTAAAAAATTAGTCTCACAAAGAAAAATTCTCAAAGCATTTGCTTTTGATGACGTTTTCGAATTATGCCACTAAGATATATGGTGTAGGGTTTCAATAATTTTCGGAAGCGCAAAACGAAATTGCAAAACTCCCTCATGTCTCTCGACCCATCTAGTTTCACACAAGCTAGATAACCATAATTTTTTTAATGTATTGCAACGCTTCGCCAAGGCATTTAAGAACGATATCGTCGCTTTCATAGTACCAACAGCATTTCGGATTATTTGAACATATGAAGATGCAGATAACGCAATATACACTTAAATAAATACTTAGGCACAAATGCTTTATTCTGAATATGTTCTGAGTTTAGCTTAGAGAACTTGTATATTCACAAAGCTTTGGGGGGGCGATCGCCCTTATTGCCCCACCGTGGATCCGCGCTTGGTTTGAACATGCTATAAGATTATAAAAAAAGCTATGAGTGTAAATTGTATGAAACTATAAAGTATCAAAAGAGAAAAATTATCGAGAGTACTTTGCATGCATTACTTCCACGGTTTCACACGCTCTTTCAAGCTAAAAATTATTTACAGTCTAGTGTCCATTGACATTTTTATTCAGAATTAGTTAATAAATAATTGAAACCAACTTCATGGCATGCCATGCAAAGGACTTTTCGACAGAACATCCACAACAACACAGCACAATAACTGGCCATAATAGCTTGGCACCAATCATGTGCAGATAATGCAATACTATTTGAATTGAGTGTAGAGAACCGAACCATAGGAAAAACCATATCATTTCGAAAATGAAAAATCAATTTTTTGTTCGAATATCGTATCAATAAATATCAATAATAAATGTATAGCATTAATTATTATACGTGAGTTAGTAGCAATCAGGAGTGAGCAGCTCTCTTAATTGCTCTAACCGACAGCCAACACTTGGCGAAAACAGGCCACAGGCAAAAATTTATAGCATTTTAATATTTAGAGCGCAAGAGTGTCTATTTAATTATTCATCTTCTCACGAATTTTTTTTTTCCTATAAATGGCAATAAAATCGCGTTATCGTGTCTTTTTGCAAAGTGCTTGAAAATATTTTTGTTATTGAGGTTAAAAACTAGCTAAATAAGTGGAACACAAATGAAAAAAAAAAAAAAAAACAATTAGGAAACAGCCCCTCGTATAGCCAATTATTTCAGTAATTTTTATTTTTCTTTTTTTATTCAGCGCAAAGGACTGTTCAAAATGAAGTGACATGTACTAAAACAACTTAATTTGATTACATGTTTACAAAGAGTTGCTTACATTTGAGAAGAAAAAAAAATATATGTATATATAAGAAGAAACACGCAGTTCTTTGGCGACGCAAAAAAAGAGTCACTAGCCTTCATCAATAATGATATAGTTTAACCTACATTTACATTGAAGTATTGTCATTTATCAATTGATATTTTGATTGTGCTATTAAAATTTTTATAGAGTTGAAGTGGGTCAAGAATTGAATTTAGTCTGGTTATTAAATTTTGTCAAATAGAACATTGTAAACAGACAATCTCCAAAAAATATGAGTTGGATGATTGGAATAACCAAAACCTTGACCATAGCCAAAACCATAAAGAATATCATAATCATAACCATAACCATAACCATAACCATAACCATAACCATAACCATAACCATTACCATAACCATAACCATAACCATAACCATAACTATAATCATAACCATAACCATAACCATAACCATTACCATAACCATAGCCATAACCATAACCCTAACCATAACCATAACCATAACCATAACCATAACCATAACCATAACCATAACCATAACCATAACCATAACCATAACCATAACAGTAACCATAACCATAACCATAACCATAACCATAACCATAACCATAACCATAACCATAACCATAACCATAACCATAACCACAAACATATGTTACTATAACCACTACTGTAACCATATTCGTAACGATAAAAAAATTTGTAACGTAGTTTATAAACTAGCCTTTATATATACACTAGCGATACCCGGAGCGCGTTGCCACACCCTTAGTCTGATACAACGCTCATGGTTCACTGCCCGTTACAGTTTCCCAGTAGCAATACATGGGTAGCAATACCCTCTCAGGTGGTAATTCCATTATGAGTTTCAATGTTCTGTAATTTTAACTTCCATAGCTATTCTGTATCGAAAATCGAGCCATACCTTCTTTTCCAATGCCCGTGCCGGTTTTCCAGTAGAGAGACTTTGGCAATTAATAAATCAGTTTCATTGTTTTGCGACGGCTAGTTCCAAGTTCGCTCAATTTTGCCAGTCAAAGGACACAACTAAATAGTACGTTCTTACCGAGTAAAATTGATATGTGACTTATAGTTCGAGAGTTATACTTTAAATTTGGGCTACTGAAAAAAGTACCATACTCCTCGTCCAACGCCCATAAATTTTTCCCAGTGGAGTTTTATCGCAATCGGATAAACGGAGTTGCAGCGAATACATTTATAAAGAAAATGTGTGCTTACAGCGCCACCTGTTGGGAATTTTTCAACTTTTATTCTTTCCTAAACATTCGCGTAGCAATTACAAACAAACCTCCATAAGGAAGTATACAATTTGGTACATTCCTCTTCATGTTTTAAGCATCCGAACAAACCTAGATTCTTATATATCTAGGTTTGTTCGATATTATTATAATATATTTTTATATATATAGATAATAATTTCGATAGATATGGGTACATAATAAGAGGTGGTAAGTCCCAGCGTATTTATAGAGCTGTCCGCCCATTTGTAGTTCAGTTGCCAGCAGTGACCATATGAACTAAAGTACTAAATTTTAGTCTAATAAGACCCAAACCGTCTGAAATATAAAATTTTCATTAATTTATGGGCGGTAAAAAGGGGTGTGAAAAAACTTTTGACGTACAAACCATCGTACGGCCAAGAAGAACTCAACAAAGAAAATCCCAAGCAAATCGGACGTTCCGTTCTTGAGTTATGGAATTACAAACACAAATCACGACTTGGTTTTATATTTATAGAAAATCTTTAAAATGCCATATCTCCAGAACCAGCTGGCCGATTTCGCGCAAACTTCTCTTAAACCATCTACAGACCATTTTCAACATACTCTGAATTTTGGATTGAAATCGGTCTACCCGTTTCTGCAGTTAGTGGTGACATCAAAATGTACACTTCTTTTTATATATTAAGATATGTGGCAAAATTTTCAAAGGATTTAATATCTTAATATGCTTTGTTCGAACGTAATGTCGATAAATATGGGCTTACTTTGAAAAATCAAAATAAAATGGGACAGGATGTATCTTTAAAGTTTCTTTAACCCAGATATGCCGTCGGACTTGCTGGTGCAATAATCTTTGCAATTTTCTTAAATCCCTTTATTCTGACACCAATGTATTGCAAAAATGAAAAAAAATCAAAAAAATTATTTTTTTTCTTGGATTTTAAAGCCGTACTACATGTAGTACGCTAGCAAATACGTCAACTAAAATCACATATAATTTCCTTTTCCACAAGTACTTTTGCTACTTAATAGTTATTAGAACTATTTACAATACAAAAACACATAAACGCAACAACAACAAAATATAAGTATTAAACTTTTTCTCATCATTCAGGTGACATAAGGTTGAAGTGTAGGACTACGGCCTACCCGGGATTCGAACTTAGGAACTCTTAGATGGCAACCGATCACGTTACCTACTCGACTATCAAGGTCAGAGTGATAAAATACAATTCCTTTTTAGATTCATGCAAGTAAAAAAACAAGATAGCCCCTCCACTGAAATGATCAGTGAACATAAAAGCTTTATCTTCGTTACTTTTTTTCCCCTTTCATTTAATTTCATTCACAAATTCTTTTGGTGATTCACTGTATTTTGTGAATACAGGTGATTGGCAACTATATTTTTTTTTTATCAAAAAATATAAAAAAATTGGAAATCTTTTTTAAAAACAAATAAAGACAATCTAATATTTTTTTTTTCTTTTTTATAAAAAGAACATTTATTTATATACAAATTCTGGAGAGGGAGAGCGAGAGAGAGAAATATAATTTACATAAGATCGACTGATCACCTCGAGGAATTTATTGGCGCATATAAAGTTCAAAGTTCAAAAAAAGCTTTAGCCGTCACAATTTGCACTAGAGCTTAAGCTTTCATTAAACGTTAGCATTTATTCAATTTTATTCTCTTCGGACAAGATGTTGATTAAAATGCGGTGATTTTTTTATAGAAACAAACAAGTTTTGATTTTATTGCTGTTATCTACTGATTTTATTCACTGAGCTCATCTATCTCTAGTAAGATTTGAATCTTTCAATCACATAGTTTTGTACGTTCAAACAATGTAGATGAAAATTATTGAACCGCGCAAAACGCTCAATTTTAAAAATCCGGTTTTTCCTCAATCTAAATCTAAACTTATCAAAATAATGATGAAAATAATAATAATTCTGCTGTGTTCTCTATACTTGTTGACATGTGTACGAAGTCAAGTGGCAAATAAACGACCCGCCATTAGCTGCCCAAATGTGTTTAGTTATGTTCGTACCGAGACGGGAACTGTGGGAAAAGTAACGATTAATTTTATACCCGCTGGTACGCATCGCGTAAAGGTTGCATTTTCGCAAACGCCGCCAATTGAATCGGTAATTAAAGTGTAATGAGCGTGTTTGTATGTGTGTGTGTGAGTGTATATATTTGTCAAATATGTACAATACTTACAAAAATATGTTGCATTGATTACTGCTTGATAATAAAAAGTATCTTTATCTACTTATTATATAAAAAAAAATATCTAAGTTCATATTTGGTGAATAATTTAACTTTGTTGTTTTGATTTTTTGTATGATGTGTAATGTTCTAAACGAATAACAGAAGTTATAAATGCAAAAACTGGGTTTTCAATAACGCTTATTCAATCTCTTCTCCCCCAATCAACTTGACCAAAACAAGTAGACTGTTCATGCCATAAAATTATTCATCGGAGTTTTAATACTGGTTTTCCAACAAATATTCTTAAATAATATTTTTAAACTTGCAATGACAGAGCTCTATCGGAAATCCCATGAGTTTTTTTTATTTTTTTCGGTTTTTTTTTTCGTTAAAGCATATTTACATAATTTTTTATATCTTTTCGGAAGAAATATGATTTCATTGGAGTTCAAAAATAAGATATATTTCGCAATATTGACAAAAATATATTTTTGCATATAAATATAAAAATAAAAAAATTAATCGTGGCAAATTTCTATTTAAATCTTGAATTTATAAACTGCTTAGAAATTTGATGAAGTAGCTAGAAAAACATGAAAATAACTAAGCGAATGAAAAATTAAATGTTGCCAAACACGATTTTGGATGATAAGAAAAACCATTTTGATGTTAGTTTTTTAAAATTTCTGATTAGGGGTTTCTGGAACTTATCAGTTTCGGAATTTTCAAGAAATTTCATATCAAGCAATTTTACATTTTCGATTAATTATTATTATTTTTACATGTTATTTGTTTTATGTAAAGTTTTTGTCCCGATTTTTATTATTTAGTGAACTTTATCTTATGGACAGAGTAGCTTAAGTCCAAAAATATAATTGTGAGTTGTTTACATTTTTAAAAATGATTTGTCTCATTTTTAAATGTAAAATTTATGTAGGGTCATTAGAAAAGTCGGCACAACTTTCTTTTTAAGAGTCGGATTTAAAATAAAAGATACAGTAGTTTCGACTATGTCGTAACACAAGACGTAGAATTATTCAATTCGCTTTTGATGACATCTTTTTTAAAAACTATTTAGCAAAATATTTATTCCATACACCTGAGCATATGACCTTTAAAAGAGTGCCGGAGAGGGTTAATATGTATGACCGACCCCCATTACTTTTGCAAAAGGAACATTTTTCCTTTCGACACCTTTTCCTTCCGATCACTCCTTAGGGGGGCTCCCATACAAATTTTATGGTTTTTGTGCCGGAAAGGGTTAATATGTACCACAGACCCCCATTACTTTTGCAAAAGGAGCATTTTTTCCTTTGACACCTATTCCTTCCGACAACTCCTTAGATGGGCTCCCATACAAATTTTATGGTTTTTGTTTATTTATTCCATACACCTGAGCATATGACCTTTAAGAGAGTGCCGGAGAGGGTTAATATGTATGACCGACCCCCATTACTTTTGCAAAAGGAGCATTTTTTCCTTTGACACCTATTCCCTCCGACCACTCCTTAGGGGGGCTCCCATACAAAGTTTATTGTGTTTATGCCGGAAAGGGTTAATATGTGTCACCGACCCCCATTACTTATGCAAAAGGAATATTTTTGCCCTTAACACCTATTTCCTCCGACCATTCTTTAGGGGGCCTCCCATACAAATTTTATGGTTTTTGTTTATTTATTCCATACACCTGAGCATATGACCTTTAAGAGAGTGCCGGAGAGGGTTAATATGTATCACCGACCCCCATTACTTTTGCAAAAGGAACATTTTTGCCTTTGACACCTATTTCCTCCGACCACTCCTTAGGGGGGCTCCCATACAAATTTTATGGTTTTGTCGATAAAACCGGAAACTGTCGATAAATAGGTAGCAAGTTTAAACAAACAAAAACATCAAATGTTGGCTTTTTATTTCATGTAATTGTGTAAAATTTATATAAGTTAGAGAGTTATAACATGAATTTTTGTCGCATTGAGGATCAAGCAGACCAACAAGTGCTAACATCAGCATTGTACGATCAGTACTTTAGGCCCACCAAAGGCTCAAAAAATTATATAAATACCGACACCTGATCACTATCAACCACCCTACTTACCTCCGAGAATGACGTATTCTACGTCAAAAGGATCGGACACAATTGTGCACATTGAAAAAGGTTAATAATATGTAGAATTTCAGTTTTTCACTTATGTCGACTTAAGCTACTCTACCATATTGCCACAGATATACAGGGTGGGTCATAACCTTTTTAAATCATAGGTTATTTTGATACTGACATCTGTTTCCCAAAAAGTTCTTGAGGCTTGTATGCTAGTGGACAACACTCATGGTCCCCCGTCGTCGTACGTTGCGTACCAGAGAATTGCACAAGCCCAATCGTCATTTTTTGCCACTCGAACAACAATCGTCGTCAGCCACAATCGCACACAAAAATTAATGCACACATCATTGATGTGATTCTGATTTAGTAAAAAATCCCGATCACATCCCAATTTAGACCTGTTTATCCCATCAAAATGACACGAAAAACCCACAAAAAATCCCACCCAAATATTTATACCAATAACGATTTTTTATGCAATTTTTGAAAAGAAATAAGGATGCCCACCTGCTGAACAGGCCCATCTACTACTGAATACTGTGAGTTCTGACGTCTATGATGCGCCAATGTGTAAAGTGTCGCAGTAACATCTCATTGAATGTTCACTTTTGATAAATCATTGAGATAATCCGTATGCTTCTTTAGCCCCAGGGCCGTTGAGAAATAATATATTCGAATAAAACGAAGCTGAGCAAAAATAGTTCATCTCTATTTAGTGAATTTCAGAGTGTTTCTTATCGATAAAAAAAGGTGAATATGAGTAGAATTCTATATTTAATGTTTATTTTTCACAATTCGACGAGCAATCGAACAATATTGAGAAATGGGAGAAAAATATTTCACGTCATATCATGATGGCCTGCCTGCCCACCCACTGAACAAAACGTTAGTCCACCTTCCGAACAAATTTTCAGAAATCGTGCAAGTAAAAAATTTTCATTTATATGATTGAAAATAGTGTTTGAAATTAGTTAAAATAGTTTTCGTGATTCTCGTCCACGTTCACATAAAATTTTAAAATGGCGTCGCCTAAAAAAAAGTGAAAAGAAGAACGAGTATAAGTTCTGATGAAGATGATGAAATTCAAATCTCTATTGTTGAAAGTTCAGTGAGTCATTGTGAACTATTGATAGAATAAACTTATTATAAACTCTCAAAAACTAGTGTTTTTACTTCATTTTCTAATTTTTTTTTAACGATTCGTTTTAGGTGTTCAGTAGCTGGGCCAATTTCAAGACTTTTGCTACATCGACTGCCAAAATTATAATTTTTAGAAATTTTAAATTCTGATTAAAATTCTTGTTAGTTATTGAACTTAGCTTCCAAATGAAACCAAGAGCTCTGAAAAATTATGTTTTAAACCAAAGGTAAAGCTTTCAAGAAAAACGTGTTTAGTAGACGGGCATCCTCCCCTACATTTTTTTAACATTATAATAATTTTATAATTTAATAATGTACATAATAAAGTTGTTCAATAAATATAACAAATATTATAAAAAAAAAAAAAAAAAAATACGAAAAGTTAAACACTGCGTTTTTTATAAAAACTCTCTTAAGTGTATGAAGTAATCGTGAATTTCTTTCGTTGCATCAAAATGAAACTGAGCTTATATTTTTGTTTTTAAATGAGGATCTTATTTTCATTAATTTTAAGCCTCTTGAATATACATATCCCTTTCTTACATATTTAGAATCAATTAAACAGCAATCAAACGAAAAATTTTGAAAGATTACAAAAAAGTGATACCAACCAGTTTTGCTAATTTACACTTTAAAAAATTATGATTCAGTAGAAAATCCCACCTAAGCATCTGAAATCCCACACGTTCAAATAGGCCAAATATCCCAAAATGAACCCGAAATCCCACCAAATCACATCACTGGCACACATACCGCTCGAGTTCCTAACAACGACTGGTGCTAAGCACAGTTTGTAACGATTGCGAATATAGACAGCATCCAGACAATGAGACTTCGCTTAACACTCGAGTGTTTGCTGCTGCATGAATTTTTGTTGTTTTGATATTTCTCTGCCGTTCTCTAGCAGCGCTTTGTGTTGTTTGTTTTCCTTTGCTATAATATTTGCCATTTTTTTTTGTGCGAATGGATATAAAAGCATGGATATTCATTGCTTTTGGCGAATGTTGCTCATGTCTCGCTTCGTTGGGTATTCTTGTGTCGTAGGCATTCGTAATCGCGACCGCTCGTACTCTATGGTATTCGTATCTGCAGCGATTGGTGCATGTATTCGCGAATTAATTTTAATGCAGAAGGCACATTCGGTGCTCGTATATTGAGGATACATTCGAAACGCCACTCAAATGCAATCATGCTGTTCTCTGGTGCATACAGACGAGAATGTGGCTGCTGTAGCCGAGAGTGTGAGACTCAATTCACGAATATCAACTCACCATCGATCTCAACAGCTCAATATTTCACGCACTTGTCTGAGGAGAACTCTACACAAAGATCTCGCTTACAAGGTCCAAGGCACAACCATCCGCTTCGTTATCGCTGCGCAGTTTGGGCTATAGAGCAGCTTGAATTGGATTTGAATTGGACAGTGATTTTGGGCGAAAAATCAACTTTTCTGCCGAGGCGCATTTTCATCCAAGCGGCTACGTTAACAAACAAAATTGCCGCATCTGGAGCTCGAAAAACCTGCTGTTATTGTCGAGAAGCTGATGCATCCACAGAGAGTGACAATTTGGTGCGGATTGTGGAGTGGTGGCATCATTGGACCATTTTTCTAGAAAATTAAGCTACAACGTTAAGAACAACGTTTCGGTCAACAGTGGGCGTTACAGAGCCATATTAACCGACTTTTTTTTTTGTGAAATTGGAGACATGAATTTGGATGACCTCTGAATCATGCAAGATGGCGTGTCATGCCACACAGCCCATGCCACAATCGATCTTTTGCGCACCAAATTCCCAAAACGTGTTATCAGCCGTCTTGGCGATGTCAATTGGCCGCCTTGGAGCTGCGATTTGACCCCTTTAGACTTTTTTTGTGGGGAACCGTGAAGTAGCGATGTTATGCCAACAATCCGCAAACGATCTAAGCACTTAAGGCCAATATCATCCAAGAAATCCGTGAGCTACAGCCGAAAACCATCAACAAGATCTTAGAAAATTGGAGTGACAGAATGCGCTACTGCGAAGCCAGCCGAGGCAGCCACAACGACGTTGTATTCAATAATTAATGGGAATGTTTGTTCTTACTAACAAACCATAATACATGGAAAAAATTTCATATTGTTCATTTTATTGCATTTAAAAAATTAACTGTTTTAATTGCATTACAACTAATGATCAAAAAGTCCATTAAAAGGTATAAACAATTGATTTTAAAAAAAATAGTATTTGGCCCACCCTGTATATACCACGAGCTATTTCGGTCATTATTAATTATCTTTCTCCATATGTCCTTCTGTCTTCTTATGGATTGCACTCATCGCACCTCTGTTGCTATCTCCGTCCGCGTATGAAGCAAATTACCAATTTGCTTATATAGTAACAATTTGTCCAAAAAGTAACTCTGAACTATATAGATTTTGAATACAACATCAATTAAGTTGTCGCCTCTATTGGCCAAAGCAACATGTGCCATTTCTTTCTGCATTCTCCGTAACTTTTTCGAGCATCTCGGGTGGTGCTCCCACAAAACCCCCCCACAAAACAAAACAAAAAAGTTCGGAGGGATGAAATCTGATTATCTTTTGTTTTGATGTGAAGCGTTTCATGGTTAAAATCATGCTGAATTGACGTTTCAAAATACGGTCTATTCAAGTCAATCAGCTGCTAAATGTCAAAGTTATTCAATGTTTACATACCGATATAAAATATGGCGCAGAATGTATGCTCGTATAGAGCCTGAACAGAATCAAAGCGATTAGCGATTGGCGACATTTTTAAGCAAAAGAATGCATGAAAACGTATGAACACGTCCGAAATCAAATCGCTGGTCTTCAATCGCGACGAACATTCGCCAGATTAGAATCTATTCTATTTTTTTCCCTGGCGAAACTTATCAAATATGATAAGTGTTGCCGTATTTTTCCTAATGATGGAGTACGTTCAGTGCTATTTTCTTAAGTTATAAAACTTAAGAATTATGCATACACAAAACAAACCATTCTGACAATAAGTCTGAATAGTTCGCCAATCGCTAATCGCTTTTATTCTGTACGTGTTCTGAGCGATTGGCGAGAAGAGAGGATCACCGGTCGCCAATCGCCAATCGCTTTGATTCTGTTTGGGCTCATATAAAAAGATTATTTTATGCTCAAATCGATATTTACCCCTATCACGAGTTTCGGCCGAATATATTTTACACTGGCGAACATCGTTCGAAAATGCAAAAGCCTATTTTGAGTTTCGCCCAAATCACGGTTCGCTCTAAATCAGCTGTGCAGATTCGAACATACTATTGTGAATTGTGTGAGCAGAATAATACAACAAAAAAGTTCTGAAATTGAATTAGAAAAGAAAAGTACACTATTTTAATGTTAAAATTATAAACATAGCGCTGCGGCTATTTATGGAAGAGGAGGAACTAAATGAAAATTACGCTGCTCGAAGGTGCTTAAGGGATTAGTCCAATCCTTTGTAAGACTGACCACCACTGTGAAATTTCTTTTAAATAGATTTTGATTTGTAGTTGCCAGTAAAATTTTCGGTTGAATAAATCAACATTTTCATATTTTGTTAGACATGGACATTATCCATCCACTATGGATAACTTGGCCGAAACAGGAAGAGAAACACGAAAAGTTTAATCATATCCGCTGAAAAATACGAGTGAAGAAATAAAGCTAAAAGCTGAAAGCTCTAAAAATAAAAACGACCACATTTACAATTCATCCTCTCACGAATCATGGAAAGCAATGGCCACCGTATTCTCCAGATATGGCCTCCAGCTAAAAGTCTGTAATAGTATTTTTACCAATCTCAAAATATGGGTCAAGGGAAAAAGTTTCACGTTTAAAGATTTAACTTTAAAATTAACAAAAGCGAGGACAAGAGGTGTAGAATTTGTTTTTTGATTAAAACGAACAATTATTTGGAGGATTCTTAAATTAATTAATTGATTTGTAAAGATAAATAGACCTCTGGAATCTTTTAGATTAAAACCTAGTTCTAGGTGTCTTCTGGCATTCGGATATCGATATCTTAAATTTACTATAGAAAAGTTGACAACCCAAGATGTGTTGGTTCGTGAAGGAACGCCTTTTATGAAAAGCACTATTCCTTAAACTGGTACACTTATTTAACTTCTCGCTACTGAAACTTCTCAAACTCCATTCCAAAGGTGTCCATAAAGCCCAAAGCAATTTGTCAGTGACAGAGGTATTGCGACTGGTGAAGTATTAAGTGAGTGGAGGAGGTTAGTTGGCGATGAGTTGAGTTCCATTGCTGGATTCCATCATTTAAGCGAAAATAGAAGATGTGTTCTGATCTCAGACTACATTTTAATTCACTTGACAAATTGGAATAGTGTTCACACACTCTCTTGAATCGTGCTCAATTGTTTTGATATGGACTCAAATTGCAATTTGAATTCAGCTTTAAAGTTATCGAATGCAATTTTACCGAATGCAAGGCACAAGAGCGTGTACCAAAATAAGCTATTTACGGGAGATCGAGTGCGTACATGAGCGGACCTTTCCATACGCTGGTATATAGATAAAACCCCCTTTTAGGATTATTATCAGAACTTGAACTTTTGAATTTCTATTTAAAAATACTTATTTTTCTTTTTTAGACCGAAAATGCAAAACTTGCATTATACCACACCGAAGAAATTGTACAGGGTCGTCTTTCACGTGGTGAACCAATAGCGTTTCGAGTTACTTTCCCAACTCCAGGCGTACTACCAAAGTTGACTCGTATTACGTTGAACAACAGGGTACTCTGTGCAGGCACTCCATGTAGGTAAAGTGCTGGATTTATGTAAATGCCGAATTGTAAGAAAAATCCTTTTCTTTATTTTACACCCTTGCAGATCCTGAACCTAGCACTGCCTTTGAATTAGAGGACACGTTAAGCTATTCAAATGTACCCAACAAGAAGGTACAATTGCATACTTCAGCGGTACCAACTTCGAACCAAAGACCCGCTGCTACAACAGTCGTCGCACAGCCACTATCACCAGAACGCGAAGAAAACTCCGGAATAGGTAAGTCGCTCCAGCAGGAACAACAACAGCAAAAGAAGCAATCACAACCAGACAATAGCAATTTTCAATGTGGCCAAGAGGGCAGCATCCCGGAGGATATTTTGGTGCCATTAATTTTGAATGGTGAAGACATATCAAAGGGCCAATATCCGTGGATGGCAGTTATAAAACATCAAGATGTTTTCGGAAATTGGATCTTCAAGTGTGGTGGAACACTAATAGGAGCTCGGGCTGTGCTTACTGCTGCTCACTGTTTACATGATTCGAATTTTCAGCCGACCCCTATATTAGCCGAACTAGGTCGTTACAATATCGATTCGGAAAATGAAAATGAACAAGTAACAATACCAACACAAAGAGTTCTCATGCATCCCGATTATAGAAAAAATTCATTTCCCGATGCTGACATTGGACTCGTGCTGCTAAAACAAACCGTACAGTAAGTGCTTTAAAAACCTAAATCCTTCGCTAAGCCAAGGCAAGTAATGAGAATTTAATTTTTTTTTTTGTTTTTTTTTTCACCAGGTTTACTCAATACGTTAGCCCCATTTGTACATGGTCTGGATCGGATGATTTGAATGATATTGTTGGAAATATGGGTGTTGTTGCTGGTTGGGGCATCGATGAGAGTGGATTTCATTCTTCGGAACCTAAAATGATTGCGGTGCCGGTTGCCTCGGAATTAGATTGTCGCAAATCGTCTCCGGTAGTATTTAATTTATTAACTGATCGTACCTTGTGTGCTGGCAGACGCGATGGCAGCGGTCCATTGAAAGGGGACTCTGGTGGTGCACTCATGATTAAACGCAACGATCGATGGATGCTGCGCGGCATTGTATCGGTTGGAATCACTAGCGGCAAAGGTGAACAAAGCAATTATGTGATATACTGCGATGCGGCAAAGTATGGATCGTGGATAAGGAGTAACATGTAATGAACTAGTGAATAAGTTTAATTAAATAATTGTACATAAAATAAAATTTAAATATATATCAAATTGTAATTTAAAAACAAAAATCACATAACATTTCCATCAAGAACGTGACAGTTCAAAAAACTGAAAAATTGGAATAAGAACAAGTCATAAAATCTTCTCTAGTGCGGGAAATTATCTATATGAGTTTTCAAAACTATTTGTAAACTAGTATGATAAATATTTCTACGAAATCATATCAATTTTTACTTTTTCAAAAGACGACCTCGAACTACACCTACTCGAACTATATTCACGTATTTGCAACTTTTACGCAAGAGCTTATTCCATTGGATTTATACAGGGATTGCAACTATTTTGGAGAGAAGAGTACTTCAAAGGCATGTATAAAAAATCTTTTGGACTAACGGACGCCACAGATATTCCAATATAATCATTCATTTTGTCCAAATGTCCGATGGAACCTATAAAAGTCTCTATGACTTTGAAATGTCCATTGGCTTCATATTTAATGCCAAGGCATTTCAACCGATTGGTCATAAAATTATCTATTTTTTCTAATTATGGAACCCATTAATAACCCCATGACCTAACTACAGCCAGAGATAATTTTAATACATTCGATTGATCACATTGTACATCTTTAACCAATGATCTAATAGAGCTTATTTAGGTTCTAGTGATCCATCTAGGAACTAAGATAAACCCAGAGTATAGTCAGCCATTGGAGCTTGTATAGCCCCAAAGAATCAGAATGATGGAATCTGGAGCTACCCAAACCTCTTTGTTTATTTTTTTCAATTTATTCATTGACGGCCTCTGTAATCGAGTAGGTAGTGTACCCCAGAGGTTCCGGGTTCGAATCCGAAAAAAAATACGTCAGAAACAAGTTGGCTCTAAATCTCAAAATTATAAATGGAACCGGTGGTGGAACCAACAAGCAGTCTTTGCTGTCTCCCTTCGAAGAAACAGTGTCCAATTTAATAAACACGAAGGGAGTTGTAGAAGGAGTTTTCGGCATTAAGTTTGACCAAGGAAACATAAAGGAAACAACATACAGATAAGGAGAAAGGAGGAATGCACTCCTTGTTTCAAAATACCGAACCAGATATTGCAGTGGTCTTTGATCACAATTGCGGAAAAAGTTAGGAAGGCACTTATCCTAGAATCGTTTGTAACACAATAATTGAAGACACAGCAGCTCCTGATACAAATGTTTGTAGTAGCGTGACTCCATCTGCAAAAAAAATCAAGGACTAGAAGTACTTCCGACATGCTGGAAAACGTGCTGGAAAACGTAATCTTCCGAGAGTTTCCAGTTCAACAAAAAATGTTAAAAAATTATATTGATTTCTCAAGGTTCGTCAACAGAAACTTGGTTTTCAACGTCAGAGTCTTCATCCTCTTCAGCAAAAAATTGTATTCAACAGCTCCAATGCCGAACATTGTCAATAATATTCAATTCAACAAAAGTAATAATATTTCACAAAATTAAATCACGACATTTTTTCAAACCTTACGTTTTTATTGCATATAAATTCAGACGATTTAGCTGATCCCATATCTTAACTCTTAGGAGATTCACAGTAGGAGCATTTAGTTCATGGGAGAGTTAGAATTTTTGAGAGCTGAAACTAATGGCCTGAATATAAAAAACAAAAAGCAAAAGGACAAAATACTTTTTCTACTCTCCAAAGTTCTCAATCCTATTAAAAGACAATGGGGATTATTTGAAGAAGGTATATTTAAAGTGCGCAAGGCAAACATTGTGAAAGATTTCTATATCCGTTCAAGTCGCAACTTATGAGACTCATAAAATGGATTCCAAATCGTACATCGTACATCGTACAAGTGAATTGAACAAAGCTTTTAAAGTGTGGTTACGGATCCGAAAAGCATGCACTGTTTCGTCCAATTGACACTAGCATGGCATAAGCTTTAGGAATAGTATAATCACCTGGGTGTACCAGGTCCTTGAATTTATCAATTGATGGCAATGGGGAGTTAGCAATATGATAGGCGGATACACGAAAAGTGTCAGATTTAGAGAAAGTCATGAAAACACCTTTGTTTATATATATAAAAGATACCGTTATTATAGCCCCAAATATATAGTTTATCAATTTCATTCTGTAACTTATTTATCAACTCCATTTTGTTACTTATTTTTAGAAGTATCTTAAGATCATCAGCGTAAAGCAAATATTTACAAAGGGAAAAATCGAGGTAATGTCATTGACAAATAACACAAAAGAGAATAGGCCCCAAGATACTTCTTTGCGGAACACCTGAAGATGCTAAATAAGTTAAAGATTTAACATTGTCAAAGGGCACTACACATTGTCTATTTACTAAAAATGACTCACGTCAACCTAAAAAACTAGAGTGAAACCCCAATTTTAATACAACCACGTTACCTTTTACCGCGCAGGTTTCTAAAAAAGTTGAAAAAGGCATTTTTCCAAAATACATCAGGATTGCCACGAATTGTTTCTCACTGAGTAAATGATACTATGATCGCTATGATAAAATTCATGGTGCGAATGGAAAGATTAATTCTTTCACATATTGGTTAAAATATAAAAAAAAAAACAAAATAATAAAATCATCGTGGCGCGGACGGAGGGCTTAAGCAGAGCAACTGAAAATTTGTTACAAGGATGGTCTTTTACTCATACGACAAAAATAGACAAAGAATTCATGACGTCATGATGCAGCTTTCATGCAACAGCGTTGCATTGAGTTATAACTCGGGGAGCATATGTATGCATTATGGTAAATGTTATAAAAGGAAAATGAAGAATTTGTACTTGACCTAACAACATAAATTAAAAAAAATACTAGTAAGAAATGATCTTCGACTCGAACGAATTTAAAATACCCCCACGGCCGAACCAAAGTACATACATTCAAAGTTTGTATGGGAGGTAGGCGTGGTTGAATATAATTTCGTTGAATATATACTCAAAGTGCATATTAAAGTTTATTTGCAAAATTTCAAATCCATTTTAATAATTTTTGTGGAATTAAAAAGATTTTATCGTTTTGATACAGTCACTTTGAATGACAGGTAGGCGTGGTTTTCATCCGATTAGGCTGATTTTTAAAGTTGACCTTTATTTTTTAAATTAATATCGAATTTAGTGATTACGGCTGTACTCGTGACCACAGACAGATAGACAGACAGACAGACAGATAGACCGACAGACAGACAGATGGACATGGCTAAATCGACTCGGGGGGTAATGCTGATCAAGAATAAATACTTTTCTATAGCTACAACGCCTCCTTATGGGCGTTGCAAACGGAGAGACAAAATTAAAATACCTCCTTTTACGTGTTTTAAATATGGGAGTATAAATATGACGCCCTCAGGTCGCAGTTGAGGCAGCTTATGCAACAAAAATGCAATTTTTGCCACTATAATGGCGCCCTTTTTTTCTTCTTTGTTTTCGGTATTTTTTTATATATTTCAAGAAAAATTCTGGTATTTTTGCATTTTCAGTTACAAAATATTTGAGCTTTGTAATTATTTGGATTCTTTTGTTATTTCATAATGGTTTACAATTGTTATAAATCAACATATGCAAAAACGTATTTGTCACACGGGATTTGATTATTTTTTAATGTACAATCAATAGGGTACCACTTTCACTTGTATTGTGAATAGTGTTGTCATTTCCCGGTTTCGAGTTATACACCCAACAAAAATGCAAAATCGCCCAATTTTTTTTGGGTGATTTTTCATATGAAAAAAATCGTATGGAAAAAAATTGGGTGATTTTTCAAAATTTTTTTTTTGTCGATTTTTCTGTGGGCGATTTTGCGGAGAGCCTAAATGGACTACATATATATATATAAAAGAACAATATTTACGATGCCTTTTATTTTCCTCTCAATTTTTTATTAAACTTAAAAATATATTTTATCAAAAACCGGTTAACCGGTTTGAGCCGGTTATGTTTTTTTAAGTTTATCGAAAATACGGTTTTCAAAAAATTTTCATTTTCGGGTTATTCGAGAAACCGGTTTTTACATTTTGTCGAGTATTTGTCAACACTAATTGTGAGTGATACAATAAAATACCAGATTCATTATGGAATTTGCTGAGATCCCAAGTGCTGACGAAATTGAAGACAGTGAATATGAAGATGTTGATAAATGTCACAATGAATCAATTGAACGGGGTACCCATCTTCAAATTTTATAAATATGATGGTTTATTTGGATTCAGCGACCCCAAAAATTCCCGAGTAGCAAAGTTCGGGGCAATTTGTGAAGCATAAATGGTTATCCGAAGTGCGCATGTGCGGTACTGGATCGCCATTTTGGAATTTCCTAATTTTGATAACAGATTCTTAATCAGCGTCGAAAAATACGAAGAAAACGTGTGTAAAGAACTATGTGCCAATAGAAACTGAATTGGGTGACTGAAAGGAATAATTTAGTTAAAATGAAACAACAATGAAAACCCGTTGCATGGAATTATTCGTGACAGTTAACGCAACGCTAAATTTTATGAAATTTTATGAAATTCAATAAAGGTAAGGTTTTCAATAAAGGTAAATGTCCTACAACAAAGCCAGGAAAATAAATAAACATATATTAGAAAGAGGATTGAAATCCAAACAAGGATTATAAATAGGATGAGGACAAGGATTTGTACAATGATTTAGATCAAGAAAAGTATTAGGATTAGGACAAGAGCTTGTACAATAATTATGACAAAGATAAGACAAACGCCGAGAACAAGGATTATGACACAGATTAGACAATGGACGAGACCAAGGATAAGATAAAGGTTTCAGGCAAGGATTCAGACAAGGACTTAGACAAGGATTGCGAAAAAAATTAAGATAACATAAAAAATAAGAATAAGGAAATAGATTGGGATAAGAATTACGACAAGAAGTAGGTCAAGGACTATGAAATGGATTCGAACAAGAACTAGAACATTGATTTGGATATGGATTAAAAAAAGAATTTGGGCAAGGACTTTTACAAGTATAAGGTGAAACATACGAACACAGATAAGGATGGGGAAAAGCTTAAGGACAAGGGAAAGGATAAATAAAAATAAATAACTGGCCATTTCAGCCCTTGAAAGGACTTTGACCTAGCTTCTTATGATCAATTGTGTTGTGCATGTTATTAAGTTTGTACACAATTGACCGAGAACCGGACCTACCGGTTTAACACCGACTCCGAACAGCGATGAACGGAATGTTCTCGTTCTCAAGAAGCTTCACATGGCATTTTTCTTACTTTCTGAGGTTTGCCATTGTCTGCAGAGAGGTGGCTGCCGTACAGAAAAATTATTTTAATTTTAATAATTTTCTGTCGCTGCTGGGGTTCGAACCCAGGTCTCCAGGTTCGTTGACATAGAGACCACGCACTTTAACCAACTACGCCACGGATGCCACGCAAGGGAAAGGATATGGATACGAAAAAAGAAGAGGATAAAGAGACGTTATCGCGTCAAGGCCTACAGGTGTGTACATTAGACCAAGTTAAATGCTACTTTGTATGGAATCCTCCGTGCCCCCCCCTGAAAAACATGATGGTTGCAAATTAAGTAATTAGAGCTCTAAAAAGTCCAAAAATTGTCAAAAATGGCCCGGTTCTGGTGGAAAATCCGGTTTTCGGAGAGTAATATATTTACATTTTTCTAACGAATTTCAAATTAAAAAAAAAAAAACAAAAGTACCTACTTCTATGTTTAACTAGCTGAAGAAGCTCATTCTGGACTTAGATTTGATGTACAATAAAGTCCGGTCCCAATAAACGCATTTTAAGTCAACCTTTTAAAATTTTTTCATATAATTTTTTATTCATGTTTGTCCTTTGCATTGTTCTAGGACTTTTTTTTTATTAATAAATGCAATATTACAGCCCATTTTATGGTATTAATAATTAAGAAACAAAAACAGGATCGACCCATTTTTGAATGAGATACGAAATTTTTGGTAAAGTGATTTTTAAAGGATTTAATTTTAATCATTGTGAATATGGATTTTCTTTTGCTGCATCAGAAATATTAAATTTTGTTGTACCGCATGGAAAGAGCTTACAATGGTCCTCTACCACGTGAAGAAAAGCCTGTTTTCCGCTTCCAATGACGTCACTTTATCGTTGTATCTCGGCATAAGATTTATTGCTCTCTCAGCTGCTGTACATGACATAGTCAACTGCATAATTTTTTTTTTCAATCTCAAAAAGTGGTGATGATTTAAGAATAAAGAAAATTAATTTTTTTGAGACTGATTAATATTTTGTACTTGACAATAACTATTACTCACATAATTATAAAAGTACTTCTCTGCGACTGAAGAAGGACTTTTTAAATACATTTTTACGAAAACCTACACAATTTAGTTTGCGCCAAAACAATTTTCCTTCGATAAGAGCTATTATCATTGTTAGATAAAAAACCAGCAATGCTCGTAATAGCCACAAACTAAAATAAAAAAATAAAGCCAAAGAAAAATAGCGACTTACACAGTAATTTTTTGCAGTAAGAGTAATTCTAAGGAAAAAGAAAATTGAGTGCACGTACGTCAGTTTATGTTGGTCTATTTTCGCTTTTGTTTTTTTTTTAAATCATTTAATATTTATCTGGGTAGAAATAACTAAGTAATTTGCTGATGGTATAGCACGCTCTCTCACATTTTAAATTAACGTTTAGACGTTGGACAAACAATTTCACAAGTGTTAATAATAGATAGGTAGACAGTCAGTTAGTCACAAGCCGATAGCAGCACAAATTTCCGAATCGATTTTTAAATTTCTTTCAACACAGAACTTTGCACAAATTTTCAGAGTTCAGTCAACTTGTATGAAATAGCACAACAATGACCGACAGCACTAAAAGTTAATGACGACACTTAATATACGTGTGCATGTGTGTTTCAACGCTAACGACTGCCTGGATCATTGTAATTTTCATTAAAACACAAATTTTGTCCCTTTATTTGGAAAAACAAATACAAATTTTATTTCTTTGTTTTCATATATTTTTTAAACTTGACGAATTTGACTGGACCTACGATACTGCAGCCAGTTTATTTAAAACTAGAACTAAAAGTTTGTGCAAGCACTTGCTTCGCGTTGCCGCAAGGACTGCCTCTAATCCTGCCTAGCGTAGGTGTTTTTATCTAGCTTATCCACTTTTTGTTCCACTAACATAGACTCTGCTTTATGGTCTAGTTTAACCCAGTCGCACCATTGTTATTGCCACCTCCTGCCACTCACACTGAAAAGCTTTGTGTAAACTTCGCTTGCGTTGCTGCAGCAGTACCTATGCTTTATTTGCACCCTATATTAAGTATAGGTACGCAATCGTTTGAAAAGGAATAATACAAGCATACAAAAAAAAAAAGGCCGGTATTCCTTCCGACCACTCCTTAGGGGGGCTCCCATACAAATTTTATTGTGTTTGTGCCGGAAAGGGTTAATATGTAGGACCTACCCCCATTACTTTTGCAAAAGGAACATTTTTGCCTTTGACACCTATTCCCTCCGACCACTCCTTAGGGGGGCTCCCATACAAATTTTATTGTGTTTGTGCCGGAAAGGGCTAATATGTATCATCGACCCTCATTATTTTCGCAAGGGAACATTTTTGCCTTTGACACCTATTCCCTCCGACCACTCCTTAGGGGGGCTCCCATACAAATTTTATTGTGTTTGTGCCGGAAAGGGTTAAAATGTATCACCGATCCCCATTACTTTTGCAAAAGGAACTTTTTTGCTTCTGACACCTATTCCCTCCGACCACTCCTTAGGGGGGATCCCATACAAATTTTATTGTTTTTGTTTATTTATTCCATACACCTGAGCATATGACCTTTAAGAGAGTGCCGGAGAGGGTTAATATGTATGACCGACCCCCATTACTTTTGCAAAAGGAACATTTGTGCCTTTGACACCTATTCCCTCCGATCACTCCTTAGGGAGGCTCCCATACAAATTTTATGGTTTTGTCGGTAAAACCGGAAACTGTCGATAAATAGGTAGCAAACTTAAGCAAACAAAAACATCAAATGTTGGCTTTATATTTCATGTAATTGTGTAAAATTTATATAAGTTAGAGAGTTCAAACATGAATTTTTGTCACATTGAGGATCAAGCAGACCAACAAGTGCAACTATCAACATTGTACGATCAGTACTTTAGGCCCACCAAAGGCTCAAAAAGTTATATAAATACCGACACCTGATCACTATCAACCACCCTACTTACCTCCGAGAATGACGTATTCTACGTCGAAAATGCAAATAATAATACAAGAAACAATTTGAAATTGAAGGATGCTTTTATTTATAATCTTTCATTTTCATTAAAATACTTAAAACAACAAAAAAACTCTGAACTCGTCGTATTTCACCCACTATCACCGACATCATGTTGCACAAAATAGAATTCCATATTGATGAGATTTTGTACTTATGCATATATCCTTTTTTAAATGTTGAATTATGGATGTAGTATAATCAAAATAACCAATAATCGAAAATGATGGATTCAATCAAAAAATATTTATTGCTGTTTTATTTAAACTAGCTTTAAACTTTTATTTACATATAGGTACAGGTTTAAAAAAAAAATTTTTTTCGGGAATTTTTTTTCATAGAAGAAAAAAGATATCGTTTTCAAATTTTGCACATATATTTATTAACATTTAAGATATAAAAAAAAAAATTTTGTCGTTATTTGACGTTATTTGATTTTTTTTTTTAAAATGCCAAAAAATTGACGGTGTGCAGGATATTCCAGTCTGGAACATCTGAGGAAAAAGTAAAAAAAACCAAACTAATCCTTTTTTAAGTGGTTATTGCCTGAACTAGGATAATTTTTTTTCGCCGAAAAAAAACAAAACGGCCATTTGAAAAAAAGTCGATTTTTGAGGATACAAAATCGGTCGCCATTTTGTTTTTTTTCGGCGGAAAAAATTATCCTAGTTCCGGCAGTAACCGGCAGGAACAAGGATTAATTTGGTTTTTTTTATTTTTTCCTCAGATGTTGCAGACTTGTGATATCCTGCACACTGTCAATTTTTTGGCATTTTTAAAAAAAAAATAAAATAACGACGTCAAAAACCTCTTCAAAAATTCTGAAAAAAAATTTTTTGTATTTCTTAAATATTAATAAATACATGTGCAAAATTTGAAAACGATATATTTTCTCCTTCTATGAAAAAAAAATTCCGAAAAAACATTTTTTTTTTAAAATTTGTAACCTATATGCCCCTGTAAACTCGAAATTTGAACACATCAAAATCGATTTTTCTCTTGTTTTATTTTTATTTTTATTGAAAAATGCTTGGAAAAGTTGAAAATAAGTTGGTTGCATCATGGGCAAATCCGTAGATTTTTATCGTTGCCCCTTTCCTTTCAGGTGTTCCCAAACTTGTCTTCATTCTTATCCTTATCCTTATATTTGTTCTAATAATAACCCTCTCCTTTCCAAACTCTTGTTTTAATCCATGTCCAAATTCCCGACCTTATCCTTGTTAAAATCCTTTCCTTATCCTTGTCCCACTTCTTTTCTTAATCTTTATCCTAAATTTTGTTCTTAATGTGTTCAAATCCTTATTTTATTCCTTGTCACATTTATTGTCTACACTTTTCCCAATCTTGTCCCAAATATTGTTTTAGATATGTCTCAATCTTTGTCCTCAACCTTGTTGATGTCACCTTTCCAATTCTTGTCCTAATCCTCGTCCAATTCTATACTCTAATCTTTGTTCAAATTTTTGTCCTACTCCTAATCTTGTTCCTGGTCCTAATCTTTGTCCAAATCCTTGCCTTCATCCCTTATATAATCATTGCTTTAATACTTATCCAAATCCTTGTCCTAATTCTTGTCCTTATTTTAATTTATTTTTGTTTCCATGTTTTTAGTTTTGCTTCTGCTATTGTATTTGTAGCATTCAGGTTACTTTAAGGGGTTTCCTGAGAGGCCTTATGACGCCATTATTTTTTTTATTTTCTTAGCTCCAAATTTTTTTCATTATTTTCGTAATAAGGTTATAGAATCATTTTCATTGTTGTAAAATTAAATTTTTTTATCACTTCTACTCTGCGCGTAAAAACTCTAGGCAACAATATTGCATTTTTATGCTATCTTACGACGCTATTTTTTTTTTTTTTTTTTTTAACCCAGTAAAATTCCTTCATTTTTGTTTAATCACACTAAACGTGCCGCATATACACTCCAACCAATAATTCCATGCAATTCCATTGCATGATCTTCTAGTCTTTCTCTCCAAAACTTAATACTATGTTTCCATCTCCTCGAAATCTTGAGATTTTGTTAAATCTACATTGAAATCTACTGAGATTTTCATACAAGTTCAAGATTTCAAGGTCTTGTTTTTTCAACAAAATCTGATACGAAATCTCGTAAAGTGTCAAGTGATTAATAATTTAAAAATAAAAACAATAAGCAACCAATCGCAAGCAAGGCAATGAAATCTAGCTTTCATGATATGCCTGATGGAAACACTTTGAAAATCGCAAGATGAAATCGTTCGATCTCGAGATAAACAAATTCACATGCTTCTTTGGCTTTCCACCACGCTTAGAACATCCTACATGTGTTTCACTTGATTGCCCTTTCCTTCCCACTAATCTATCATCCCATTTCGAACCAAGGCAGACTTGACTGAATAGGTACTCCACCTGAAATCCTTGGTTCAAAGCTAAAAAAAAAAAAAAAAGTAAAACAAACTCTCTTTCTCACTCAAAAATTTTCTATTAAGGGGAGCCACGCAGCCAGAGGCCGAAAAAAAAGGTCATGTTTGTGAATTTTTTTAAGGAAACCTATGGGATATTTTTGTGGCGTCCGTGGCGTAGTTGGTTAAAGTGCGTGGCCGCTATGTCAAAGAACTTTGGAAACCCAGGTTCGAACCCCAGCAGCGACAGAAAATTATTTGAATTAAAATAATTGTTCTGTACGGCCGCCACCTCTCTGCAGACAATGGCAAACCTCAGAGAGTAATCAAAATGCCATGTAAAGCTTCTTGAGAACGAGAACATTCTGTTCATCGCCGTTCGGAATCGGCGTTAAGCATGTAGGTCCGGTTCTCGGTCAATTGTGTACAAACTTAATAACACGCACAACACAATTGATCATAAGAAGCTAGGTCAAAGTCTTTCAAGGGCTGAAATGGCCAGTTATTTATTTTTTTTTTTTTATGGGATATTTTTAAATGAGTGTTTTTATACCTAAAAATATATACATTCAAGAGTATTTTTAGTTTTTTTTTATTAAAAAAAATTTAATATTAAGGTCTATACAGCAGTTTTTGTAGAGCGCTCTGAAAAAAAGGTGAAATGCGGTGACCAAGATTGCTCCTCCTTAATTCATCTGAAACAAAAAAATGAAATATACTATTAAAGTAGATACTTAAAACTCGTACTTGTCATAGCCGTTTTTGAAAATATTGATTTTTCACAAAATGGCGGACTTTCGAACGTAAAAAAACGATTTTCGACCAAAAATTCGTCATAGTTTGCCTATAAAAAATGAACGAATCTAAAAAAAAAAAATTCCTATGACAAGTACGAGATTATTATGTGTACAATAAACCTGCGAAAAAATCAAAACGATCGGTTCACTGAGCTTCGAGAAATCTTGGTCACCGACTTTGAAAACATGGTTTCGAGAAAATCGCGTTTGAAAATAAGCGCCAGCACTGCGCGCTCCAGAAGGCGGTTCACTCAGTAGGCTATAACTTTGTTATTTTTTGAGATATTGACTTGAAATTTTCACCACATATGAGACTTAAGGCTTTAAGAAAATGCAAAAAAAAAATTTTTGAAAAAAAAAAAAGTTCTGACTGCGTATCTCCCCTTAAAATATATTGCCAGATAAGAAAACCCGAAGTGACGTGATTGCGTGCGTTTTACAAAATATGGCCATTAAATTCTTCAGTACAATGTTGTAGGATGAAACTCAACTTTGTTTCTGTGTTAATCAAAACTTAATTTGAAAAATCCCTAAAAATATGCTAATATTCTTATAAAAAGACACGTTCAGATGCAACTTGTACAATTTTGTGGTGAGAAATATCAAAAATAGCTGTTCTAAAATTGTGCAATTTTCTTTATGCAAATAATGAACAAAAGAGCGAAGAAAATAACTTGGCAAGTGTAGGAGATGAGGTCTTAATTTAGTATGGGCCGAAAAAAAAATTCCACAGCGCAAGGAAGAACTCGTATGTGTACGTAAAAATGGCTACAGCCTTTCCTCAAGTAGAATTGATGTCACGGTGGTGGATCTGCCTAAAAAATATGAGGACACAAAAGGAAACAAAGAAAAGTCCACACTAAACACAATTCTGCCAACGTATCTCTGTGTGAACAGCTATTGTTAACTTAAAACTAAACTCAAACTAAACTCTCTGTGTAGGCATGGCATAAGCTTGCTTAGGAGTCAACTGTAGTACTTAACATCCACCTTCATACAACATGTTGCATGCTTTCAGGCTTGCATATAAGAGTGTTAAGTTATTATTAAAGATAGATATATTAAAAAATATGTATCGTCAAATTACTAAGACGATTTAAAAAAAAAAATAACATTAACTTACACTTCCAATTTGAATAGAAAAAACACAGTATCCCAGAAGGAAATGGTCATGAATAGGAATGTGTTTCAGAATGTATCGCCCTTATGGACTATACATTCCAGGACGCGTGATTTTTAACACGGCGATGTCATAGGGAAATCATGCATCCTTTTTGCATTCCTAAAGGATGTGTGAAATAGTTCATGATTTTAACATGAAAGAAATATTTGTGCAAAAATTATGTACTTTTTCCTACATTAATAAAGAATGTATGAAGAAGTCAATGTTTTTATCATTCATGAAAGTGTTTTGTTAAATAAATTATAAAAAAGAGTCAAAAGCAAACCGAAAGAAATCACACTCACACATAAACAAATTCAACATAGCACACAAATTCAAATGAAGTGACATTCGGTAACTTTCGTTCAAAATAAAAAAACAAAAAATCACATTCAAAGATAACTCGATCACGTCATGATACAATTACAAGGTAGGCTCATGATACAATTATACAAGGTAGGAGTGACAACTTGCTTTTTTCTCACCAGTACCTTGCACCGACTGTCATTTGCCTGTATATTTGGTTTTCTATTTTCTTTTCTTCTTTTTCGTTCTATAATTTATACTATTTTTGACAGTTGGCACAAGACGAAAGAACTGTCACTCCTACCTTGTATAATTGTATCATGGGTAGGCTTATATTGGAGAGCACGGTGCTCTAGTTGTTAAAATCAGCTGGTCATTTTTAGTTTTTCTAATTGTTGTTTTTGCTTTTATCGTTTGACGTTTTTAGCTCCTACAGTTTATTGTTGCAAAACTTCACATTTGAGCAGCCATGTTAAAATGAGCCTACCTTGTAATTGTATCTTTTTTCTCTTTTTTTGATGAAGAAATCAAACATTCTTAAAATCATACATTCCATACTTTTCTTCTGGATGTTTTGAAAAAAACGCCTTCTGAAACTTACCATTATCTCATTTCGTACATTTAGTTAAATTTTCTCATTAGTCTTTATTGCTCTCAATTAATGGAGGTTTTCGTATATAACTAGTCGAAAATTTATTCAAATACGTTTTTCAAAAACGATAAATTTGATCTATATCATTTACCCCATATAATATGTTTGCAATTTAAAAAATATATTAATTATGATATAACAAAATGTTTATCAAAACTGATTTTTCTCATATTCTTAATCCTTAAAATTTTAAGAGAAATATGTTTTTATATAGTTCACTTTTCTTGACATTGTATATTTTCTCTTACCCAATTTAAAGAAGTTTTCGATATATGTATACATTCTCAATACAACCTCTTAACTTCCGCAGGCTGCTACTTATATTTCGGGATCTGGCAACATTAATATCCCTTTTATTCAAACTGACGTTTTCATTGGAAAGTTTGATTTTGTTTAACATGCACACACTCACAACGTTTTAATGTCCCAGCAGGAAATGGATCGATCCGTCTTTGAAGACGTCTTCGAGACATGTCAGTTTCTTGCAAGACGGATCGATCCATTTCCATAGCAGTCCTCGAAGACAATTTCAAACAAAAGGCAACTTCGACTTGCAAGACATTTTGCTGAAATGTCTTCAGTGACGGCGTCAATCCATGTCTTGCAGAGCGGACGCATTTAAACAAAACGATGCGCTCTTCGTGCATGAATGGTGTCTTCATGAGTGAAATTTTAACACTCAAACAGCGCAAACTATAGAGAGAGTTAGAGAGAGAGAGAGAGAGAGAGAGAGAGAAAACGGCACATTAATATATACAGAAACTTCACTTGATACCACAAATGCCCGATCAGCAATAAATTCGCACTCGTGTAAAGCACGTGAATATATTTGTTTTTTTTTAATTTCTTTTCTTATTGAGGATATTTCCTTCTTAATCGTTTTTTTTTTTTTAATTATTTAAAAAGACAAATTTTACAAAACCACAATTTAATTATTTAAAACGAAATATTTTATAAAACCACAATAATCGTGCAATAAACTCTAGCACGTGCTTCAGAATCACAATTTAATCACAATTTAATCGCAACTGACTCAGTCAATATTCGACGATTTTGTGCTGACAATATAATGACTTGTTTTGCAGAGCGTCAGCATTCGCACGTGAATACAACTTTCAACAAGAGAGCAACGATGAACTCTTTTCGATTGCGATGATGTACTATCAAAAACTTCAGTATATCGGTGGTAAGCAGAATTCAAGCGGGACCGAACTTCGCTAACTGAATAATTTCATGAAAGGCTTCCAAAATCTGTTGTTGTGCCACAAAACATTAATGCTGTGCACTTTATCTTCATGTGACATACTTGATGGTCGGTCCTATCAAGTTGACCGACCATAATGTTCCAATTTAATTTCGATACACGGATTACAAGCGACTTAGCACAGCTTAGGATATGCTGCATACATGTGTATACATAATGTTTTTGTTTTGTTCTCACACTAATGTAATTTCAAACTTTGCGTGTTGCCACCTATTTTACTTGACTATCTATAGTTTTTTCTATTGTGTGTTTATATACGCGCACATACGAGTATGTTTGTGAATAGATTATATTTTATCTTTATATATTTGTCAGTATATATATGAACCTGTAGAAATATATGCATACTTATTTCAATTTTAAGATAGTTATCTGCAGGAAGTATTTAAACCTAAAAAAAATATTTTCTAGAAATAGATTAATAGTAGTTCGGGATGAAATAGTTCAGGTTGACCAAAAATGCAAATTTTAAAGTTGTAAAATGAAACAATTTTTTGACACGTTTTATTTTCCGAAAGGGATACCAAGGCTATAAACGCATGAATGCTTGCATTTGCTTACCTTTTGTAATGTATTCTTCAACTATTGAAAAATTTTGTTGATTGCACAAACATGTGTTAAATATCTGTTTGGGAAGGGGAATTAATTCAGTTTGAAAGGTTTCTTAAGCAAATTTTCGTAAATACTCAAAAAAACAAAAACCTTATATTCAAGTAATCTCCACATAAGATTGAATTCAGGGAACTTCCCGCCACTTGGAATGTTCTACATTTGTTTGGGTTATAATCTGAAAATTAACTTTTGAATGGCACGCTTTTGGTTTGATTTTCGACTATTGTAAGTTTTTTCTTTCTGAGTTTCCCTTTGCCTTTCTGAGTCCCCACTTTACTATTTTTAAACATTTTTAATCACTTGCTCACGAAAACCAAGTTCACGCCATTGTGTCTACGGATATAACTCAAAATATTTTCTCCATTTACTCTAGATCAATACAATCCAATTTCCTTCACTGTGACAATTAAAAACATTTTAAAATTTTACTATAAACAAATTTGAGCTTTAGGCCAAGTATGTTGACAACAAGACAATGTAGACAACAACCAACAACAAAGGCTCTGTATAGAGCAAATCACACAGCAGACTAGACAGATTGTTTCGTTGGACGCTACACCAACTCATCAGTAGTCTTGTATTTTCACTGTGATCCACTCAAGCTACTTAGGTCCTACTTATACTGCCAATATACGGACAAAGTTACCCGGAAGTTTATTTTGACAGAGAGAACGCTTTTACATAAGTAACTAAGTTCTTATCTACTTATGATGCACCATGTGTCAAGGTTAAACTTGATTGTGTCGTACTTTTAGGCATAGCCTTAACTCATTTGCATCTTGGAACGATCAAGGTTCTTAATCGTGCCTTAATTTTCTTAATGTTGTCTTGTTGTCAACATACTTGGCTTAAAGTTCAAACTTGTTTTCAATATAAATAATGAAATGTCACATTAAAATTGAAGATTTTATTATAAATATTTATTTCTTTACAATAATTACGATTTTATTACGTATGTATGTATAATCTAAAAATTAAAATATTGTATAAAAACACATCAAGCTGAGCTCCAACAAGCTTAATACTAAAATACTTTTCATAATTTTCTAAATACTTAATAAATATCACGTGTCTTAATAAAACACTTAAAACTTTAAAATTCGTTACACTTTTCTTTACACTTACATGCATGGAAATTAATTTTTTATAATAAGATTAGTTAAAAATCTTAATGTCGGAAAATAAAAAATAATATAAAGAAAAATTACAACCGCAGAATTATACTATTTGATATTATTCTACTAAGAGCAGGCAGTGTGAATTCATTATGCGGTCGTCATTTCATCTGTTGTGACATGTATGGGTTGATTGAGATCGATGTGATCCCTGTCGAGTGGTGTCAACTCATCTATAAGGATTAGAAAAGAAAAATAAAAAATCAACATTCTTTCTCCAAAATTGAAGGAAATTTTACCAAAACCTTGCTGTTGCTCGTTCTCTACAATGCTATTTATAATATTGTTGATAAAGTCCTGTGTTATAGTCTCTGTTATATTCACCGGACTGTAGTACAAAAAGCTACGCTTTGTTCTGCCATCTCTTTCACTTGAACTTAGCTCATTTGGCTGATTACTCGCTGTTACCACATTAACCGGTTCCGGCAACGAACGACGATTACGAAATAGTGCTAGACTTATGTGCGACTGCTGTAACGGTATCTTATCTTCTCCAAATTCCAAACACTTGCCATTGACACAGTAGCGTTCTTCGGTATTTGAACAGCGTGTACCAAGCGGAAAGTGCCCATACTTGCCATTGACCAAATAGAAGCGGTACTTAATAAACTCATCTTGACATCCGACACGACAGCTACGATCGGGCTCATCAACACTGGCCGCTATTTGGGTACCATGGCCCGAAAGGCCTCGTACCTTTTGCTTGTAACGGGAACAGGTGTTCTCCGCATATTCGGTCGGGGTCTGTAGGCGTTCGCAAGGCTATAGAGGAAGAATGGAAAAAGTTAAATAAAAGAAAACGTTCGAATAAAATTCTATTCCGAGTGACTTACTTTGACAGTGTGCGAGCATAGCTGTATATTATTAGCTCCCGTTCTACGCGATGATACCACTTGTATACCACGTGATTTGGCTATACAACTAGAGTGACAGCCCGATTTCACAATCCACTCAGACTCTGATGGTAGTTTTATGAGTGAAGCGGAAATTGGTGCAGCTGGAGGTGGCGGTTGCGGCGGTGGATTTGCTGGTGTAGCCGTCACCGGACGTTGTTCATTTAACTGATAGTTATACTTGTTCCACGCTTGATATGGATCTGTCTTCCGTTTGTATGTTTGTGCGCTCTGTTGATTGCTGCGTACTGCCACCTCTAAAGAAATACAAAATAGATTAGAAATACATACATTAGACCGTACCTCAAAAAAAAAAAATTGCGCCGTATACCAGCGAATATGACGTATTTTTGCAAGACAATTACGAAAAAAAATTTTTTTTATTTTGACCGAACGTAGGGGTCGCGCATTGATATATAACTTCATATCTCTGGTGTTTACAGTCGAATGTTAAAGTTTGTTATATCAATGTTTTTGTCTCAAAGAGACCAATATGACTTCTATAGAGGTCATTGACCTCAGGTGTACCGTTCTTTTACTTACCCTCCAGATCTTAGTTTCTACCATCCTAATGTACCTAATATTAAAAAAATTAAGCTCTGAAAATATCATTAATCTTTTGCTCAGGAAGTATATCGATATTTCCAGCAGAACTATTTTTAAAAAAATTTTGAAAATTTTTTGCTGAACGTAGAGCTCCCTTTTTTAATTCTCATCATATCTTCGGTATTAAAAGTCTAATCATATTGAATGACATATAAATGTTTTTGTCTGAAAGAGACCAATTATTTTTCTCCAAATTAAAAAAAAAACATATTCCTACAAGTCCTTGGAAAGCCTTAAATAGATTTTGAGGAATTTTAAAGCCCTACGGCGCACTTTTTTTTTTTGCATAGGTGGTGATACGGTCTAACATACATATTAAGCTTTTATACTTTGGAATGTTTCGTAAAACAAGGAAATGCTTGTCCCATAATAATTTCTATCAAATATTCGATGAAATTTAAAAATTAGTTTCTCGAATATCCGAATGCCAGGTTTGACAACTGTATGGGTACAGTATGTACCTATACAAAAAGCTGAGAGAATAAGTGAAGAAAATCAATGAATTTCCTTCCAAATTCGGAAAAACATAGACTGGAATCGACCTTTCTGTCGCAGCTAAGAACCACACACGTCTTTTATTTTTGTCTCACAATCACAGCTTGATTTGGCTTTGTACCCCCCCCCCCCCCCCTGAACCTGCTATAAGCAGGAATCTTGCAAAGTTATTTCGAAGAAATACGCTCTGTCAATTAAAACGTATGCTTCACAGGGATAAGATTAATAAGAGATTAATCCTTTGCGATTTTTAGTCTACTCCTATGGTGTTAGATCAATCCTTCTATACCCATGGCATAAAGTTGAAGGAATTAACACCCAAAAAATCATTTTTATCGGTGTTTATTCACTCATTCCAGATGTTATTCGCGATATTTGAGAATATGGAGTAGATTCACAGTTCATATTTGAACTCATAGTACAAATTATAGGTTGATTTAGTTGCTGACAATCCACTTTCTTGGCTAGAATCGAAACCTATCTAGTAGTAAAATTTCTCTAGACTAATCTATAAAATATATCTCATATAAGGCATCGTCAACTGTACTTCGTGAAAAACTGAAGCACATTGGAAGTCACTAAGTCATCAGTGTGGCTTCAAGAATAGAAGAGACATCGTTAAGAAAATTGTACTCTCCGGCAAATTTTGGAGAAGACCCTAGAAAAACAATTCGAGATATACATCATACATATTTTTATCCATAAGAAAGTCGGTTTTCAAAGTGTCCAAGGGCCAGTCATTCTGCCTCCGCAGAAGAACACTAAGCAATAGTAAATATGGACAGTACCTCTGTTCAATGGGAAGTCAGGTATCAGACTTTTAATAAGAATATTATTCGAGCTATAGTATATGTATAACCAAGATGAAGTGCCTCGCTATTCGGAAAGAATAGCTGGTTAACGAAGTCTCTCATTCCCCACATTAGAAAGTGACGGCTAGAACGTAGGAATTAGAGTCGCAACCACAGATTAGACAACATATCTAAGGTCAGTGTCTTGCAATCCACATCCCTGTTATCACGTCTTTTTACGAGATTGTTTAAAACCTTATCTACTTGAAGAAATCGACAATCTATTTCACTACTGATATCAGTAAGGAGACTTATCGAATGATGATAATTTTGCTATTGAATTTTCAGATCCAGGGCTGCCAATTGTCAAATTTATAGCTTAGGGCGAAATATAAGTACTATTTGGCTGATCTAAAGTAAATCCCTATTGAAATTAAAGTTTAAGGGGTTGCTGATCATGAAATTGGGGCCAAATTTCTGATTCCAGGGCTGATAACTATCATTCGCCTTACTATGGGCTCAAGATTAAGTAATAAATCGAATAAAATAGATGGATCTTGATAAAATTTTGTACACAAAGGTTTTCGTGTTTACTAATTTAAATTATGTGTTCTTAAATTGATTTTCAGGGCTGCCAGCTGTGAAATTTTGAGCTAAAAATTGCCAAATTTTAGTACAAATCGAATCTTATGAGAGTATTCCAAGTAAGCCCCCCTTTTTAGATGAAGGTTTATGGGGTTTCTGATCATAAATAAATAACACTGAAACTCTGATTCCAGGGCTGCCAACTGGGCTGCCAACAATTTGAGTAATAAGTCGATTATCAATGATTGTATTAATTTAAAAAAAAAAAATAAATAACTGGTCATTTCAGCCCTTGAAAGGACTTTGACCTAGCTTCTTATGATCTATTGTGTTGTGCGTGTTATTAAGTTTTTACACAATTGACCGAGAAACGGACCTACAGGCTTAACGCCGACCCCGAACGGCAATGAACGGAATGTTCTTGTTCTCAATAAACCTTACATGGCATTTTGATTACTCTCTGAGGTTTGCCATTGTCTGCACAGAGGTGGCGGCCATACAAAAAAATTATTTTAATTCAAATAATTTTCTGTCGCTGCTGTGGTTCGAACCTGGGTCTCCAGGTTCGTTGACATAGAGGCCACGCACTTTAACCAACTACGCCACGGACGCCGCAATTGTATTAATTATCCTGATAAAATTGTCTATAAAATGGTTTTCGGTATCGCTGATTTAATGTATGTGGTCTAAACTTCAGTTCCAGGGATGCCAAGTGAGAATTTTCTTAAAGTAAAAAATCAAATATATATTAATTTTTTTAAAAAACAAATCTTACGGGTGGATTTAAAGAGGAAATAAAACCTCTAATTAAATGTAAAAACAGTTATTTTTCATAAATTTTTTTGCTTATAACAGTGCCAAAATGATAATTTAAAAAAAAACAAAAATAATTTGAGTACATTTTCTATTATTTAGGTCCATCCAATTTTAAATAACAAAAAAAAACTTAACTTTTACTTTTTTGACAAAATTAAAAACAAAAAATTTTTTGGGAAGAAAAAAGGAAGGACGTCATCTCTGAAAGGGTTTATCAACAATTTCAACACAAAGCAATATCTTGAACTAAAATATGAATTTCCAGGAATGCTTTCCTTGTTTCTTGTTCCCCTTACGACTACAAAATCCTTTCTCTCCTTTGCAAATTTGACATTTAAAAATACGATTTCCAGGCCTCCCTGACACTTATGAACACATGAGTAACTGAATACCACTTATGTATATAACTCATGTCATCCCGAATTCTTGTCTCTCCATAAACTTACCATTTTCATATTTATTGTGTCGTGTTGACGGTGTATTTGGCACCAAACCGCGATTATTATTTGACGCGCTGCTGTAGTTATTATCTCTACTCGCATATCTGTTAGTATACTGTTTGTTATCGCCAGATCGCTGATTGTTTTCAAAAGCTGGCGGTGTTGGTGCCTGGGATGAGCCGGGTTTACGATATTGACAAAATATTGGATCAATTTTAAAGTAGTTGTTAGTGTTGTTATCGCAGCTGAAACGTTCACAGCGTCCACCTATGCAGTAGGCAGTATCATCGTAATTGTACTCTTTGGAACGACATGTAGTGCCATCGGGAAATGTCCAACTGCGTGACTTTGTGCCGTTCGACTTGGTTTTGCAGAAAATCTTGCAGGATTCCTCTAAGAAATGATCAAGTTAATATCACCCACTAGATTGTGCTCCAAGTTTTGAACATACCTATGTTGCCGACAATCTGCGCTCCTTCGCCCGTTAACTCCGCATCGAATTTCTGTGTTTTTTCACAAACTTGCGTGGCAAAGCTTTCGAGCGTCATGATCGGTATGCTGTAGCACTGCTTCGCAATACATGACTCGAATTTGCGATCACGACCATGACATCGACGACGATAGTCCAAGCAACTACGAGTGTATGTCTTCAAACCAGTGCTACCCTCACGCAAGCGTTTCGAAGGACCATACAAACAACCGGATTCACATTCGCTGGCCTCACCCCAATTAGCCCAGGAAGATGATGCCTAAATGATGGAATTAAATGTTAAGATTAGATTTTGAAAAATTTAAAGATGAGAAAAATTTTTTGCCTTGTTGTAATTGTACTCGTGCAGTAGATGACCCATTTTGCTAGAATCCAAAAAGCTAGCCTTGTCATAGCCAAGCTTAGCGGTATTTTGTAATTGCTTCGGTGTCACTAAGGATTCTCTTGTATTTGGCTTCAATGCACAAACGCCACTGCGACACCACTACAACAACAAGCAGTCAATTAAAACAATGAGGCATTTTAACAGCGATACCAGAACACAAACCATGTTATCGCCACAATCAGTGCCCTCCAGCGCCGGATGTGAGGTCCATGTGAAACGTTCTAGTTGGCAATGAAGATCACGGCATATGTCTGAAATTGCCTGATTTCGTGCACGCACCGTATCCTTACCATATTTTAACATACACTGTTGATTGGCATCAAAACGCTCGCCGGGTAGCTTTCCCTCAGCAGAATGATCAAGATTGTTAACAAACTGGCCACGATCAAAGAGACACTTGGCTTGATTTGTTCTAAATTTGAAATTAATTAGTTAAGGTTACTATCTTAAATGTAGAAAACTTACTCCAAAAATGTATTCAAATAAGTTCGCGAACACTTCGACCAAGTGATCTTACCACTACCCAAAGTAGGTGACATTATATACAAGGTAGGATCACAGCTATTCTCTTTCGTATCGTGACGCATGCCCAAACTGCAATTCGTATCAAGTGATGAAAAAACAAATGAGAAAGATAACGTCTGAAACTTTTTTATGCTTGAATTTCGTATGAAACCTACTTGTGTCCGATTTCGTGCGCTACCACAAAAACACTCTCAAAATGCTTGCCCTCATTGATCGTGCACGATGATGTTAGCGTGCACATGCCAGCCACTGGCGCGAGACCAACAACTTGACTGATAACTTTGCCATTTTTTCCAACCACGTATAGATCCAGACCTGTAAAGTCAAGAATCGAGAAAATTTATTTCAGATGATATTGAAATTCATTTCTAATCGCTCATGAGATAAGATTAATTCAGGAAAGGAAATGTTCGTCTCCGTTTTATTAAAGATCAAAACCTTTATGTTCTATACTGACGTACGTTGTTTTGGAGTTAACTAGAAAATAGCTCTAAAATAACTTATAGACTTTTTCGGAAATGTTAAGGATTTAAGTTATTTGTTAAGGGTCAATATTTACACTTAATAGTTGCAAACAGTATCCTCCCCATGCAACAAATTCAACTACCCATAAGTTTTCAAAAGATACGATGAGAATGTATCGCCATCACTTCCATTGTTACTCTTTTCACAGGCATTTTTAAAGAAGCGGTTGAGAAGCAATATCAACTTAAAGCTTCCCATAAGTTTCCAAAAGAAGCGATGAGGAATGTTTTCCCATCACTTCCATATGGATTCCTTCCAATTTTTCCTTGAGGGCAATTCCGAAATTTCAAATCCGATAGCTTCTCACGTATAGAAGTTGGAGTCTCTAAATAGAGAACGGGATACTATCGGCCATACTGACATCTTAGTATTTCAGGTCAGGTTAAGTCGCGTAGGTAGCTCTTTATGAAACAAAAAAGCAATATATACTCGCGGAGTAGGAAAGCTACGAAAAATTTTATTTTTCGCCAGCAAAAAATTGATTTTTGATCTCATAACGAAAATGAAAAAACAAAAATTCAAGACATGACACCACGGAGGCAACCGCTTAATGCAGTAAAAATGCAACAACAGTGAAAAAACGTTGCATGAAATAATAACTTCGTAACTGTTGACTCTACGGGCAATTTTATGGAACGATAATAAAGTCGAGGTTTTCGGTTACATGATAAAAATAAAATATAATGACATGCATGAAAAATTCAAGACATGACACCACGGAGGCAACCGCTTAATGCAGTAAAAATGCAACAACAGTGAAAAAACGTTGCATGAAATAATAACTTCGTAACTGTTGACTCTACGGGCAATTTTATGGAACGATAATAAAGTCGAGGTTTTCGGTTACATGATAAAAATAAAATATAATGACGTCATGAGGCCTCTCAGAGAACCCTTTAAAGTAATCTAAATGTGCCTTTATATTTGCAAAAGCAAAAATAAAAATAAAAATTTATTATAATTAAAATAAGGACAACTGTCAGGATGGAGATGTGTTATTTATATTTATTTATTCAGGATAAAAACTTGGACTATGACTAGGATTAGAAAAATAATGATGATAGGGATTTAGAAACAGACCAAAAGGACTAGTAATAAGATAAGAAGTAGGACAAAGATTTCAACAATAATACGAGCATTGAATTGGACAAGGATTAGGGTAAGAATGAAGACAGAATTCGAAAAAAGGACTACGACAAAGATTAAGATGTATCTAAAAGTTTGAGACAAGTTTGGGAAAATGATAAGGACAAGAAATTGATCAAGGAATATTAGAAGGATTGGACCCACTAAGGCAATGATTAAGAACATAAATTGGGAAAAAAGTGGAACAAGGCTATGGAAGGAAATCGATTCGAATAAGGATATGGTGAGGAATTTGGACATGAATTCAATCAAGAGTTTGGACAAAAAGTAGGACAATAATTAGGAGAAATATAAAAATAAGGATAAGGATGAGAACAAATTTAGGAACAAAGGAAGGGAAAGGGACAGGGATAAAGATATGTTGTCACGTAAAAACCTACGGTCGTGTTCGATATAAAGCCAACTTCTTTTCTTTACAAAGATCCTTTTCTATATTGAAAAGATTTATTTTATATAAATGTATATAGCGTACCATAGAGCTGGGTTGGAAGACAATTCGCGTTAAAGTGCGTGGCCTAGGACCAGGTAGAATGGTAAGTCATTCATTTAGACATTATTGGAGTGAACATGTTACGTATTACTTTTTGAAGCGAAGCTTTTTACGCCTCGTTCTGCGATTTGCTAGAGTGAAATCAGAAAAAACGACACTTTTTTCCGACACCTTTTTTCTTAGAATTGATATTGTTTTTTGCTTGCATCAATTGAACAAGAAAATGTTAAATTAAAAATAATTTCTTGCCCGCTGCAGGAAATGAACCCACAACTCACAGTTCTATCGTTTGTTGGTACTTTCCTCTAACCATTACGCTAAAAACCCTTTCTTTTAAAATTTTCTTGATTCAGTGATAAACATTACCTAAAGCTATGTTTCAGCAGATCACTATAATCGATTACTTTAAGAAAGGATTGTGTGTTGGCTATTCTAGGACTGTGTATTGGCTAGCCAACCGACAAAAGTACCAAACAAAACGAACTAGAGCAAAGATAACTAAATTTACCGAGCTATGGTTTGAATCTTCGGTTTGTTCATGCGAACTAAAAAACCTAACGAACTAAAAGAACGAACGAACTAAAAGAACGAACGAACTAAAAGAAATATTCACTAAAGATTGTGTATTAGATGTTGTTTCTACTTCCTACTAAAGGTCGTTATAAATATCGTTAAAAATAAACAACCTGTAAGTTGACTAAATTGAAACAAAATTAATGATTTTTATATATTTATTCCCTACAACTGAACAGGTGGCTTTAAGGGAGGGCCGAAGAGGGTTAATATATATGATATATGTATATACTTTGTTATTTTAAAGTTTTGAATTTAAAAATTATTTTA
Organism: Pherbina coryleti; assembly: GCA_943735915.1. Classification (NCBI taxonomy): domain Eukaryota; kingdom Metazoa; phylum Arthropoda; class Insecta; order Diptera; family Sciomyzidae; genus Pherbina; species Pherbina coryleti. The sequence goes on along the minus strand of OX030950.1, from coordinate 50,086,897 downwards.
ATCGAAAAAACGCTATTAAATTATCAAATCTATGAATTTGCGAAAATGCTTCGCTTCTCTCGTGTGTCCAGTGACGCACCTGTGTTTTTTTATATTTTGTTTATATTTTACTTTTGGCAAATAATTTCAAATTTGTATTTTTAGTCCGCAATAAAGGGCTTGCAAATGGGTGGACTTAACATTGTTTCTATAACGGATAATACACCAGTTTCATGGAATCCTCCACGTGCACGTAAACAAAGACGTTTGTAAATATTTTAATTAAATAAAATTTGAATGTTGCATAAAAAAATATTTAATATTAAAATATATAGCAATTAAAACTTATAAAGGTACTTTAAATGACTATTTCACTATCTACATAATTAAATGGATTAAAATTAAAACATAAATGTTAATACAAACAGCATTACTGATAAATTTTACAGCTACCTAAAAATAATGAAATACTTAAATTAATAACAAACTATTTGACGTGATATAATGACTAATTACAAATGATACAGTTTAAGAAAACTTAAACACGGAATGATGTTACGAATTAAATTATATTGTGGAAATTGAAGGCATTGGACTCCACCAAATTTATCCCAACTAGGAAATTTTATTGAAACACTTAGTACGAACTTAAAATTTGCATGGAGCTACAACCTTGAATGTACTATCACGTTTCTGCATCGATATCTTTACTGCCTCTTCGGTCAATGATCGAGTTAACAAATTGCTGCACCATAGTGGTACATTTCTTTTTGTCTGTTGTGGCAGAAAACATTCTGGGAGCACCAGGAGGTTTTATACTAAACGTTGCCACGTTGTAAGGTTTCTTTCGATCTACTGTGCTCAGTGCATCTAAATGCATTGTCGAATTCACTTTAAAGTCATCTAAAAATACTTTATTTTCTTCTAAATAAGAGCGACAACGACGTTTTCTTCCTTGGAATTTTTTTAAAGTTGATAATGGTATTGTTTCCATGACATCGTTGCTTGGAAATATTTTGCTTTGGAGATGGTGGTCTTGATCGTTTGCGCAGTGAAAGTTCTGGAAATTTCTTAATGCTGAGAGGGGTATAGAGTCCATGACATTGCAGTTTTGTGAGCTCTCTGCACAGTCGAGAGGCAGGCTTTTCTGTTTTTCACAGTTGTGGCTGTGAAATATCCTCAATGTTGACAAGGGTATTGATTCTACATCACTGCTCTTGGGCAAACTTGATACTGGCTCATCTGGTAGCGGTATAGTTTCCAAATAATCAGTTTGGTTTTTTAGTCTACCTTCAAGGGAATTTTCTGCATTGTCTGAAGCCGTTTGGGGCTCACTGCCACAGTAGCGATTTTGAAATTTGCGTAACGTTGCTAATGGTATAGGCTCCATAATATTAAAGTCTTGTAGTCTTGAACTACATTTGGGAAAATCTGCAACAGGCCTGAGTTCGTTTTGATTTAATGAAGCAAATGGTTTTGTTTCTATGAATTCCTCTGAATTGTTGTGGGCATCCTCAGATGAAGACTGTTGTTGCTCGTTTTTGTAGTAACTATTTTGAAATTGCCTTATTGTATCCAATGGTATAGCGTCCATAATAATAGGCTGCTCTACAGTCAGCACTGAAACATCTGGCTTGAATTCTTCATAATCTGTTGGTGGCCACAACTCGTTTGTTCCTTTGCTTTCTCGGAAACTTCTTAAGGAAAACATTGGTATGAGTTCCGTTTGCCAACTGCTGTTTTCTGGCTCACCAGGTGACCTGAGTTCATTTTCACAATTCCGACAGCCACTGCTGCCGAAGGAAGTATGAAATTGCATGTAGGAATTTGACCCAACCGCGGAAGTATCCGACTTTGAATTGCTTGACCCAGCTTGGTCGCTATTTTTATCCTCGCTACTGCCACCATCTGGCTTCAAGTTTTCACTTTCAATGCAATCCATAAAGTTAGACGCACAAGAAGGTTGATATATAACAGCGGAAGCATGTCCCGAACGTCCAGAGTTGAGTGGTGTGCCTTGTTCCCACTTATCTGTTGCTGGATCGTAGACTTCAACTATGGAGATAAAATTGCTACCGTCAAAGCCTCCGATGGCGTATAGTTTACCATCTAGTGAGGTGAGGGATAAAGCGCTGCGTGCAATTTTCACTGGTGCCACATGTTCCCACACATGGTTCTCCGTGTCAAAACGTTCAACGGAGCATAGTTGACGGGTGCCATCGAAGCCGCCAACCACATAAATATATTGATTGATGGCGGCAACTCCAGCTCCGCTGCGTCCACATTTCATAGGCGGCACAAAATTCCATTCGTTGTTCTCGGGATGATAGCACTCGACAGTCGCGAGCCGATCAGTACCAGTGAAACCGCCAACAGCATACAGCAACCGGTTGACTACAACAACTCCTACACCTAAGCGTTTCTCATGCATAGGTTGCACTAATGTCCAACGATCTTGCTCAGGGTCATTATATTCAACTGTACAGTGATACTCAGATCCGGCTGAACCACCTACAGCATACATGAGTTCGTCCATGACCGCTACACCCACTCGATGCCTTGGCACAGACATTGGTGCGCACGGACGCCACTGTTCAGTCACTGCATTATAACGATCCACCCAATCTGAATCATAAGAGGAACCAATCGAATTATTACGACCACCCACAGCATAGAAAGTGCCCTTAAGAAACGCAGCCCCTAGGCCCGAACGCGGTATGCGCAGATTAGGCAGTGCTGTTCACGTTTTATCATCTACATTGTAAGCTTCGAGTATGTCCAGCGACTGTCTGAAAAATCCACCAGCAACAAAAATCATGCGCATTGTATTCGGCGTGCGTTCCTTTACCACTGGCAGTTTATGCAGCGTTAGATCTTTAAAAATTTTGGCTAAATACTCGCGGCAAGCTGGTACTTTGCGCAAGACATCACAGTTTTTCATTTGTTCCTTCAGAAAATTTGGTGTTAAAAATTGGCAGCGCACTGCATACTGCCAATACTGCATAATATGTGTTCCATTCTAGGATAACGATTATCTTCATCGTATTTTACCCATTTTAGAACGGCATTGTAAACTTCGCGCTCTTCCTGTACGTTCAATTCATCGCGACGTATTAAGGCGATTAGTTGATAGGCGGAAAGCTGCAAAAATTCCTCCTCTTGACACACCTGCGTAAAGTGTCGCTCAATGAAATGATTTGCTTTCTTTTGTAACTCCTCGCAGCAGTGTTGCTCCGCAAAGTTTGCTATGCCAATGGCATTTGTTGGATCCAACTGACGCTCAAGAAAGGCACAACAGGCATTGATAACATTTGGCACCTGGAACATTGTAGCCGCTGGCAGTAGCTGACAAACTGTAACCTCAGTCACACGTATATGGCCAGTATACATAAAGTATATAATTCTCCCCATGGCAGTAGGACAGACCCCTTGAAGCTGGACACGTGACATTTCTGACTCCTTGAGACCACCAGTAAACATAGCCTTAAAATAGGGACTTGCCGCTGAGAGTACAACTTCGTGTGCAGGAAATAGTTCCTGTTTAACCTCGAGTACAACATCAGTCAACATGTTGTGGGAACGCATCATAAACATCATCTTAAGTGCCTCTTTGGCATAGTTGGACATGCAAAACGTCATATCATCATCTTTGGCGTTGAGATCATTCTGTTCGTCGAGCGGACTGGATAAGGAGCCATATGAACAGGCACCACCGTACGAATAGTTCGAGCTTTGACAATTTAACGCAGATGAACTAAACTTGGATGAGATATCCATTTTGATATATTTATGGCCGACTTTTCAGATATGACTTAAATGGAACACATTTGTTTTAATCATATACACAGAAATAAAATAACTTTATTAAATCTGTGGTATTTTTATGCAAAAAACAATTTGACGTTTAGAAACGGGCACTTTTGAGATGAAGTTGGCTACGTTTTGTGCCAACGTTGTGTTTCTTCTCAAGAAATACGATAGTGTTTCAGCGGTTTTCCTTCAAAAGATAGATTTTGTAAAATGGGAGCAATATAACCATTTTTTAAGGGGAGGATTTAAGAATGGAGAGAGGGTATTCAAGCAAAAAAAATAATGATTGACTTTGCTAAGGGCCTATCTCATCTGTATAGGTAATTTCTTATGAAGATTTCAACCCTGTCTTTACTCCGGAGCCAGATTTGTGGAAGAACTAGATATGATAGATTAAAAAATGGACTACATATTCGTTATCAGCACCCCAATGTTATCTATGCATCATTAAAACTTTCGAGTACTCGGCCAAAATGGAATTTGGCCAATGGAATTTTGAGGCAGTGGGGTTTCAATTAGTATGGAAAAATTATTACGGATTTTAGACTGTAGACAGTGTGGTGGACAAATAATGAAAGTTTTTCTGGTACTCCGTAGTGAACGGGATTTTTACGTTTTTTAAGATACATATCATTCGAAACTTAAGATGAAAAAATTGTAAAAAGATCTTTGCGTAAAATAGACCAAAAGAAGTCTCTTTTATTGCTTCAATGCTACATTATAATCGTCAATGGTTGGCTTGTTTTATCAAAACCACCTTCAAATCATGAAAACTTGTAAGAAATTAGTTTCGAACTCAAACTCAAACAATGTTTTGGAAACAAAACATTTGTAGCCATTAAATGAGATTTTGACCCACCTTAATTCAATATAACCTTATAAAGTTTTCAAATGATTATGTTGATTTTTTTTTTATACGAGTCTGCATACCTGTCAATATCACCGCATGATCATAATGCACGGCATCAGCATCCGAGGACGGGTTCAAGCTCTTCTGCCACATGCAAAAATTACTCAAATATGTATCAATATTGCTAGAACGACCCAAATCTGGAGGATCTTTGAAAAGAATCTCCAAACGTTTGAGCACAAAATTCACACGATGACCCAGAGATGAATGATGATACAATAGCTGAACACCATTGATCATGGCCAGAACAAAACGTATCAAGTGATTTTCTGTATCGATGGGAAAGTTTTTTGCCATATGCTTGTAAAGATCGTTATCGACAAAGATGGCAGTCTCGATGTGCAGCACTTCTGGAATACTCCATTGGCTGCCAGATGAAATATGACGACGTCGACGACGACGATGTTGATGTTGATGCTTATGTTGATTGCGATGTTCATGCTGATGATGATTGTGATAAGATCGATGGACCTCATGGGATTGATTGAGCTGCGAATGGTACTTAGACTGAGGACGAACATGACGCGAGTGATGTTGCTTTTCATAGTGAAAACGTGGTCTGTAAGATGGTAAAGCGGATTTCTGGTGATGTTGTTTTGTAGTTGACCGATTAAATGTATTCTGATCATGCTCCTGATCTGCAAGTTGTTGTTGATCTTGTGAGGACTTAATATTGCGTGTTGGACGCTTCAGTTCATTGAAATCCTCTTCATCTGGCTCAAATTGTATATTTTCATCAACATTTTCCGTATCTTTCGTTAGCGTAAGCGTTGGTGGCAGTGGAAAAAGTTCGTGGTAGGAGGAGGCACGATCATTGCTGGCAGCAAGAATAACGTGTGTCGTATTGCCAAAACGTGGCGGCAGTGGATGGATAATAAAATCAGTGGCATTGTGATGCAGTATACCGCGCTTTAAAGAGAAAAAGTTATAAAGATCACTTGGGTGAGGCAGCAGGATCAGCCACTTTGTCGTACTTACCACATTTTTTTCATCGCAAAGGTCAAGTGCTGTATTCTCATTGCTATAGAAACAGCTCGCATAACGTTGAGCTAATTTATGCGAATCCTCTATAAACTGCGTCGAGTTGGCGTAACGTCTGATGAAAACAAATGCATCGTCGATCAGTTTCGGTGTGGGACGCAAATGTAAATTAACCAAATCAGCGCCATCATCTAAACAATTGGAAAAAACGGTGCAATTAAAGAGTTTTAAATTCAAATGAACTTCAAATGGTGCAAAAGAAAAACAAAGTAAAGCTCATGTTTTTAATTCAACTCATTGACCCAAACCTCGTGCGCAACACGAAAGCTACACTGAAAAAATTTATTTACAACTATGTTAAATACTCCTAATGATAATATCTGACTGATTTGAAATTTTGTCACCTAGTTGGTCTTATCTTATATATATTCTTATATATATTACGCAAACTGAAATTTTTTTCCAGCGTAAGGCTTTTGAAGTACAAGTCCAATCTTTATAAATTTAGTCTTTCTTAGTAGGTATAGACCTGTAGATGTGCAAACTGGACTTTTTATTTCTTAAAAATTTATATTTTTTACGATATATCCTTTTAAAGTTTGCATATAATTATTGTTAAGTTGATTTTTTTATCCTTAACAGAGCACTTGAGAACAACGTTATCAAACTCAGAGCAAAACTATTCGCTTCTCACATTTCGCTCTCTTCTGTCTCTTCTTAATAGAACGTCTGTTTAGCTGGATTCACTGATCACCAGTGTTGCCAGTCTAGCCTTTTTGAGGCTAGATCTAGCCTTTTTTACTGTCGTCTAGCCTCGACAAATACCATCTAGACTGTAGCCTTTTTTTAGCTTTGTTTTGTTTCGTTCTAGCCTTTTCTAGCCTTTTTTGATATATTGCTTAAGATGTATGGACCAGAGATCCGCATCAGTGGATCCATTTGTTGTTTCAAGTTTCCTTTAATTTTTCAACTCCCTACAAATCGAAGCCAAATGTAGAAAACTAGATATGTAGAAACTTGAAATGTAGGGAAAAAGTAATTATTTTTCCTATAAATCCTTTATTTTCAAGTCTGTTTCCGAAGTTCGAGGAAATAAATTTGTGTCGTCAGTGTAAACTTCGTTTCCCGAGTTAAGAATACAGTTTAACTATAAAGCATTGGATTGAAGTATGTATGTGTTATTTTGGTTGTTTTATTATTTCCTGCACCTGAACAGGGGAGCTTTAAATAAGGCCGGAGATGGTTAATATGTATGACCGACCCCCATTACTTTGGCAAAAGGAACATTTTTTTAATTTATTTTTTTAGTTAATTAATTTCGTCACTTTGTATAGAAAAGTATAAGTAGACGTTCGTCAGTGGCTTTTTACGGCAGCGCAGTCGCTTAGACTTGAAAAGTAGAGTTTGATTTTTTCTACCAATTAATATAGGGTAGAAAGAAAATAGAATCAAGTCTGACTTATGATTCGTTTTTCAGAAGCTAATCGTGGCTCGTAGGTTAGAAACATATCAAGTTTCTACAAGTAAAGTCAAAACTTGATTTTTTTCAAGATACTTGATTTTCAATTGACTTGTTGTAGACCTCTGGTATGGACCCAGTGCAACCTTGTGCTCTGAAAATAATATATTTGGCAGCACTTCATAAATGAAACGTTATTTCTGGTTTTCATTTACTTGATATTTCAATAAAGTTTCTAAATCCATACAAGAAATGAGTTAGAAAATAGGTGATTCTAATGATGAAACTGAAAGTACCTCCAGCTCCAGTAATGGGGCTTCGTATGATTAAAATCTGAAAAACTCGAAAAATAATGTTTTTACACTTATTATATCGACTCATAACCGCCAAAATATCTCAAGCGACATAATATCCGATTTATGTTTTTTGATGAAAATCGATAATTTGCGATGGTTTACATCGTCTGTCAAAATTTCATAGGTGTACGAAATTAGATTATGAATTTAAACCAGTGATGCTCAAACGCACACAACTAAACTTGATTGGATGTGTGTGTAACACTTAAAGCTTCTCACTGAAAGAAATCTAATGTTAAAGCAATTTGAAAGCTTTCCGAAAGCTTTATGTTCATAAATAGAATTAAATCGACGCAAATCGAAAAACTATGAAATTATTTGTAATAGATTATTTGCTTATAATATATTTCATATTATATTGTTTTTGGATTTTTTATTATTATATATGAATATATATCGTATGGGTATATTTTGAATACTTTGAATATGTGCAGTGCCCTTGTTTGCTTCTTATAATGTTAATATTTCTGGAAAAAATATTAAAATTAAGACGGGGTCAAATAACATGAAAACGATATGAAAAAAACCGGTCTGCAGGTCTGCAAAACCCTTTTCAAGAATTGTTGCTACAAAAAAAAAAAAAAAATTTTAAAATAAGCCATTTAAGCCCTTAAAACGACTTTGACCAAGCCAACATCAAATTGTGTTGTACATGTTATTAAATGTTTGTACACAAACAGGTGTCCGCAGGAATTTTTCAAGGGCGAAAAAATTATTCATTGGTTTATATGAAAATGATGATATGAAAATGTTACATATCGTTGGCTAAATATAGAAAAGGCGTTACTCGATTTTTTGGTACCTTACAGGAGAAGAAAACTTTGGTTATAAAAACTTTTTTAATGCAGTTTTTATTTAAAATAGGTATCAACAACAACAAAAACGCACATTGATTTTTTTAGTGGAGGTGTAATTGAGAGTGGTCTACCAGAAAATATTGAAAATTCGATTTCGATAAAAAACGAGATTCGCCTTTTCTATATTAAGCCATCGATATACCCATAGAAAATAAAAGTAAATAAAATTTTTCCAGTCCAGGGGGGAAAGTCTCCCCTGCACCCTCCCCCCTATGAACGCCCTTGTATACAAATGATCCAAAGCTGGACCTTCTAATTGTATGCCGACTTCGAAAGGTTTATGTGCATGTCCTCAATAATACCATTATTTACTCTCTGAGGATTGCCATTGTCTACCGAGAAATAACGGCCGGGGTTTGAACCTGGTCTTGAATAAGCATCGAGTGGTTCACTCACTTTTTTACGCATTTGGCCACGGCCGCCACTTGTTGCTCACAGAAATTCATAAATTAAAACTTAAGCAAATTCTGTGTGTCACCTACTTATTTTCAGGATAAGATGAAATTCAACAGTCATGTTTTCTTTGAAGCTATTTTAGAATGCTTATTAAACTTTCTTATAAAGAAACCTTAAAACTGGGACAAGAACTGTAGTAAAGTTTTATAAATTTCTTAAATTTTTTTTGGTAAAAATTAAGTTCGGATAAATAAGTTAAAAGTCAGACATTACCTATGTGTTCTTAAGGCAAGTTCTGAGTATCACCCACCAGTGATATATATTTGCTGTCACCCAAATTTTAATATTACCCTTTTGGATTTCCTGCATTAAGTCCATAACTTCAAGTCCTGCATAACTTCAATCACTTAAACTTTGACATTGTTTTAAAATTTAAAATTTTATAACTGTTTTTTAACTGAGTGTCGCCCACCAGTGACCAAACCAAATGGCCCTTAAACACAATATAATTAAAAATCAATACATTCTAAATTTCTAATTTGAATAATTTTTTCATAAGGGTATATCCTGAATTTCACCCAATATGTACAAACTCAGTTGAAATTCGACCTTTGGTAATTCTTTCCAAAATTTCCCATAATTTCCCTAAATATTCCGTAAAATTTCCTTAATACTAAATTAAAAATATTATTTCAGGCGTCACCTACGTCCTTCGAATCCCATTAAAGCTCTACGGTTAATTTCTATACATAAAGCATAACAAAAAATCTTTATTTTTTAAAATAAAAAAATATAGAAATGGATTCTGAAATATAAGCAAATAGTTTCGAGTTGTTTCTTAAGTCAAAAACGTAGCTAAATTTCTATCAAGCATATCTTAAACTTGATTTTATTGAGGCTTTTTTCTCTCCGAAAACATAACTAAAGCTTAAGTGTCAGCCACTGAATCAAATTACTACCCATTTTCTATATGTGTAACAAGAGTAAACAGTGCAACAATGCACAGTATAACGAGGTGAACAAAATTAGATATGAAAAAAATGTCTAGGTTAAAGTCTAAACTATGTGAATCTAAGAGAATTTTGCGATATCTTTCGGCTGCGGAAACCCAAAAATAACGATTTATGACCAATTTTCTAAAGCATGTATTGATGAAAATGAGCACCAACTGCGCACCAAACAATATGTTAAGGTGACATTTTACGAGAAAAAATCAAGTATTCTATGCTTGAATCAAGCAAATATGCTATCAGTTTACACTTAAGCGTAAATTTCTCAATTCAAGCATTATCTTGTAAGAATTGAGCAAATCTAAAACACAAGATATTAAGAAAAAAAATGCTTAATTCAAGAAGCATTTGCTTTAAACTCAAAAATATTTTTTCTGCATGCAAGACAATATTTGCTTGAAGTTACAATTTTTTGAAAACTAGAATAATTTGATTGATTTAAGAAATTGGTTTTTCTTGAATTGAGAACAATTTACTTGATTCAAGTAAAGAATTTACTGAAAACCACAAAAATGTGCTTAATTCAAGTAAACAATTTTCTTAAGGGGGGTTATATACCCAGAAATTTTTTCAAAAATTCATTTTCTTAAGTCTTAAGTCTCAAGAATATGTGGTGAAAATTTCAAGTCGATAACTCAAAAAAATAACTAAGTTATAGCCTAGTGAGTGAACCGCCTTCTAGAGCGCGCAGTGCTGGCCCGTATTTTCAAACGCGTTTTTCTCGAAACCATGTTTCAAAGTCGGTGACCAAGAATTCTCGAAACTCAGTGCACCAATCGTTTTGATTTTTTTGCACGCCTATTCTATTCATAATAATCTCGTACTTGTCACAGGATTTTTTTTCGTACCTTCGTTCATAAGTTAAAAGCAAAATAATGACGAATTTTTGATCGAAAATCGTTACTTTACGTTCGGAAGTCCACCATTTTGTGAAAAATCAATATTTTCAAAATTGGCTTGACAAGTATGAGCTTAAAGTATCTAGTTTGATAATATTTTTAATTTTTTTGTTTCAGATGAATTTAGGAGAAGCAATCTTGGTCACCGCATTTCACCTTTTTTTCAGAGCGCTCTACAAAAAATCTGTATCTTCCTTAATATTATATTTTTTTAATAAAAAAAAGCTATACACTCTTGAATGTGTATATTTTAAGGTATAAAAACCCTACTTTAAAAATTTCTCTTAAGTTTCCTTAAATAAATTCACAAACATGACCTTTTTTTCGGCCTCTGGGTATATAGTCCCTCTTAATACTAGAATGTTTTGCTTAATATTAGAAACTACATTTCCTATTATAATGAAAATACTTCATCAAAGATGTAGGCTAACCGATCATAAAAAAACTACTCGAATATACTGAACATATCTTGTATACTGTTCCAAGTAAATATACTGTTCCAAGTAAAGTAACAGATAAGACACTGCGCCTTCGAACCAAGCCATAGTTTGTCAATACGCACCATCTTAAACATGTTTTCATGTAAACATGTTGTGAATTTTTAACATGCCAATGTAAGTTAAGACAATTAAGAAAATATTTTCATGATTCAATTATTGTTCCAAGTTCTAGAATCAAGTATTTTATTCTTGTTTCAAGCAATAATTTTTTTACTCAATTTTAGAAATTAATGCTTATAAAATTATAAATTATTTTTCTTAAATAAGGTTTTGTTTTTGCTTGATTTGGGCAAATGAGGCTTAATTTTAAATTTCTTAAATCAAGCAAAATATTTGTTTCATAGAAGAATATTCCTTCTCTCCATGATGCATCTTCTTGCTGGGTGGCGTAAAAAAAAAAGAAAAAGTCGTTTTCAGCCAGGGCCAAGATTTCTCGATTTGTACGTATCTGATTTGATAGTAGTTCGGCTCAATTTGTATGTTAGGGGTCATTCATAAATTACGCGTCAGATTTTCAACTTTTTGTACCCCCCCCCCCCTTACTCCCTCCGTTACTCTTCGTAGTGCATTTTAAAACACCTCCCCTCCCCCCATAAAGTAACATATTATATGAAATAAAAAAATTAATTGATTAAAAAATATTTGAAAATATATTTAAAAAATATTTTTATCTTGACTAGCTCTTAGTATGTGCGCTATCAGGACTAGATAAATTATAGACAAAATTTTAAAAATTAATTATTTTCATCGATAAAAACTATTCCATCTTCAATCCAAGAGTGGATGCTCTTATTCACTGGAATTGACAAGGCTGGAAACTTTGGGGAATCTTCAAAAAATAATTCTTCAACGGATTCCATGTCGACCCATTCAGGTGTATCCTCATTTCTTATGCAAAGAAATTCGCCTGGTCTTTGAGAGAGTACTCGTAAAGGCTGGACCCGTGCAGCACCAAGTTCAGTGTTTTTGTACGATTTTGACAATACAAATCGTATGGAATCTCATTTGATATTTAGCCTGAATATTCAGGCTTTATCGTCGAAGCCTGATGCAGTAACAAAGACGCAAATTCTGCAGACGTATGGTCATATACGGAAGGGATGCGCCAAAAAGGTTCTTGGAACAAGATTTTCCTCAAACTACTGCGATAAACAGAACAGCAACTTGAAAATGTTTTGAAATGATGGATGGGGTGTATTAATTTGAATATTTTCGAGTTTGTTTTATTATTGGTCACGTTACTATATCTGAGACCCCCTCCCCCTATCGTTACATATCGGAGTACATTTTAAAATCCCTCCCTCCCCTTAAATTGGTAACGTAATTTATGAACGACCCGTAAGGGCTCTGACTACAACATTCAATAGAATCATTAAGTTTGGTTACAATGCATTCAGAAGAAGTTTTAGAAGCTAGTCATAAAAAGTTTAGAAAAATTACGTTAAATCATACCCGTAAAAATTCTTGACAGCTATCCAATAGAGGTCTATTCCGTGGATTACTGCTTTCGTCAAATCCTTCTATATCTTTTCAAAGAAAAATATTGAAAAATATTGAAAAAAAAATAATGATAATGAAATCGACGAATTCATTTTAAATGAAGATTACGATACGAATGATGACACAATTGATTTCATTTCTGATCTCGATTTTTCTCAATTTGTGTCGAGTGACTCTACGAATTACTCTGATGTCAGTCAATAATTTTCTGTTTTTTTTTCCCTCGTTCTTAAGATTTATGTAAAATTTTAGCAAACCTATGTATTGGCGTCCGTGGCGTAGTTGGTTAAAGTGCGTGGCCGCTATGTCAACGAACTTTGGAAACCCAGGTTCGAATCCCAGCAGCGACAGAAAATTATTTGAATTTTTCTGTACGGCCGCCACCTCTCTGCAGACAATGGCAAACCTCAGAGAGTAATCAAAATGCCATGTAAAGCTTCTTGAGAATAAGAACATTTCGTTCATCGCCGTTCGGAGTCGGCGTTAAGCCTGTAGGTCCATTTCTCGGTCAATTGTGTACAAACTTAATAACACGCACAACACAATTGATCATAAGAAGCTAGGTCAAAGTCCTTTCAAGGGCTGAAATGGCCAGTTATTTATTTTTTTTTTTTTTATGTATTAAAATAAAAATATTATTAAATGAATTATCTAAGTCCTCATTGAATATTATGTGGGAGGCGATCGAAGGGCGTGGCCAAACTGAATAAAATAATTATATGATAATTAAGTGAACCAAGTTGAAAATAACCATATTTTTTACAAGTCGAGATGTTGTAAATTTATTCTTAATTTAGGAGGTGGGAGAAGGGCGTGGCAGATCTCTAGGAAATTTTTATATGGTAATTATGTGAATTTAATTAATAAAAAACTAGTTATTTTTGTTTCTTACACTTTCTAAAACTGGAGATATTGCATTTTTATTCTTCATTTTGTGTGGGAGGTAAGTAAAGGGCGTGGCAGATCTTAATAAAATTTTGTATGGTAATTATGTGAACTTAATTAATAAAAAACTAGTTATTTTTGTTTCTTATACTCTCTACAACTAAAGATATTGTACTTTTATTCATCATTTTGTATGGGAGGTGGGTGAAGGGCATGGTCGATCTTGATACAAGTTTGTGTGGCGTTATAAATATATATATGAATAAAAACACATGCTTAATTGCATCTACCTACGATTAATTCTTCTATTTTTGTCCCTCATTTCATAGACTTCGCTACACTGTGCGACGCTCCACTTTGTGCATCTAGCAGCACAATCACTACAATGCAATTTTTTGCTATTTAAATATTCTTTGTTTTTTCTCTTTGTTATTATTTTTTCTTTTTGTTTTTTTTAATGCTACTTCTACTATTTGTTTTTTATTATTTACCTTGTATTTGCACTAAAACCTCTTGACTTGGCTGGGCGCCACTTGGTTCAGGCACAGCTGCGGTGTCAGAGCGTTTAAAGCGTTGATGTTGTTTATGCTGTTGTTTTTGTTGTTGCTGTTGTTTCGGCGCTTCCCCAGTTGCAACAGTATCGCCATCAGTTCGGTGTCTTAAGTGAACTAATTTAACTTCACGCTCTGCAAGTTAAGATCAATATAATTATTTGTTGTTATTGTTGTGTTGTTGTTGTTATTTGAATATTCATCTATGTTAGATATTGTTGGATGCCCAGCAGTAGGAGGTGGGTTCAGAACCGTGAAAAGATATAATTTAAATTTATATGAGAACGAGTGGGTGGGTGGTTTTTCTTTTTTCTGATAGCTGTCATGCTGTGGTGATAAGTGGTGCAGTTGGCATTGGTTGGACCTCTAAAGGGCAGAGTGTTATATTAGTGATATTGTTGTTATTGGCTTCAAGTTTGTTGTTTATCAGAAAATTAGATGTGATTTAAGATAAGAAGAAAAAAATTACTTCTTATGATATCTTAATTTGCAATCATGAAATATATGCAGCAAATATGATTTATAGATATAAAAACGTATCTAGTTTTTTTTTTTAAGTTATGAGCAACAACAAAACAGTTCTTGTGAGAAAATAGATTCATTTTTTTCAAAACTCAGCCTTGAACTATAGTAGTTTCTAGCTCTTAAACTAGCCTTTATTAATTAATTGTTTTTTTTTTTTTTAATAAAATGCAAAAAACGCGATATAACATTAAAAGAAAATGTCATCACTCAAAAAAGCGAAGAAGAAAATGACACGCGATTATGCTAAAATAGAAGATACGGAAATAGATATTTTTAATGCACAGTTAGACTAAAAAATATGACCTTCAGTAAAATGAAATGACCTTGTTTTTACCCTTGCTCTTTCTTTCGCTTTTGCTTAACCTCTTACTTTTGTTTTTGCTTCAGCTTTTGCTTTTGCTCATTCTCAATCTATAAAATATACCGTAGCGTCCATAGCCACCTAGTTCCAATTCCATGCAACGTTTTTTCCTTGTCGTTGCATTTTCATAGCATTCAGCAGTTTGCCACTTGGTGTCATGGCTCTAATTTTAACATGACAACGTAACGTTTTACCGCTCAGGATTTCCAAAAATTTAAAAAAAGTCATTTTAAAAATGCATCGGAATTTGCATGGAATTGTTAATTGTTGAGTATTGGTGATACGATAAAAGTTATAGTACCACAAAAAAGGTTAATTCTTTGACTTTATGACATAAAAAAAAATGAAGAAGTCATTGGGACTCGAAAATAGTTACCTAAGCAACGAAACTTAAAATTTGTTGCATGAAACTATAACATGCTTTGTAAATATAAGCGCTGCGGTACAAAATATTATACAAGAACGAAAATGCATAAATCATACAACTGCATTGCATGGAATTATTACTCGGTGAGTATATGCGGCAGGGTAAATAATAAAATATAGTAATAAAGGATGTATACTTGGCTTTAGGACAAAAATAAAAATATAAATTATAACTTCGTCCGGTCGCGTACGTAGGAGTTAATGCAACAAAATGAAGAAAACCGTTGAATGAAATTATTACTCGGGTTTACGACAAATATCAAGTTTTTTGAGCTCATAACGAAAACAAAAAAAAACACATTGGAGCCACGACACCACCGAGGCAACAGATATGCAGTAAAAATACAGCAACAATGAAAAAACGTTACATGGAATTATAATTATTACAACGATTAAATATATGGTACGATAGTAAAGCTAAGGTTTTCGGTCACACGATAAAAAAATACAAATTAAAACAAAAATGAAAATAAAAATAAAAATAAAAATAAAAATAATAATAAACATAAACATTAACATAAAAATAAAAATAAAAAAAAGTTATAATAATATAAATAATAAAAATAAAAATAAAATAAATATAAAATAACAATAAAATAAAAATAAAATAAAAACAAAATTAAAAACAAACACAAAAATGAAATTCAAATAATAATAAAATTGAGATAAAAATATAAATAAAAATGTAAATAAAAATAAAAACAAAAATAAAAATTAAAATAAGAATGAAAATGCTAAAATAAAAATAAAATTTAAAGCAAAATCAAAATAAATTTAAATTAAAAATGAAAATAAAATTAAATAAAAGCAAAATAAAAATAAAAATAAAAATAAAAATAAAATAAAATAAAATTAAAAGTAAAAATAAAAATAAAATTAAAATTAAAACTAAAAATAGAAATAAGAATAAAAATTAAAATAAAAATAAAAATAAAAATAAAAATAAAAATAAAAATAAAAATAAAAATAGAAATAAAAATAAAAATAAAAATGATAGCAAAAATAAAAATAGTAATAGAAATAGAAAGAGAAATAGAAATAGAAATAAAAATAAAAATAGAAATAGAAATAGAAATAAAAATAGAAATAGAAATAGAAATAGAAATAGAAATAAAAATAGAAATAGAAATAGAAATAGAAATAGAAATAGAAATAGAAATAGAAAAAGAAATAAAAATAGAAATAGAAATAGAAATAGAAATAGAAATAGAAATAGAAATAGAAATAGAAATAGAAATAGAAATAGAAATAGAAATAGAAATAGAAATAGAAATAGAAATAGAAATAGAAATAGAAATAGAAATAGAAATAGAAATAGAAATAGAAATAGAAATAGAAATAGAAATAGAAATAGAAATAGAAATAGAAATAGAAATAGAAATAGAAATAGAAATAGAAATAGAAATAGAAATAGAAATAGAAATAGAAATAGAAATAGAAATAGAAATAGAAATAGAAATAGAAATAGAAATAGAAATAGAAATAGAAATAGAAATAGAAATAGAAATAGAAATAGAAATAGAAATAGAAATAGAAATAGAAATAGAAATAGAAAAAGAAATAAAAATAGAAATAGAAATAGAAATAGAAATAGAAATAGAAATAGAAATAGAAATAGAAATAGAAATAGAAATAGAAATAGAAATAGAAATAGAAATAGAAATAGAAATAGAAATAGAAATAGAAATAGAAATAGAAATAGAAATAGAAATAGAAATAGAAATAGAAATAGAAATAGAAATAGAAATAGAAATAGAAATAGAAATAGAAATAGAAATAGAAATAGAAATAGAAATAGATATATAAATATAAATATAAATATAAATATAAAAAGAAATAGAAATAGAAATAGAAATAGAAATAGAAATAGAAATAGAAATAGATCAAAAAAATCAAAAATCAAAACAAAAAATGATGGTGTCATGAGGCCTCTCAGGGAACCTCTTACAGTAACCTTAATGCACCAAATGCAATAGCAAAAGCAAAAATAGAAATAAAAAATAAAAATAAAAAATAATAAAAAATAAAAATAAAAAATAAACTAAAATAAAACCAAGGACAAGCATTAGGACAAGAGTTTGATAAGGATTAGAACAAGTATAAAAAATAATGTGGCCAAGAATTTAGACGTAGATTAGGACCAGGAATAAGACAAGGAGAAGGACAAAGATTTGTACAAAGGTTAGTGCATCGAATTGGACAAGAATTCAGACAAGGATTGGAAGAAGGACTTCGACAAGACTAGGAATATAACAAGCAATAGAATAAGGATTTGGACACACTTAGGACAAGACTTAGCACAAAGGTTGGGAGAAGAAGTGGGACAATGATTAGTAAAGGGTAATAATGGCAAGGTCAGAAATTTGGGCATGAATTAAGTCAAGAAAATGATTAAGGAAAAGAATTAAGACAAGTTTGGGATCAAAGAAAAGGAAATGGACAAAAATGAGGTCAAGAAGAAAGATATGCTGTCAAACCCTTTCTTTTTTAAGATCTTTACATATTAAAAGTCGTTTTAAGAATTTCTTAAGTAAAAACAAACAAATTTGCATTAACAGAGAAGCAACTCTGAGAAACTGTACTTACTAATAAGAAAACCTTTCAGAGACCGGTAAGTCTTGGTAAAAAACCGTATTACCTTAAGAGCTTTTTAAAACGACATGCAATTTTTTAATTTCGGACTTTTAAAATTTCTTTCTTTGCTGAAATATAAAATATAGTGAATCATCCGTGATACTTACTAGTATTTCCCCTGCCAAAAATCAACTCTCTTTCATGATCTTCCAAATGTTCCAACAAAGAATTTTCATCAATCTGTAAATCAAAAAGTTCAGAAAATTTTAAATAAATTTAAATTTATAAAACCATAACTTAGTTTAAGCAGTGTTAAATAACAAATAACATACAATAACATACATTAAATACAATTATTTTCTGGCATTATTGCTAATTGCATATCAAAAACTAAGCTTAAATCACTTTCTTTGCATTAGCATGAGGAAAACTAAGATTAGGGGTCGGTCTTGTAACGCTATTTGGGCAAACAATTATTTAGTTGAAATTTCAGTGAAAACAGCTGTTATGCCCCAGGCATACACGTGGAACGTAATTTACACTGTTACACATTTTTAAGTTGCGACATAACAATCATTAACGCTCTTTCTCTGTTATATAAAATTTGTTGGCTGGTAAGAGGCGTTTCTTAAAGAAATTTCAGCATGATGTGGCATTTAAAGCAAACTCATTGACAATGCTCCTTCCAAACTCACATCAACAACCTTTGATGACCTTTAGAAATTAAAATTTTTTATTATATCAAGTCAATATCCCTTCCTCATTGGCTTCTTGACAACTAGAAAAATTTCAAACTCGTTAAACTTATCGTTATATATTTAAATGAGTTCAAAGAAAATAACAGTTGTTTATGTAATAAAAATTTTGTTTGCATATTTAATTATTTCAATAAAATTTTGAATTAAAATAAGAAATAAAAGTGAATTAATTAACTTGTAGGTTACTACATATATTTCGGGCATAAATATTAAAACTGATTTTTTTTTTTTAATTTTTAAAATATTTTATCCAGTCTTTCCTTTGGAGGTACTTCACTAGAAGTGCTAGAGATACTTAGAAAAATAAGAAATATTCCGCGAAATAAGGAAAACAAACAAGCGCAGAAGAATTGTTCTTAATTAATACAATGCGAACACCTACACATCAGCTCAAGCAAAGGGGGTTTTGAGCACTCAAAACATCAAATTAATGGGTCGTCCGCGATACAGTCCTGATTTATCACCCAATGACGTCTTATTGTTCCCGTACCTCAAGGACAAGCTGCGTGGACAAGGATTTTTGACGCCACAAGGATCCGTTGATGTGTTTAAAAGCGTTCTTTTGGAGGTGTCTCAAGCAGAATGGGATAAATGTTATGACAAATGATTCGAATCCATGCAAAAATTTATTATTAGAAAAGTAGAATGTTTCGAAAAGCAATAAAGAAAAAAAAACCGGTATTTATATTTAATCCCGAAATATATGAAACAAATCTCATATTCAAAATTACGGGTTGTCCATTTTCTCCTTCAGAAAATAAAGTTTAAAAATTACACTGGAAATTTTTTAAAAGATTTCGATAAAATTTTTATTTCGTTATAATGTTTGGATATTGCCATTATACGTGTAATACAATAGTATTAAAATGTCCTCTAAGAGAGTTTTTGCAGGTCTCGATCATTTTGATATAATTTTCGACGATTTTTGTGCACAACTCGAGCTCAACCAGCTCGATCATGACTTGACGAATGTTAGTTTTTATTTGCTCAAGAGTTTTTATTCACGTAAACACGAGAATTGACTATTACGGTTGCTCCTTGACCGTTTTCGAAAAAATACGGACGAATGATACTACCAGACCATAATGTACATCAGATACACTCTTCAGACTCACTTTTTGATTACGCAATGGCTTCTCCACAATCGCTTGGGAATTTTCAAAGCCCAATATACGGCAATTTTCGTTATGCATTTATCAAGCTACCTTTTCATATAACAATCCGGTGTGCTTCCAACAGTTCACTCACAACATTGATGTTTTCTGCCAAAACAGCTGTTATTGAACGATCTACACGAAATTGGTCTTAGAGAGAACGACAACCATGTTGAAACTTATTGAACCAGCGTTTTACAGTCACTGGTTGTGGTGCTTCATCACTAAAACAAATTTGTTCCATGCATTATGTTCAATTCATGTTAATTGCATTTTTTTACTGAAATACAATTACAAACAACTGTAAATAACACAATAAGCGCACATGCACCAGAACGTTGTTAGTACGTTTATGCTAGAAAATATCAAATTTTTTAATGGATATATCTAAATTCATCTAGCAATGCTTAAGTAGTGTTGCCGAATCGAAAGACTTAAAAGGCAGTTCCCGTTTATAATAAATTATTTATTTTAATTAATTGAAAAAAAAAATTAAAAGCCCATAGTGTGGTTTATTTTAATTTTTTTTTTTTTTTTTAATGAAGAAGCGGTACGAGCAACTTCAATAAATTGACTGTCGAAATATGAAAATCATGCAAATATGCATACTTTTAACTCCTTTGATATTTGGAACATTTTGTCATAACTCTGACAGTTGATTAGAAAAACTCTGAATTTGTTCTCCAGAGATATGTAAAAGGTTGACTCCATAAATGTAGTTCGTAGCACATTCATAAAAAGATGAAGCATCTTCGAGGACAATATTTCTTACTTTGACAATTTGCCAGACTTTTCGTTTTACTGCGGCACCTACTCCGTCTACAGCACCTTTGCCATGTGAAGTGGCGAAAAAGTTCCACTCTAATATTCCGCAATTAAATTCTGCTACGACTTTAGGAATACTAGAAAGAATAAATTTATTTTTGAATTGATTGATCCTTGATTCTTTTAATATTTTTGCCATCTATAAAATATTAACTTTCGTCTTATTTATAAAACTTTATAATCTTAATAATTTGTTTTCAATGTAAAAATTTATCGTAACTTACGGTTACGGACGGTTAAAGAAAGTATATATTCTAAATTTCAACACGGACACGACAAATTTTAAGCACCCTCAAATTTTAGTTTCGATTTTGGAGGGATACAATTATTATAATTTCTTAACTAAAACAATGCACTTGTTTAAAAACTGACAGATACTGGCATTTGAAACGTTTTTTCACTAATGA
This sequence comes from Pherbina coryleti, assembly GCA_943735915.1. Lineage (NCBI taxonomy): Eukaryota > Metazoa > Arthropoda > Insecta > Diptera > Sciomyzidae > Pherbina > Pherbina coryleti. The sequence continues at coordinate 50,065,774 of OX030950.1, read as the reverse complement.
CAACAATCAATAATGTTTTTTGCACACGGACGCGACATTAGAATGTGGGAAGAAGCAAACTCAAAAAACTTCCGTTATTCAAACTCCAATTTCTCTCACTTTTTGTAATGAATAAGATTGTTGTTAGTAGAAAACTTTTAAATTACAGCAACAAAATAATATTACTTGAATAAGCTAAAAACAGAAAGAAAAAATGTGAGTATTATTCGTCAAAAGGCTCAGAAAAACAACTTGTTTTTTTTAAAGTATATAGTATATTTCGGCCAAAAATTTTAAGAATTAAAAATTCCTTTATATTTATCAAATTTAGTTATTTAAGCATTATTATTGGATAATAAAAAGTTTTTCTGACCACTTGGAATTTTTCACTAATGGTGGACCTTTTTTGGGAGATGCCCATTTGCATTATCTCAGAAACTATAATAGCTAGGGTCATGAAATTTTGTACCAATAATTTTTAGCTAAAACTAAGTAAAAACACAATTTAGCCAAATTAGAATACTAGGTCAACTGAAACGCCTACCTCCCATACAAACCACATATTTTCCATAAGAAAAAAACTGCAAAAATGACTTATTTGTGTTTTTAAAGAATAAATTTAGTTTACTTAACTGCACGTAAATGTTATGCAAAAAATTATTTGATCGGAGACATTTAGATATATCTCCCATACAACTAGATTACTAAATTTGATTTAATTTAATTTAATTGAGACTTTTTTTCGATTACAATTCAGTCATTACTTAGAAAAATTTTAATAAAATAATTTAGAATTATAATAGTGTTATTCTAGGAGTGTAGATTACCAAAGAACTATGGTAATGCCGATGAAAAAAAAAGCACTACAAACATTTCCAATTAGATCACAATTTGTTTTAAGCTATAACTAAATTTTATTTTTCTCCTAATTTAAGGAGGGGGTAACGTTTTTAAACTTTTTTGTCTAAACAGAGAACCTTTTAAGAATATTCTGTGAAATTTTGAGATGAATCGGAGCAACCCTCAGGAAGTTTTTATTTTTTCTATGCTTATTTTTTATTTTACAATAAGAATTATGTCGTTTTTTTTTTGGTCAAAAATCGATTTTTTGACTTTCGAGAGTGCTGCCAAATATCTAAAAAAACCGCGACCGCGTTATCGACCGCGTTATCTCAGGAATCTTATTAACTTCTCAAAACATTTTAATTTTTTTATTTCAGTTAATCCGGTGATGGGCTATCATGTTTGCCGCAAAACCCCTTTTTTTTTGAGGTGCTTCCGGAAAACAGCCGCCATTTAGTTATTTCTTGTCGTTTTCAATATAGTTCTTACTAAATAGTCTTCAAGTGTTGCTTAATTTTTACTAGATATTCTTCAAATGTTGCTTATTATACCTACATCAATTCAAGTTACTTCCACTAACAGTAGCACATCAAAAAATTCGTTAAAATGGGTAATTTTTAAGCTGAATTAACCTTATCCCCCCTTAAGAGAACAAATTGTCTAGCAAATCAGTGCATTTTAAGACAGAATGTGATTTTTAACAATTTCTTCGTATCCGCAAGTAAGCGCATAGTTTTAAGGTCAAAGTACTATATTTTATGATAATTATAGCATTCGAGTGATATACTGTGATATTAACTAGATATTTTCTACTAAACTCAAACTAAATTCAAACTCATTCAAGAATCTTCAGAATCATACAGAATCATCAATTTTTATAATTTTTTATTTTCTTTTCATTTTTTGGTTTTTTTTTAATTTCCTAAGACCTTAACAAACAGAAAAAAATTATATCAAAATATACATTTTGCTTAAAGTTATAAGTATTTAAAGTTGTCCTTCATTTTTGACGTGACGAAGTTACGTTGTACTGCTCTAGTTTCCAAAAAAGTTGAAAAATGAATTTTTTAAAAATTCATCTGTGTTTCATTGAATTGTTACTCGCTGGGTATAAGAGCTATGATTAAAAAAATAGTATGACCATAAAGGTTAATTCTTTGACTATATTAAAAAAACAAAAAAAAATGTAATACGGCATAGGGACGTAGTGGGAGCTGCGTAAGCAACGCAACTGAAAATTTTTACATGGAATTATTACTCGCTTAGTATTAGCGCTAGGATTAAAAATACGATACGCCAATAAAGGCCTACTGGAAGCCGTCACAACAAAATTAGACAAAAAATTTCTGACATCATGGGGACGCTGAGAGAGCCGCTCAAAGATCGATAACGCAACATTCATGCAGCGGCGTTGCATTGAATTTTTACTCAATGAGTATATAACCTACGATAAAAGTTTAAAAAAGAAAATAAAGTTTTTATACATGGCCTTACGACAAAAATAAAAAAAAATTCCGGCGTCGCCAGGTCGTGAATATAGCAGCTTATGGAACAGAAATGTAATATCGTTGCATGGAATTATTTCTCACTCAGGAGGAGTGCTACAGTAAATTTTAATTTACGACAGCAGGGATGTGTTATTACGCTTCACAACTAAATTACAAAAAAAATTTTGTTGTCATGATTTCAGGGATGCAATCACATAATGCAGTAAAAATGCTACAGCCATGAAAAAACGTTGCAAGGATTTTTAACTCTGTGACTACTGGTGCAACGGTAAATTTTAAGGAACGAAAACAAAGGTGAGGTCTTCGGGCATATGACAAAAATAAAAAAAAAAATTGACGGCGTGTCAAAGACTCTAAGGGAACCGACTAATGTCACGCATATGCATCACTTTTGCTGGATTATTTGAAGTTAGAGCACAACCAATCGGGAAGCAAAAAAAAAGCTAAACGAAAAGCACCAACTCCAACTCCAAATCCAACAACAACTTCAACACCAACACCAACACCAACACCAACACCAACACCAACACCAACACCAACACCAACACCAACACCAACACCAACACCAACACCAACACCAACACCAACACCAACACCAACACCAACACCAACACCAACACCAACACCAACACCAACACCAACACCAACACCAACAACAACTCCAACACCAACACCAACACCAACACCAACACCAACACCAACACCAACATCAACATCAACATCAACATCAACATCAACATCAACATCAACATCAACATCAACATCAACATCAACATCAACACCAACATCTACATCAACATCAACACCAACATCAACATCAACATAACCATTAACATCAACATCAACATCAACGTCAACATCAATATCAACATCAACATCAATATCAACATCAACATAACCATTAACATCAACATCAATATCAACATCAACATAACCATTAACATCAACATCAACATCAACATCAACATCAACATCAACATCAACATCAACATCAACATCAACATCAACATCAACATCAACATCAACATAACCATTAACATCAACATCAATATCAACATCAACATCAACATCAACATCAACATCAACATCAACATCAACATCAACATCAACATCAACATCAACATCAACATCAACATCAACATCAACATCAACATCAACATCAACATCAACATCAACATCAACATCAACGTCAACATCAACATCAACATCAACATCAACATCAACATCAACATCAACATCAACATCAACATCAACATCAACATCAACATCAACATCAACATCAACATCAACATCAACATCAACATCAACATCAACATCAACATCAACATCAACATCAACATCAACATCAACATCAACATCAACATCAACATCAACATCAACATCAACATCAATATCAACATCAACATCAATATCAACATCAACATAACCATTAACATCAACATCAATATCAACATCAACATAACCATTAACATCAACATCAACATCAACATCAACATCAACATCAACATCAACATCAACATCAACATCAACATCAACATCAACATCAACATAACCATTAACATCAACATCAATATCAACATCAACATCAACATCAACATCAACATCAACATCAACATCAACATCAACATCAACATCAACATCAACATCAACATCAACATCAACATCAACATCAACATCAACATCAACATCAACATCAACATCAACATCAACATCAACATCAACATCAACATCAACATCAACATCAACATCAACGTCAACATCAACATCAACATCAACATCAACATCAACATCAACATCAACATCAACATCAACATCAACATCAACATCAACATCAACATCAACATCAACATCAACATCAACATCAACATCAACATCAACATCAACATCAACATCAACATCAACATCAACATCAACATCAACATCAACATCAACATCAACATCAACATCAACATCAACATCAACATCAACATAACCATCAACATCAACATCAACATCAACATCAACATCAACATCAACATCAACATCAACATCAACATCAACATCAACATCAACATCAACATCAACATCAACATCAACATCAACATCAACATCAACATCAACATCAACATCAACATCAACATCAACATCAACATCAACGTCAACATCAACATCAACATCAACATCAACATCAACATCAACATCAACATCAACATCAACATCAACATCAACATCAACATCAACATCAACATCAACATCAACATCAACATCAACATCAACATCAACATCAACATCAACATCAACATCAACATCAACATCAACATCAACATCAACATCAACATCAACATCAACATCAACATCAACATCAACATCAACATCAACATCAACATCAACATCAACATCAACATCAACATCAACATCAACATCAACGTCAACATCAACATCAACATCAACATCAAAATCAACATCAACATCGACATCAATATCAACATCAACATAACCATTAACATCAACATCAATATCAACATCAACATAACCATTAACATCAACATCAACATCAACATCAACATCAACATCAACATAACCATTAACATCAACATCAATATCAACATCAACATCAACATCAACATCAACATCAACATCAACATCAACATCAACATCAACATCAACATCAACATCAACATCAACATCAACATCAACATCAACATCAACATCAACACCAACATCAACATCAACATAACCATTAACATCAACATCAACATCAACGTCAACATCAACATCAACATCAACATCAACATAACCATTAACATCAACATCAACATCAACGTCAACATCAACATCAACATCAACATCAACATCAACATCAACATCAACATCAACATCAACATCAACATCAACATCAACATCAACATCAACATCAACATCAACATCAACATCAACATCAACATCAACATCAACATCAACATCAACATCAACATCAACATCAACATCAACATCAACATCAACATCAACATCAACATCAACATCAACATCAACATCAACATCAACATCAACATCAACATCAACATCAACATCAACATCAACATCAACATCAACATCAACATCAACATCAACGTCAACGTCAACATCAACATCAACATCAACATCAACGTCAACATCAAAATCAACATCAACATCAACATCAACATCAACATCAACATCAACATCAACATCAACATCAACATTAACAACAACAGCAAGAAACTTCGTCACGTCAAAACCTACGGGTGTGTCCACGGCATAGCCAACTCTTTTTTGCTTTATGGTATAATATACGTGTAAATTTTTCGAAAAAAAAAAAATTTTTTTGTTTAATGTGTTCTTTATAGTTTTAAGAATATACATACACATTTTTAAATCGATATTTAAAAAAAACAGAAGTTGTAACGGTTTTCGTTAAATTATGTTTAAGCTCCATACAAAGAAATAAAAAAATTTAAACGCGATTTCCTCGAAACTAGTTTTTTTAAAACGGTTCGATAGATAACTCGAAATCTATTGGTTCAATTTCAATGATTTTTTTTTTGCATTTTGTTCTTTATTTTGTCCTTTAAGCATCCCCCCCTAAATGCAAGTATCTATTTTTTTTTTGTTTTTTTTTTATATAATAAAAAAGCGCGCGAAAATGTATCTATCTTTTGAACTTTTTACTTCAACTTCCGCCATAATTAAAACAAAAACCCCCGGGGGTCTTGCGTAGGGGGGATGCTTAATATATGGTCTATGCTTTAAAATATCATTTGATTTTTTTGTTTCCGATGCATGGGAAAGGCCATATCCATCGAACCGTTTTGGATGTCTTTTTTTCAATGCCATGTATTTAAAAACAAAAAAATATGTATTTTTATAAAAATATTTTTTATGTACAATAACCTGTATAAATTTAAAAAAAAAATAATAACTTCTTATATCTAAAAAAATTTTTTTAAAACAGCTCCTGCTTTTGGTTGCTACACGTATATTTTACCTTAAATAAACGATTTTTGAAAAAAACGAGCTACAAGTCAGTTTTTGGTTGATTTAATTTAATTAAATTTTATTTCCAATATTTCGTCTTTCCTTAAAAAAAAAAACAAAAAAAAAATTTAATAAAATTAACCTTAAATAAACTAATTTTTGTTTGCAAAAAGTTTCAACTTTCACGAACTTAAAACAAAATAGTAATGAGTTATGAGAATTTTCATAATGTTGAATTAATTATCAATAGGAAATAAAAAATTAATAAAATTTTTCTAGTCCAGGGGCCTTTAGACGCCCTTGAAGGTAAGCCTTACGTGTAATCTATAAGTGACGTTTAGTTCAACTATTGTTGCAGTGCATTCGTATTCATGGCAATATCTTCATGCTCGGCTGAAGTTTTAATTTTATTGTAATTGAAATAGTTATAGAGAGAATTCTTTTATTTATGTGGCTAGTATTTTCATAACAAAATTAGTTTGACAACATATACACGAATTCATATATAAAAACTACGTCAGAATAAACATGAAAAATAACAATAATTCGTTACAACAACATTAATTTGTAAATTAATTTTATATAAAAAGCTCTTACATAAGATTCTGGCAACAAACAATACAAATATGTAGTTATGACACTGTTGTGAAAAAAAAAAATATCAACTAAATGTCAACAATGCTTTTTTTTCACTCCACAACAAAAAGCAATAAAAAATTCTAAAACAAACTGTCGCTAAAAAACTGACAACGGCGACTCATGCCAAGCCATGCCATGCCCCAAAAAATGCCACACTTCAGCGACACTTAAGGTCGCTCTAAATCGAAAGTGTCTATAAAGCACTATAAAAAAAAATACATTTAAATTGTCGTTTACGAAATTCAATACTTTGTGTGGTGTCAGTCTTTTAAGCGTAGCTTTAATTTTTCTGCCTATTTAAGCAATTTTAAAGTAACAGGTGATAATCAGGCGATTTTAAGGGGTAGGCAAAAAGAAATGTTTCTTTTCAAAAAACATGCATAATCGTAATAATATTATGATTATGATATATTTAGACATTAATTAAGCTTCAAAGCAACTGACTCATTTTTATGAAATAAATTTATTTTTTGCAATATTTTAAAAAAGCAATTTAATCAAAATAAATTAATTTTGTTCTATAAAAGGCGAGCTTTTCTTTGGAAAATAATTTTAATTTTCTTGTACTTGCTTCCTATTAAAAAACACTCAGCAAAATTGCTCGAAACGTACAACACTCAAAATTATGGGACTCCAGAGAGATGCAAACTGTGGAGTTTTGTTGTTTTTTTTTTTCTTTTTTTTAACTTACGTTTACGTTTACAAATTTTCGTAAATGTCGTACAATCAGCGTTTATTGAACTCTTGTTTGGGCGGAACATTAAACTTTATGCAGTTGGTTATTTGAGTAGCAGACAAGAACAACCACATTTACAAAAGTAAATATTTGCAAGTGTCACTCACTCCTAAGTTAAATGATAGTAATTAGAAACATTTAAATGAAGCTATTATTTAAATTTAATGTTTTTTTTTTTTGTTGATTTTGTGATGACAATTGTGCAAAATCATCTTTAAGGTGGATTCCACTTGGCTGCTCAAATTACCAGACAAATTGCAATTAAGAAGCCAAAACTTCAGAGTTAACAGCTGGTTTCTTGCTGCGTGGGATGCTCAGGGTATGTCCTCAATTTTTGAAAAATAGTTTGGAATTTTAATTTTTTAACTTTATGTGAGTTCATCAGAAAGCGTTGGTGGTTCAACTTCATTCAATAGAAATTTATTAAGAACTGTTATAGGAATGGTTTTTTATGGGGATTACTTGAGATGAGATGTTTTGCTTTAAAAAAGTTTTTGCAAGAACACGTGTTCTGACTGGACTGCACGATCGTCCCACCAACGCTAACCGAATAAGGCAAAAATTCGAGATCAAAATCATCTTTTTAATAGAAATTTAGTGAGGCATACGAAATAGGGATCTCTATCTCTTATAGGCTAAATATGTCTGGGCGAAAAAAATCAGTTTCTGCCAGCGCCAATAATTTTTGGGAAAAGCGTAATATTACTCTAAACAAAATGATGTCAGTTTTAAACGGAAGAATCAATTATTCAAAAATTTCTATTTGCAAAAATTAGAAGGGTTGAAAACCCGAAATTATAAGTTAATGTTTTGAACGGTTCTCAAGTAATCGTGGACATCGTTAAATATTAAACTCAATTTAAACTGTTTGAGTCGAGCTAGCGGTTGTAAGTATAACTACGATATTTAAATTTTTTATTTTTAGGCCTATTTTTACCATAAGCCCCTCATATAAACTATCGCCTTCTTGTAAGCCACCACAAACATATGAAATTATTTCTATTACAACTGGATAAGTAATGGACATGAACAGCACATGAATTTGTAAGAGGTTCAACGATTTTAAAATACAAACACGTGCTTGCAAAGCTTATCAGTTTCATTTATTCTATCTACGAGTATCTATCAACTCTCTTATCGGTTGATCTTTTTGTGTCTAGAACTTGTAAGTGAGTTGATGACATTAGGCAATAAAAATAAATAAATGTAATGATTTGTTTATTTACTCACCTAATAAGACAATTTTTATAGATGAACAAGTTTCCGTATTTATTTAGTTCTTTTTATCAGGGTGTATCGTTGCTCTTTTTTTTCAATTTAAATTAAAAAAATCAATATTCCTACTTATTTGATTATAAGTGAATTGATTAGAAACTAGCCATAATCAAAATAATAGGTCTATTAAACTTCTGCCAGTGTAATGTTTTTGTTTAGACGGACACTTTCTAATTGAACAGTGTAACTATTTCTTAAGGTCATTATTTAAGTCCACAAGCGAAAGTTCGGCTAAAAGTGAGAGTTTTGGATTGTTTTTGAGTAAAAATTTATTGTTTAATAAATTTTTGTCGCAAAAACGGAATACGTAAAAAACAAAATGTCATGAATTTTATTGAACTTCCAACAGGTTTTATTTTCGACTTTCTTAGAGCCAATATAACAGTGTAGGCATAAAGTCCCCTTAGCGCTTAAGGAGACCTTAAGCTTAATAATCATTTTAACAGTGCAGAAAACACAGTCGCATTTAAGCTGCGAATATTGGACGCTTAAGATCTCCTCAAGAACCAGCTGTTTCACATTTTTTCAATAAGAAAAATGGAATCGCGTTTGTTGAAACGAAGAAATTTACAAGTTAATTTAAGCATTGATTCTGATATAAATGATGATGAGATCGGGGAGCTGTTGAAAAACAAACTTCTCAAGTGTACCTTAAGGGCTGACTGTTAAAACGCACGACACTTAAGGTGTGCTTAAGTATTAGCGTTTCCTTAACTTTTTTTTTTTTTTTTTTTTTTAGCTTTGAACCAAGAATTTCAGGTGGAATGCCTATTCAGTCAAGTCTGCCTTGGTTCGAAAATGGGGTGATAGATTAGTGGGAAAGAAAGGGCAATCAAGTGAAGCACGTGTAGGATGTTCTAAGCGTGGTGGAAAGCCAAAGAAACATGTGAAGCTTGGACTGTTAAAATGGCCCTTGATAGGTCCATTGATCTCTATCGAATCATTTGTGAATACAAGTTTGCAATTTTCTACTTCGATAATACTTCGTAAGTTCTTGTGAAGGTAAGTTTAAAATTTTGATGAGCGAGCTTTTGTTGCGTGTTTCGCTACAAGCTCTTGCGAAGGAATTTAAACGTCGCGAATGCTTTTGTGGCGAAGCCCTGACGAACTTTTTGTGAGCGAGCGTATTTTCTCCATCGAGAAAGACTTCGAAAGTCAAGTTTTAAATTTTGGTGAGCGAGCTTGTGTTGCTTGCTTCATTACAAGCAGTTGCGAAGTAGCTTAAATTGGTCTACGAAAATATAAAACTTGCAAAGCTTTTTTGAGGCGAAAAAAGAGGAGCAGCATCTCTAAACTTGTCAGTGAAAGTATATTTCACCCTCGATACTTTTTCGAAAGGTTAGGGCATGATACAATTATACAAGGTAGGAATGACAACTGGCTATTTTCTCACCAGTGTCTTGCACCGACTGTCATTTGCCTGTATATTTTGCTTTCTATTTTCTTTTCTACTTCTTTCGTTCTCTAATTTATACTATGTACTTTTGTCAGTTGGTGCAAGACGAAAAAACTGTCACTCCTACCTTGTATAATGGTATCATGGGTTAGGGTGCTTTTTTTAGAGGTGTACAACTTTGAATTACAATGAAGGCCTCGGTAGACGAGTAGGTAGTGGTGCTTGACTGCCACCCTCGGGTCCTGAGTTTGAATCCAGACCACCGCTTTAACCTTTCCGCATTCCTTTCCTCATTTCTAATCAACTGAAATTGGTTTTCATCAATATTTATGACTGAAAGGTATAGTTGTTGGTCGGAAGTTTGTGGATGGGGACTGCCTAATATCTTGAATTGACTGAGGTAACGACGTGTTACTTGCATCAGATTCAAATTCAATGTTTCTGCAACTTTCCACCACACTTAGAACATTCTGCAAATGTTTTACTCGATTGTCCTTTCTTTCCACTAATCCATAGCCTCAATTTCGAATCAAGGCAAAGGCGTTTCATACAAATGCAAAATCATTTCGAAATTTTGGCCTATTGGATTCGCCATTTTGAAATTTTTACATCAGAATTAAAATGTACGAACTCAAAAATTGCCTTGTACTTCATTTCATGGAGTTTCATTGAAATTTTTAAATTTTAACCACCATATTGGAATCGCCATTTGGAATTTTAAAGATTTCGACATCGAATTTTAAATCGGTGACCTCAAAAACCCTCTTGCAGAGGCTTTGGGACTATGGCCTCATAAATCTCACTGAGTCCATAGCACGTAAAAAAACAAAAAATCAAATACATACCAACATTTGTAAAATGATTCACCCGTCAAACATTTTGTTATTATCACAAAATTGTTACCATAAGTGAATAATGCCACTTGACCGCATCATCTCATTTTAAAAAGTAATGTGACCAGAGACACATGTTACTGAGCGTTTGATGCACATTTACTGCATTTGTGACCCAATTGTTACCATTTGTTGCTATGTGATCAAATTGTTTATAAACGGTAAACTTCCGGTAAATTTTTGGACACATTTTCTGAAAATATTTGACGGGTCAAATGTGATTAAAAAAAAAGAAGTTAGCTGTATCGTGAACACACCCATAGGTTTTGACGTAACAGTTTATCTTTATCCTATTTCTTGTCCCAATCCTTTGTTCCCAAACTTATCCCACACTTGTCCTCAACTTTATCCTCATTCTTTTAAATGTGCACTCTTGTTTGAATGCATACGAAATTCTTGACATTATACTTGTTATTCTTGTTCTATACTTGTTCGAAAAGAATTTGCTAATAATTCTCCTACTTCTTTTTCCATTCTTGATGCTTAATCTTGTCCTTAGTGTGTTTAAATCCTTGCTATATTCCTTGTTGAACTTCTTGTATCTTACACTTTTCAATCCTGTCCTAAATTTAATTTTAGGTGAGTGGGATAAAGGTTTATATCATACTCCGTGTTCCAATCCTTGTCATAGTACTTTTCCCAATCATTGTTTGAATTCTTGTCCTAGTCCTTGTCCAATTCCATGATACCTATAAACTTTATTTAAACCTTTGTTGTACTCCTTTTCTTCAGGTCCTAATCTTTAACCAAATCCTTTCCCTAATCATTTTTCTAATCCTTATCTGAATCCCTGTCCTAATACTTGATTTATTTTAATTTTAATAACATTTTTTTTTCTTTTTGCTTTTGCATTTGGTGCATTAGTAGTATGAGTAGTATGGATAGATATGTCTCATTAATCCATTATTTTTTTTTTTTATATAATGTGACCGAAAACTTCGGCTTAATAAAATTTTCTATAAAATTTACTGTAGCGTGTAACGTAATAGTCACGGCACTATAATTCCATGCAACGTTTCATTGTAATTGGATTTATACTGAATTAATCGGTTGCCTCCATGATGTGGCTTCAAGAAAAAAATGTTTTTCGTATTCGTTATAAGGTTAAATAACCATTTTGTGGAAATAAAATTTTTTGTAGCACTTCTACTCAGCGAGTTACAATTCCATGCAACAATATTGCATTTTTTTGCATAATCGACCTGCCGACGCATAGTGCTTTGCGCTCATACAAATTTTGGAAATATATACATATAAGGAGTGCTCTAAATTAATAAAACTGTGTATGCTCAGTTAGTTTAAGCTACCTAAGAAAAATTTCAAAAATGGTTGAATTCAGTTGAATTTTTCACATGGTTTAGTCTGGGAGGTACATAAAAAAGTTAATTTAAAATAGAATTAATAGATGTGTACTAAACAGAAACGAAACCGGTTAGACCCTAGGGTACCTTAGACCTATATTAATCGGGGAGAGCAAAATTCTTTTTTTTGCTTTTTTAAAAATTTTCAGTAAAAAAATGTATAATGTATTAAGTGTATAGTAAAAATTCTGAATTTAAAGCTTAAACTAGTTTTCACCAAAAATTGTTCATTCGGTATATCAAGCAATTTCTTTATTTAAAGGTTTTTCAGAAGAGAGTTTTTCAAAAAGGCGAAAAAATCGGAATATCTTTTATCTTTATCTTTACCTGTTCATAGACTGTTAAATAAAAGTCCAAGATTATTAACTTAATATAAAAAGTGACATTTCTTTTTATTTTTTATAAAGAAAAAAATTTTTTTTCGAAATTTACCAAAATTATATTTTAAATGTTTTATATTTAAATATTCTGAAAACCACAAATGAAACATAGCTTTCTTTTTCAAACGTGGTTTTCTATTTTAATTTTCGAAAACAAAAATTATTTTGGAAGAATTTTTTTCTCTGAGCAATTGCAATATCTAGGAGTCTGTAGCATTCCATGGGCACGGCATTGAATTGATGTTGTATTGGTTGAATAAATCGGTTGTCATCAAAGAACTCAACTATGGTGGTCATTTTAAATATATCCTCGACTTGAATAGTTTTAAAACTTGCATTATTCCCTCGTTGACCGTTATTTTTTATGTGCTTAAGAGCTGCATTTTGAAACTTTTGTATTTTTTGGATGTGCTGCGCTACCTCAAGCAAGTATTCCATACCGTATCCTTGACTCCATGAAAGCATAATATACTTGTTTAAGTACCTTAAATGTGAAATGGCAAATAAGGTTTTCTTGAGGTTCATCCGTAATTTGTCAATGGGCCTTACCAATAGTCAAGAGCTGATGCTAAGAAAAAGCTGGCACTAATAAGTATAAGCTTTTCGTTAGTAGTCAACTTTTTATTTCTCCGTACCAATAAACGAAATCAGAATTTGCTTTCAAAGTATAAGCTTTAATCTATTGTGAATATGCTTTGCCTTATTTGACAGAAAAAAATTGACATTCTACTAAAATACTTAGCATCAGCTGAAGCCGATACTAATTTAAAGTATGATACTAGAGCACATGTCAATACTTTCTCGTTTATTGGTATGAAATTTTTTAAAGTTTAAGCTTTAATCGAAAATCTCGACACTTTCTATGAAAGTAGCAAACTATTGGTAAGGCCCAATGTGCTTATCGCAGAGAAAGTAACAGTCTATTACTACAGCAATATTTTTACAGTTGTCAACTAACTCAATGCATTCCTTCGAAGTGTTGGGGCAAGCATCATTTTCCAAGTAAATTCGTTGTTCTGTTGGCTAAAAGTGTGGAATTCGAATGTGCATCATTTTTGTTTTGCAAGCGTTAATAACTAAACCATTATCGTGACACCATCTCACAGCCGCATTAAATTCTTCTTATTTAATCCTTACTGCAGTATCTAGCGAATTATGTCGGACAACAATAGTATCATCAGCAAAGGCGAATGGAATACTTTTTTTGAAAACTCGCAGAAGCTCGTTGGTATATAATATGAACAGAACTGGTCCCAATTTTGATCCCTGTGGGACTCCAAGTTTCATTAACTTTTTCTCGCTAACAACATCTTTAATCTTAACACAAAATGTTCTATTTTGAAGGTAGTCAGTCAGCCAATCAGCCATTGTGCCTCGTATTCCAACCCTTTGTAGTGCTTCTATAAGGTTCGAGTGAGTGGTTCAATGTATCGAACGCCTTAATGAAATCTATGTATAGTACTAATACGTGGTGCCCTTTATCCAAGCTCTAATTGACACAATTTGCAAATTCACCGAGTAACTTTTGACAAATTTGACAAATTTTACATGATACCGTGCCTACATTCGTAATTTTCAAGCAAAAATATTTTGGATATACCTTAATAAGAGTTTTTTCTGTCGAATGATACCAATTATTTATAATTTCGAGAACAAATTTATTTTTTGTTTTTATTTAAACTCTGCTAAGCACTGTACGACGTAGCTTTCTTTAAATCATAAACAACTAAAGGAATGAATCACATGAATCCTAATTTCTGACTCCAATTCCTGATTTTGGGCAAAAAGGCAAAAATGCAGTTACACGAGTTATATGTTTTACCATATCTACAATGACAAGTTCATTTTTACCGTCACACTGTGGGATTTTGGCTGCAAAAACCCCCTTTTTTGAGTGTAAAATATCAAAAATGTAATGATGCAGTTTTGTAGAGAATGGTTTAATTAAGATAAATTCATCATACAATTTTTTCTACAATTTTTTTTTTTTAACAAAATAACGCGGTAAAGTCACCTAAACGAAATTCTGCAGTAACTGCCTTAGATTTTCATCCCATTTCAATGGGCTGGAAACATAATTTCTTTTCTCGTATCTATATGATGTAAGTATATTTGAAAAAAATAGTATTTCAGCATTAATTTAGAAGTAAAGGAATTGCATTACCGTAATATTTTAATATATATTTAGGTTCTTTTTTGAAGACACTCAAAAAGTCAGTGTTTTTAGTTTTTCTTGGACAAAAAAAAGGTGAGCGTTATCGATCGTTGTGTTCTGGTTGCAAAAAAATGAAAGGTGGGACTGTCTTCTTTAAATTTACTCAAAAAAATCCACCAACTTTTCTCAATATTTTACAAACGCATAAATTTTATAAAAAAAGTCAATGGTATTACAACGAAATTTTGCAATTAAATGTAATAAAAAAAGTGTGTCTACTTTTAGGCATACACTTTAGCAACAATTTGTTAATAACTGATTGACAGCAATTCCAAAGAAAAGCATAACAAAATAAAAAACAAAAACATATGATTAGGTAAATAAAATTTGGTAGACCAAAAGTGTAATAAAATTGTGAAAAATAATTATTAAAATGAGTTCATTTTCTGTATCATATCATGAATTGTGTATGGAACTTATTAACTGTGGTAATAATGTTAATTTATTAACGGATTTTATAAAAGCAAAAAACTCGGTGCTTACGATTAATGAAATCAAAATAGTGACAAAAAACATTCATAAGCGATTTCTTGGTAATTTTTGTAAACGCTGGGCGGAATCGCACAAAATAAAAGCGTATTTCTTTCAGAAAATTATTATTATTATTATGCCTGTTACTGTGCATAAAGTACTTATACATGGAAAGGACATTATTGATGCAGCAGTACTTCCTATTGGTATGCTATCCGAGGAAGCAGAAGAAGCACGCAATAAAGATTACAGAAACTATAGATTAATGTTTTCTAGAAAGTGCAATAGAACTGCAACAAATACTGATGTTTTCCATCGTCTGCTTGCATCATCTGATCCATATATAAGTAGTATAAGACGTCAGCCGCATAAAAATCTGTTAGAACTAGATGATGTAGTTAAAGAAATGATAGTTGAAGAATAAAATTTATAATTTATAATTTATAATATAATTTTATAGTACAAATTTGACTTTTATTTGCAATGATTGGTTAATTAAAAAAAAAACGCTAAGCCATGGCCCCCTAATTTTTTTTGCAAATGTTCAGCTAACATATTAGTCTTTAGTTATTTATATAGATGTAAGTGCTGCTTGGCATCGATCACAAACTACAAAGGCTTAAATCTGTTTTTTTGAAAATCGTGAAAAATTAAATTTATCATATGGGCGTTGGGCGTGGCTTTTAAAATTTTAATATAATTGAGGACTCAAATGCAACCACTGGTAGTAATTTTTATTAATATACATATGAAAATAAGGAAAATACAACGTCTTTTAGTTTTACGTCATATGGGAGGTAGGCGTGGTTGTGGGCGGATTTTAACAAAAATTTATTTTTCATCTAATTTGGCAATATGAGAGATGTGTGCCAAATTTCAAAGCCCTACCTCGATTCCTTCGATTTTTTGCAGCAGCTTGTATGAAGAAATCCCACTGTGCGTCATACCGTTATATCAACCCGATTACAAAACTCTCACTTGGGGCCAAATCTCGCTTATGTTACAGTAGATTCTTATTTTATATATTTTTTTAATTATAAAAAGAACTTTTTTCTCATGTAGAGCAACTATGTTTTAACCTAATTTTTTATGTTACTCGCTCATTTATCTTGATGACATCGATACATTTCTAAAATATGAGAGCATATGATAAGGCGCATAGCAGAATATAAAGCGCGATGACTTTTTTCATTTGTAGCATGATTTCTTTTAAGGCAAAAACTGTTCTCATATCATATTCACAGACATAGCCAAGTATCTAAAAAACACCGGAAAAAACAACAACAATAAAAGCAAAAAATTGAAAGTTATTGACCTTAGAAATTTTAAATGTCTTAGAAAGAAAAACAATGCAGGGGAAAAAACTACTGAAACATTTTGTTCCGCCTGTAAGTACGAATGTAAATTTTATTTTTATTTATTTTTTTCTTCTACTTTTTTGCATAGGTAGCACACATAACCACAAATTTATGGAAATCTGCAAAGATGCTAACAACAAAAGCAGTAGGAAAAAGAAACAAAATAAAAAAATAGAAATAAATTTTTGCTGCTTTTACAACAGCCCAACATCTAATCACACCTGCGCAGAACCCCAAAACGCATCAGTGAACCTCATGCGCACGATAATGTGTATAATGAAGATGATGAAGATGATGATGATGATGATGATGATGATGATAAAGATGATGATGATGATGATGATGATGATGATGATGATGATGATGATGATGATCACGATAGTGATGATGACTCTAATGAAATGCCGTTGATGATGATGTTGATGCCGGTGATGATTTTAATGATTGTACTGATAATGTTGTTATATATCTATGTTTGGTTAGATAAATAAATGCTCTCTCTAAAAGCTTAGATTACAGCAACTAATGTTAAGTACAAAATTGAATACTCAATGAATTCTTAGCCTACCATAGTACATTTCACTAGCCAGTGTTTACGTGTTGAAAGAATCGGAGAAGACTGAATAAGAGCTGAACAGTTTTGTAGCATTGCCAACAGCGTGAGCATGAACTGAGAGCTATCAACTGTATTCGCATTATAAACCCTCAAGCCCCAACTAATTCCCCTCTCCATATAGCGTAGTTTGTTTATTTTTAGTGCGGTTTTCAATCATAAATTGATTTAGTTGCATGCTTGTTTACAAACCTACACTGAGACAAAATAAAGGCTTGAAACTCAATTAAAATTCCTTTTTAATAAAAAATGAAGTGTTAACCTCTTGATAGTGTACATGACGCCTTTTGGCGCATTCAAAATAAAACATATACATAAAAACCCTCACGCTTTTTGCTTAAGAAGTATATTAAGTTTGTCATTCCGTTTGTAACTCCCCAAATTGTGGCGTGGTAGGTATAGAAAAGTATATATTCTAGATCAGCATAACCTCCGGAGTCGGTTAAGCGATGTCCGTCTGTCCGTTGTGACGATTACTTTCGTAATTTTAAAGTTATCATTATGAAATGTAATATTTAAGCATTTTTAAGCAAATCAAATGAAAACCACGTTTAACTCCACCAACAGTGACGTCATCAAAAAGGTAAACTCTGTAAAAATTCCAAAAAACTTAATCCAAAACATTAAAATTTTTCAAATGAGTTTTAATTTCAAATACGCACTTCATGTGTGAAATTTTTTAAAATTTAATGAAAACCACGCCTACTTTTTATTCGAAGTGACGTCATCAAAGTGTTTAAGTCTCTAAAAATTCCACAAAAATTTGTAACAAAGAACTTTTTGAACATAGAAGAAAAACGCAATTGTGTTTTTCTCTTAATGGAGTCTTTTTAAGTGGCAACGACTTAACCTCCGAAACCACTTATCATATCGTGATAAATTTTGGTGCATTTTTTTCGTTTGAGTGTTTTGTATGACAATTCACCACATTTAGACTAAAAAATTTAAAAATTAATTTTTACGGCTAAAAAATGCCAAGAAAATGTCCCATTTTTATTTTAAATTTGTGATTTTTTTTTTTAGTTTTTGTAACTAAATGAGGTGAATTGTCCCAAAAAAATATCTCTACTTTAAATTTTTTATTCATCTCGGACTTCTTGTTTCCAAGATTAAGTGTGAGCCGTAGATGTTTTTTTTTAGAATCTACTTCAATGCCCTCTAACGGCACCAAAAAAAAATATTTAAATAAAATTCTTATTCTTGAAAGGCGTATGAAGAATAAAAAATTACGATAATTATTAAAGTACCTCAGAAAACAAAACGTTGCAAATGTGTATTTTTCTCGCCTTATAAAAATTACAAGTACCTTAACGCCTGAAACTTTAACTTCAATAAGGGTATTCACACCGGGTATTGTTATTTGGTTAGTTGTTACTTCGTTTAATTTGTTAACTGTGAACACACCCCCTTTTGTTAAATCTCGTTAGCCTGGTAATTATAGTTGAATAACAGCTGATTTTGCTTTTCGTAAATTACAATTGCTGAAAATTTATAAGTAAATAGTGGAAAGAATAGAGAAAAAAAATAATTTATTTATGAAATACTTACTTCTCAACAAAAACTTCAATTTAATATGCGTTGGGTTTTATTTTTAATGCATTTAAATTTCATGCAATTAAAAATATGGAACAGCTGTTCGTATTTTGCCAACTAACCAAAAAATTATCAGGGTTGTTACCAAGTTGTTACTTTGTTACTCGGTAGTTCGAAAATTTTACAAAAACAAAGTGCATATAAAAAAATAAGAAGTAACAACTAACAAACTAACGAGTCCGGTGTGAATACCCCTAATAAATAAAACTGAATAAAATCAAATTTTACCTAGTGAAATTAAAATTTAAAACTTTGCAAGTTATACAAAAAAAGTCAAATTGACAAAGAAACTTGCAACTGTTCAAGTTAAAGGAGGTGAAAAAATTTTAAATTTTAATATTCTTTGTTTTCTCAGTGTACCTATTTCTACTGTTGTTGCCAATTGAACTGAGAGAGTCAAAGAGTTGATACCAATTTGCTTCCGCAATTTCAATGTTCAACAAATTGTCTATCTCTGCATCATCATTCTGTATGTCACGCCGATGTTCACCACATAATGTGAACAATTTGAAGCACGTCAAAATAAAAGACAAGGGCTTCATGATCAATTGGCAATATGACATTTGAGTCTAGAGTGTGTGTGTGTGTGGGGGGGAAGGGTTATATGGAATACATAGATGTACTGTAATACTTACTTCTCATTATAAAAGAAAGTAGAGCCAAAAATAAATTCTGAATCTTCGATATGGCGCTCCTTCATCATATCAGAACTACGGAGAGAAAAAAAAAAGCTTTAATACAATTTTTAAGAACGCACATAGCCCATTGTCCAGTGTAATTAACCATGTCAAACATAACAACAGCCTACAACCGCCTTTTATTTCTTTTTAATTTCTATTTGCATAGATCATTATGATCCAACCTGATTCTCACGCATTTTGTTTTTTAAAAGACCGTTTAATTTCTTACTTCCCATTTTTCGACTTTATTTAGGCTAATCATTGTTGCTTTATGCAAATATTTATGCATTGTGACAACATGTAGACTAACAAACTCGTTTTTCATACCGGTCACCAATTCAACTTGACCGTAAAAGTGACAGATTCTATTCAAATTTATGGCACAGACAAAGAGACACAGAGCGTTTCTTTTAATAATTGTTATTGTCACTGCCACTTGTGGTGTGGGAGAGGGGGTGTTAGAAAAAAAAAAGTTAACTTACTGAGTGGCCAAGATATCTGATTAATTGTTAACGCCGTGTTCATGCATTGAAGTTGATGACTATAATTTAGCAAAACATTTAATTGATATGATGAAGTGTGACGGGGGGCCACCTCGCTTCCGTGACGTGATGTGAGAGAAATATTGGGCTCGAAGCAGTCAGCTGATAATGATAATAGTGACATGTTCAATGGATGTGTGTATTTTTGAATTATTTATTATAACTTTAATGAATCTTAAGTCTTATGTACATAATTAAGCATGACATTGGTTGTAGCAATACTGTCTGAGAAGAAATGATACGTATGTGTAATGATCTTCATTAAAATTCTTAAAGTTTCATTGTTACTATATAGAAAAGATTTGAGGAGTCTGAAAAGAAGACTGTCATGTGTGAAAATGTTAACTTTAGTCATCTTACTTCTTACTACAGGGTGGCGCACGAATCGTGCTACAAAAACAAAACGTAATAACTTTTTTTTTGTGTGAGTAATCGGCTTATTTTTTTTTTATTTTGCAGATTAGTATTTAGATTTACTAAAATGGATGCTTGGGATACCGAAAAGAGGATTTGGGTAGTGCAGCGGTACCATACTTTACAGTCCATCATTTCCGTCCAAAGGGAATTTAGGAGGGAGTTGGGCGGCACTCCCCCGAGTAGATGGACCATTATGAAGTTGGTAAACATGTTTGCCGAATCTGGAAGCATCGCACGCAGACCGTACCATCGAGATCCCTATGTTCGGGTGCAAGACACAATCGCGGCTGTAGCATCGGCAATTCAGGCAAATCCACGCGTTTCGACACGAAACTTATCGGCGCAAATTGGAGTTAGCAGACGGTCATTACAACGGATAATTCAAGATGACTTAAACTTGTTTCCATACAAACTCCAAATTACAAGCAAATTAAACCCTCTGGATTTGCATATTCGTCTGAAATTTTGCCAAAAAATGATTCAAATGGCCAAAGAAGACAACAACTTAATAAATTGCTTGTTTATGTCTGATGAAGCCCATTTTGATCTAAACGGCAATGTAAACAAGCAAAATTGCCGTATGTGGAGTGAATCTAATCCAGAAATACTCCATGAGACGGAACTGCACCCAGAACGTGTCACTGTGTGGTGCGCAGTTTCATCAAGGTGCATTGTCGGGCCATACTTCTTCGAGGAAAACGGTGTAACAGTAACCGTAAATGGGGACCGTTATTTAAACATGTTGGAGTATTTACCCAGAACTGCGGCGAAGACGTATCCCTTTTAACAGCATTTGGTTCCAGCAAGATGGAGCAAGTTCACATATAGCCAGACCGGTTATGGCGGAGCTCCAACGAAAATTTCCAAATAAATTAATATCCAAACGAAACCAAGGAATTTGACTGAATTGAAGCAGTCCATTACAACAATAATTGAGGCGATCCCGACAGCTACCCTCCAGGCCACAATGAATAATTTTCTGATCAGGTGTCGCATATGCGTGAATGAGCATGGAGGTCATTTACGGTCTATCATTTTCAAAACCAATTAGTTAAATAAAATAAAATTGAATTATCTATACAAAAAAAGAAAAAAAAATTAAATAAAATAAAAAAAGTTATAACGTTTTGTTCTTGTAGCACGATTCGTGCGCCACCCTGTATTATATAAAAATGAAACTTGAAATATTGCCTTTTTGGCGTTGATGCAAGTAAATTCAAGAACGGCTGAACGGATTTAAATGAAACTTTCACTATTCAAATCGAAATTAATTGTAGATTGACACCGTATACCTAAAATTTTGAAATACTTCAAAGCTTAGAAGTTATTGGCTGAGAAACTGGCAAAATTCGGTATTTTTAGAAAAATTTGGCGCTTTTTTTAATTTTCTGCTTAAACCGTAAAAGATAAGTGAATATGATATATGGACAAATGAATGATCTTGCCGATTCCAACAAAAAAGTCGATGGTGACGTGCATCTAAGATCAATACTTTGGTAGTAAAATTCATATTTTATTGAAAAACTAAATCATTTTCTTGCAAGCATTGATTTGTTGGCTTCGACGCTGTCATTGCTTGCAGCTAGCAGAATATTGCTTTGGTTTCCCTACAAAATGCTGCTCAATGCTCAGAAAAGAGATACTCTGCATGGAAGCAGACAGATAGTTCTTTGTTCGCGAACAGCAGAATGCCCGACAATTAAAATTTAAAGCATTTTCTCCAAGTGCGTCGTTTGTTGCTGCTGCTTCAATGTTTCATTATTCAGAGAGAGTTTCTGTATTCAAAATGTTGAATAGCTGCGTGCAGAATTCTTAAGCTGCAAAATAGAAGTGCATGAAATATATGGTAACAATTTAAGCTTAAATTGAAACGCCGTGCTATGCAAACAGTGTTGCCAGATTTTTTTTTTAAAAAACTGCTAAATCTGAAGAAAAAAACTGCATTTTAAACATAAAAGCTGCCATTCGAAAAAACGATCTGTTAAGCATTTTCTTTCATTTTTTATTAAAAACTGAAATAAAACAAACCCCTATGTATATAAAATTGTTGCTGTATATAATATATTAAAAACTTCTGGTACTTTATTCACATTTCAGATCATTTTAAGATAAGTAATTCAGGTATTTTTAATGTTTGTTTTTTTACATATATTATTTGCAATAGTTATACATATCCCTATTTTAATTTTTGTATCATAGTTTTTGATACATCAAAGCTTGAACAATTATAGTTATTTTTGTTTTTTTTTTTGAGAGGGTTAGAATTTGCCAATCGAACGTTTCAAGTACTTATTTTTCTCCTAGGATCTACAAGACTTACAGCCTTGTGGCTTGAAAAGAAAACACGCAAATTCGAGCGAATAGAGAAGTGAGGTTGGTTCATGTTCAATGTTCAATGTGTGAAGTTAGCTGAAGCTGCTGCTGAAGTTTAAAGCAGGCCTGCTTTAAAAAAGTAATTGAACCATAATGATGTTTTGGTAAAGAGAATTTATGAAAACTTCATAAGATTTTATATTTTCATAAAAACTGCATTTACCCTGAAAAACTGCATTAATAATGGAAAAACTGCATTTTTTTTTAAAAAACTGCCTACCTGCTCAGAGTTAAAAAAACTGCCATTTGCAGGCAAAACTGCCATTCTGGCAACACTGTATGCAAATTACATCGCTTTGAAGCTGCGCATTGGGATGGGTTGAATGGCTTTTTTAGCATGTTTTTACGGCATTACTTAGCGTTAGTGTATAATTTTGTCACTGAAATAAGACCTATGAAAATATTTTAACTTAATTTGATTTAATTTATTGAAAGTGATAAAAAAGTATTTTTAATTCATTCCATAAACATAAATTTTCATTTGAAAAGGTAAGGACCTATTAAAACCAATATCTTTCCAAAACAATTCACGTTATCGAATATGAGTTTTATATAATTGAGCTACAAATTGTGTTTATTAGCCGAAGTGCATTGCATAAAATGTATTTTTATACCATTTAATAATATGGTTAAATAAGTAGGGGAATGTCTCCGGTTATAAGCCATGTTTCCTTAAATCGACATAAAATTGTCTGTGCTTAATCATTGTTTATACAGAAATTCTTACATGATTGCAATTAATATGTCATGGAAAAAATAAACCTATTAAAACGATAATAAGACAACTTTTTTACAAAAAATGCGTTACTTTATTTTAAGATACATCGCCGGCAAAGCCGCGAAGGGTTGCTAGTTATTTATATTTTTTGTTATTTATTCTTTGGCTTACAGGCAGAAACTGTGAGATTTAACATGAATCATTTTCTATAATTTTCAGCTATCAAGAATGTTGTTTCGGTTTCTATACAGCCTGTATAGCATGGAAATTAAATGGTTGCAAAATTATTTAAAAGATATGTAATATTGCAAGCATGCCACTAGACCAAACTGATATAACATATAACGGAGATAATTTGTGCTTTTACGAGCTTTATTAACGATTCATTTTATATTACGCGTTCGGGTGAAAGTTACAATTTATAAATAAATAAATATATATAAATAAACTGGCCATTTGTTTGTTTGTGCACAATTGATCGAGAACGGGACCTACTAGTTTTATGCCAACTCCAAACGGCTAATACGCATGTTCTCAAGAAGCTTTTCATGGCATTATTTACTCTCTGAGGTTTGCCCAAGAATGATAGAAACAAGATTACGCGTTCCGCAGTCCCGTTATCTAATGCTCTCTTTCTCAACTGAGTTGTATGCAAATGTGCGATCGTATGCAAATGTGCGATCTCTTAAGAAAATTTACGAAATTGAAAATAAATTCTTTCGAAAAAGTAAGGTAAAAATATCTACTCTTCTTTATAAAAATATAAATATTTTCGTATACGAAAAATATGAATTTTTTAAACTTTCAAGATTTTTATCTTCTAAACTATTCGAAACTGACAAAATTTTAATGTACCAGTGGGCTAAGGAGATCCATATATATGTATTACAAAAATAAGAAAAAAAAATAATTAGGCGTGGGTGTGGGAGTAAAATTATTTCCAAGTCTGACAATATCGCTTGTGACGTCATGCTCTCTCTCTCTCTCTCTCTCTCTCATTTGCGGAACGCATAATCTGGTTTCTATCATTCTTGAGGTTTGCCATTGTCTGCAGAGAGGTGACGGCGAACAGAAAAATTAATTCAATTGAAAAATCTTTCTGTGTCAGGTGGAAATTGAACCTGGGTTCTCTGGCTTCTGGGTCGCGCACTCTACCCACTGCGCCACGGGCACCACACAGCTTCTCCTTCAAAGTTATCTCCATTGCAAGCAATATACACATTCCAACGCGCTACACCCATTATCGATCATTTTTCGAGCATATTTTTTTTGGATTATCATGTTAAAATTTGTTTCCAATAAATTCTCAGATTCGCTTTTTTCCATTTTTGCAAATTGTTTTCGAGTTCGAAACGAGTCTGCGATGATTTATTTGGATGTGACAAATCCTTATACTTATCCTTCTTATAGAGGCAATAATGGGTATGTTTCCATAAGCACTTCAGGAGACTCGAAGTGTCTTGAAAGCGTTTCTTTATACGTTTTTTCAGATCGAGAGGGAAGAAGGACAAGCAAATTGCAAATCGCAATAAAAAATAAAGAGCGAGAAGTGCAGTTTGCAATTTAGCTCTTTATTTTACCATGCCACACTTGTACAAAAAGGCACTATGGATTCGTTGGGATATTTTCGCATAGGATTCCTACATTACGAACTCTTTCGCAATTGTGCTAGACATAGAGAATACCCTTATTATTTACTATTGTAAAATGAAGTGAACAGCTTTTGTGCTTGAAACTTACTCGAATTCATTACCGTACTTTTGACAATTTCTCTAATTTTGAGAGATCATCACTTTACTCTCACAGTTTGAACTTTCCTCGAATTTGTTCAAAAAATGGAAAATTCAAGAGAAGGTTTTCGTTGGATTATTTTTCACAACTTTCGACGAGGATTATCGCAACAAGAATGTATCGATGAACTCAGTTCTTTGTATGACGATAAAGCACCATCAAAAACCACAGTATATCGCTGGTATAGTAAATTCAATCGTGACCGTAGTTCGGTCGCCGACGAATTCCGTGAAGGTCGTCCAAAATCGGTTGTTGTGAGATAGAGGCATCCTTGCACATTAGTTCCACTTCAATACATTTGATTTTGCATGAACACTTATCAGTAAAAAAAATTTCCTCTCGTTGGATAACTTACCCCATAATTTATCAATCGCTTAAAAAAAATCTCGCGTCGATTGGTGTAAGGAAATGATTAAAGAGTTCCATCGTGGTGCTTCAAAAGACGTGTATAAAATCGTGGCAGGTGACGAATCATGGATATATGCGTATGATCCGCAAATCGACCGTGTGGGTGTTCCAAGACGAGGCAAATCCAACAAAAGTTGTTCGAGCACGAAGCACTGCGAAGAAAATGCTCGCCTGTTTCTTCCACCGAATGGGTCATGTGGCCATTGTTCCGCTTGAGCAACGTAGGACAATAAATTCTGAATTGCCGGACCATTTGTGTGTCGGAAGTATTCGGAGAAATTCGCAAAACCAACCGCAAAAGACAAATCATTCTCCATCAGGCAATGCGAGCTCTCACACATCTCGTCAAACATTTTTGAGCAGTCAAAACGTCGAATTGATGACTCATCCTCTATACAGTCCTGATTTGGCACCCAATGACTTCTTCATGTTCCCGAATATCAAAGGTAAACTGGGTGATCAACGATTTACGAGCGCCGCAGAAGCAGTTGAAGCATTAAAAAACCATGATTTGGAGGTGTCTCAAGAGGAATGGAAAAACTGCTATGACAAATGGTTTCAACGAATGTAAAAGTGTTTTGATCATCAAGGGGAATATTTTGGAAAACAATAAAGCCATTTTCATTTAAAAATGTTGTTATTATTTGCTATTCCCGAAATATAAATAGTACCCCTCGTAATTATCATTTTTATCAATTTAAAAACTGCCCAATATTTCTCCGAGATTTTTCAAAATATCAAAAATCGATTTTTTTTTTGCGCTATAAAGCGAAATAAAGTGTACAATTTGATCAAACTGCTGATAAAAGGAAAGTCATTTCTCGTACTAGAAAACCAAGCTTTGAAATTTTTAGAAAAAGTAATTTTTTTGTGAAAGTGGCATCCGTGGCGTAGTTGGTTAAAGTGCGTGGCCGCTATGTCAAAGAACTTTGTAAACCCAGGTTCGAACCCCAGCAGCGACAGAAATTATTTGAATTAAAATAATTTTTCTGTACGGCCGCCACCTCTCTGCAGACAATGGCAAACCTCAGAGAGTAATCAAAATGCCATGTAAAGCTTCTTGAGAACGAGAACTTTCCGTTCATCGCCATTCGGAGTCGGCGTTAAGCATGTAGGTCCGGTTCTCGGTCAATTGTGTACAAATTTAATAACACGCACAACACAATTAATCATAAGAAGCTAGGTCAAAGTCCTTTCAAGGGGTGAAATGGCCAGTTATTTATTTTTTTTTATTTTTTAATTTTTTTGTGACCAACATAAAGGCGTGTCCAAGAATACCCCGACTTTCCCTACCATTACCATTCCGAACTGACCGTTCTACACGACTTAAATGGTACCGTGGCCACATGAACCGTTTTTTTGGAAAAAACAGACGACCATTTGCTTCTCAGTGCTTCGAGCTCGAACAACTTTTGTTGGATTTCGTTCATCTTAAAACTTGCCGGCTAATACATATAGATCCATGATTCGTCGCCAGTCTCGATTTTAAATACGTCTTTTAAAGCACCGCGATTATATTTTTTGTGCGTTTCATTGGACCAATCGACTTGAGTCTTTTTTTGATAGACTGTTAAATTATGTGGAATCCAACGTGAACGAAATTTTTTTCACAGCTTTGTGTTCATGTTAAATGGTATGTATGCTGGTGAAAGTAATGCCACCAATAATATTGTAAGTGGATTAATGAAAGTAATGATGGTGTTTATACCAGAAATAGTAAATACTACTTGCCATCAGATGGCGCTTCACGCTGTCCTAAAAATTCTATTACTTTTATTCTATTACTTTCTCTCGTTATATTTTATTATATTTAAGCTACTTTGTTGTTAACTTTCTAGACTTAAGTTCACTTTATTATAAACTTCCAAACTGGTAAGAACAAATATAAAGCATACTTATTTTTCCCACTATCTCACGACCTTATTTCTTCCTTATTTCTTTCCTATTTCAAAACTGTTTTCAATCTCAACTTATCTGAGATTGAAAGCAGTAGATTCCTAAAGGGTTCTTTTGCAGCGTTTACAGATGGAATGATGCCTTAATCTCTCGGTATGTCACATGATGATCAAGCATTATCAGTTCGAGGACAGCATCAATGTTTTGTGGCACAACAACAGATTATGGACGCCCTGAATGAAATTCATCATTGAGCGAAATACGGCCCCGCTTGAGTTCTGTTTACCATCGATAGGCAGAGATTCTTGATGGTGCTTCATCGCCAAAGGTCGAGTTGAGTTTCTCGATGCATTCTTGTTGAGATAATTTACATCGAAAGTTGGAGGAAATAATCGCACGAAAATGTTCACGTGTTAATTCCATTCTTTTACTGAAATACGTAAAACTTTGTGAGTATGTTAAACCAAATCATGATAAAATTTCTAATGAAATCATCAGTTTGATTGAAATGACATAAGCTTTGACAGATCCCGAAATATAAGTAGCATCCTACGTAACAAATCTGTGAGAAAACTGAACATCATATGCAGTAGGTATCTTTTTATTCCTAAAGATTTTTGCAGATAGGTTGGCGAGAAGTCAAATGAATGCACAGAGCAGTGTTGCCAGATTGAGGTAAATTTCCCTAATTGAGGTAAATTTCCCTAATTGAGGTAATTTTTGACTAAAAGTGATAAATTTTGCGAAAATAATAATTTTTTCAGACTTAATACTTTTTTGAGTTATTGGCGGCACTCTTACCTCTCTGAACATATTCACAAGCAGTTTAAGATCCCGAATAGAACCAAAGCGGCTGTCGGTTGGCAACTCTCTCTCGGAGTAATCCGCTGAGAACACGTCCAGAATAGAAGCAGTTGTTGGATCAGCGTTGCTTTGGCTATGTTCACACGTCAGTCAAATGACTGAAGTTCGTCACGATTTTTTACTCTCTTTTACTCTCTCTGAAAATTTTGACTGACGCCTGCTCACACACGATATTTTGATTGATGCTCTGACGACGCCATTTGTTACTTTTCTGCTACCTACTATTTTGTAAATTTGGATCTTGCTGTAAACAGAAAGTAAGCACAACACAATAAACAAAAACAGATTTTAAATTTTTTAATAGAAAAGTTGTGTTGCATTTTATATTGTTCGCAAGGGTTTCAGATTACATCCTTTTTTCTTCAAAAAACTACCTTTTTTGCCAAAAAACTACTAATTAACTACTTTTCTTCACATAATTTCCTACTAAACAACAAACCATTAAAATAATGCAACCATTTGACTGATTGATCCAGGTCTAGAGCTCAATCAAAATTTTGACTGACGAGAGAAGAATTTGGAGTTCATTTTCGCTCTGAGATAAAGTTCATTTTTTTTTTTACATAGGAAAGCAACAACAAATTTTGACTGATGAACATAGCCATAGGCTATGTTCACACGTCAGTCAAATGACTGAAGTTCATCACGATTTTTTACTCTCTTTTACTCTCTCTGAAAATTTTGACTGACGCCTGCTCACACACGATATTTTGATTGATGCTCTGACGACGCCATTTGTTACTTTTCTGCTACCTACTATTTTGTAAATTTGTATCTTGCTGTAAACAGAAAGTAAGCACAACACAATAAACAAAAACAGATTTTAAATTTTTTAATAGAAAAGTTGTGTTGCATTTTATATTGTTCGCAAGGGTTTCAGATTACATCCTTTTTTCTTCAAAAAACTACCTTTGTTGCCAAAAAACTACTAATTAACTACTTTTCTTCACATAATTTCCTACTAAACAACAAACCATTAAAATAATGCAACCATTTGACTGATTGATTTAGGTCTAGAGCTCAATCAAAATTTTGACTGACGAGAGAAAATTTTGGAGTTCATTTTCGCTCTGAGATAAAGTTCATTTTTTTTTTACATAGGAAAGCAACAACAAATTTTGACTGATTCAGTCATTTGACTGACGTGTGAACATAGCCATAGTGTGAACATAGCCTTTTCGGTGTGTGATGGATACAAATGTTATTTTTTCATGTTTTTGTTGTTTCTTTATAAATATATGTATACTAGTGGTACTCATGAAAGATCGCAAATGCCTCGTAGACCACGTAAACCTCGCAAGTTTCCACTGCGTATATCAGCTGTTCTCTTTTTTCATACAAAGAGTTTACGCTGTGCTCGCAAATTTCCCATGCATTTTCAGTTCGTAAACCTTATATGAATTGACTCGTATGACAACAGCTGTTACACACTCGTTACCTGCACGGTGTGTTCATAAAATGGAGTACGCAAATTTTCGCAAATACGAATATTCAAGATTGCGAGTTTTCATGAGGACCACTACTAACAAATAAATTATAACGGTTGTTAATCATTTAAAAATTTTTTTAATTTTTTTATTTTGGGAAAAGGTACATTTTCTTCGAAAGTGATAAATTTTTCCCCAAATAGTGCTAAATTTCAGTTCGTTTCTCTGGCAACACTTACTTACTTACTTATCTGGTGCTTACAACCGTAAGTCGGTTTTGGCCTCGTATAAGAAATTGCGACAGCCATTTCTGTTTTGCGCTTGCTGGCGCCAGTTGGAAACACCAAGTGTAGTCAGGTTATCCAACACCTGATCCTTCCAACGAAGATGTGGGCGTCCTCTTCTGCGTTGACCACCACCGGGCACCGAATTTTTTTGCTGGAGCGTCGTTTTCCATTCGCTCAACATGACCTAGCCAGCGGAGCCGCTCGATTTTAATGCGCTTAACTATGTCGATGTCAGCGTACAGCTCATACAGCTCGTGGTTCCATCGAATTCGGTACTCGCCATTGACGCAGATTGGACCGAAGATATTACGAAGGATCTTTCTCTCGAAGGCTCCCAAAGTCTTTTCATCAGAACTGCTCAACGTCCAGGTTTGTGCTGCATATAATAGGACGGGCATGATTATTGACTTATAGAGCGTGAGTTTTGTTCGTCGAGAGAGGGCTCTGCTTCTCAATTGCCTACTCAGCCCAAAGTAACACCTGTTGGCAAGAGTTATCCTTCGCTTTATCTCAATACTGACATCGTTGAAAGAGTTTACGCTGGATCCCAGGTAGACGAAGTCCTTAACAACCTCGAAGGATGTTGTCAACAGTGACGTGGTTTCCAAGACGCTGGGACTGTTTATTTGTTGACACTAGGTATTTCGTCTTATCTGCGTTCACTACAAGACCCATTCGACTCGACTCTTTCGCTAACCTGGAGAATGCTGCACTGACTTCGCGCGTATTATGGCCAATGATATCGATATCATCAGCATACGCCAGCAGCATAATACTTTTGTAGAATATAGTGCCACTGCGTCTCAAATCAGCAGCTCGGATGATCTTCTCCATCATCAGGTTGAAAAAGTCGCACGATAAGGAATCACCTTGTCTGAAACCTCGTTTGGTATCGAATGGAGGAGTGAGATCCTTCCCGATCTTAACTGTGCTGCTGGTGTTGCTCAGTGTCATTCTGCAAAGACGGATGAGCTTTGCAGGAATACCAAATTCAGACATGGTGGAGTATAGATGATTCCTTATTGGACTGTCGAAGGCGGCTTTATAATCGACAAAAAGATGGTGTGTGTCGATTTGTTTTTCTAGGGTCTTCTCCAAGATTTGGCAACACTGGTTAAGAGTAATTAAAGCTTAAAGTTCCCATTATTTCATAACGGTAGAAACAAAAAATCGCATTCGTGAGAAAAGCTCAATGTCAACAAATTTTAAATTCCTAATTTTAATCAAAACAAAGCCGACAAATTTGTATGATTTTCCCAAATTTCCAAGTGTGATTATTTTCGAAACAATGCAGAAAATATTTAAAGACGGAAAAAAGGAATTAACTAAGATTAGGGCAATTTAAGTGTAATACTCGTGGTCAAAAATGACTCTTAATGCTTTGAAAAATTTAGCACTGTTTATGTAAAAACATGAATGAAAATGTGTTCAAATAATTATCCGCTGTACGACCTACATTTTGAGAAAGAAATTTATAAATTCCTAATGATCAGAAAAACAGATGGGGAAAAAAATCTTGAGTATAACAAATTTTTTGTAATAAATCTTTTTCTCTATAAAAATAAAAGTAAATGTTCAGCCGATCTGATACAAATGTTAACCGTCTGCAAAATTTTTTTCTAAATGTTTCGGCCTTAAATTAAAACATTGTTAATGTTGGGTTAGATTAAAACATAAAATAAATACCAAAACAAAAACACGGAAACACAAAGAAAATTTTATGATTTGTTAAGAAAGTTATGATCTGTAAATATTTGACTCAGATAATGCTGTACATAACTAACATTTAATGAAATATTTCCAACAAAACATGCCAAAGTTCCTAAGCGGAAGTTGCATTTTAGGTATTTCGGAAACTTACGGTGTTTTTGGAAATTAGCATAATTTTATGATTTTTTTTTTTTCTCCTCTCTGGTTATGTATTTTTTAACACTTTCGTTTTTTTCCTTTTTTGTTTTTTGTTTTAACCCAATTTAATTCGTGGTATTGGCCAAGTTAACTGGGCCATAGTGTTTGCATGACTTAATTGTAACGCGTGTCGTTTTTCCGTGACGCTTTAAGTCTGCATATTTTCAGCATTGTAACTCGTTAATTTGCATTTAAGCTTCTTTTGGTTTGCTTCGTATTTTTTTTTTTCTTCATAAATTTACCGGCCATTGAGGTGTGTTATGTTTATAAATATTTTCATAAATTTTCCATTTTTCTATGACTACCTCTAGTTTTGTTTTTGTATTTTATTTTAATACGATTTTAATTTACCTGTGCCGCTTAAATGACACTTTAAGCGTGATTTTGCTTGACAAATAGCTTTTGTTAGCATCAAGTATGCTAATTATTTCTAGCCCAGTTGTGTTTGCTGGCAATAAGTTGATTGCACATTTAAATGATTAAATTATTTCTTGCATTACAAATAATTTTCTTCAATTAAATGTAATTTTGTTCAAAACAATTTAGATATATCTAAGATGGAAAAGTGAAAAACAGCTGTTTCTTGTTAGTGGGCTGAACTTTAATTGGACAGTCATGACAGTTTTCTATTAAAAATTTCTTTTAAACGTTTAAAATCCCAAAAATCACTACTACTACAAACTCTAAAGCCTCAATCTTTTATAGCTTAAGACGAGATATTATAAAAAACGTCCGACTATTGCAGCATTTATTGACTGAATATAATAAAAACTAAATAAAACCATGTTTTTTAATTATTTGAAGCGATATTATGCTTAAAACTGAAAAATAAAAAATATTTTAAATTGTATTTTAGCCGGCTTTTATAAAAAATATTTTGTCGTAAGTACGAGGGCAATTTGAGAACCCAGTGACTTTTTGAGTTTCCCGGGTAGTAACTTTAAATGCAACACTGGTGTTATCAACTACCATCTATTGATAGACTACTGTCAAACTTGAACAAGCGGCATCATTTACTTGACAGCCATTGTTTGACAGCAATTGAAAGCAGACAACCTGATGAATTTCGATGAAAATGGAAAAAAGTGAGTTTCGTGAACTCATCAAGCATTGTTTTTTACGTAAAAAACCATCAGCGAAACCAATAAAAGGCTTGATAAATATTATCGGGACTCTGCACCATCAATTTACATCAGTGGGGCCCAAGAAATTGTAAGCGCGGGCCAATTCTTAGAAAAACAAAAAAAAACACAAAATTTTGCTCATCGTTGCGTTTGGAAAAAAATCAAACAAAACAAAAAACAATTACAATGCAATAAAATAAAATCACAAAAAAAAATAAAAAAAATAAACTGGCCATTTCAGCACTTGAAAGGACTTTGACCTAGCTACTTATGATCAATTGTGTTGTGCGTGTTATTAAGTTTGTACACAATTGACCGAGAACCGGACCTACATGTTTAACGCCGACTCCGAACGGCGATGAACGGAATGTTTTCGTTCTCAAAAAGCTTTACATGGCATTTTGATTACTCTCTGAGGTTTGCCATTGTCTGCAGAGAGGTGGCGGCCGTACAGAAAAATTATTTTTTAATTCAAATAATTTTCTGTCGCTGCTGGGGTTCAAACCTGGGTCTCCAAAGTTCGTTGACATAGCGGCCATGGACGCCGCAATAAAATCACATGTCATGAAAAAATGATCGACACACAAGTAACGAGACAATCAGCTTCAGCATCGACATCATCAAGTGTGCGTTTTTTATTTTGGCTTTGCATGCATTTGTTTTTGTAAAGCTGGAAAATGTGCTGAACACTGAACGAGTGCGGTTTGTATTGTTGTTTTTTGCAGGCGTTCTTTGATTTTGGCTCATCGCAAAGACAAAATTAAGAAAGACAAAAATTTGTATGAAGGGTCATGCGGGTCACACGGGCCACTACGTGGGCGTGTTTGATTTACATGATTAGGATGTAAGCCACTTACTGATTTACGGTTAACTAATTTCCGTTGTGATCGTGCCAACAAAAGTGACGCTGAACGTTCAGGACGCCTAAAAGATATCGTCACGGGAGATATCATTAATTAAAGCCATGGAATTTACGCCCGATGAGCTTACGCCGAAAAAAAAAAATGAAAAAAAACCCGATATTCTCCTTACAAAGTCGGGCATGAATTCCTTCGAATTTTTGTCCTTATTTCTTTTTGCAATTCTTTGCCAACCAAACAAACTTCTTGTTTTGAAAATAATTGGTATTTTCCTTGTACGAAATGTTTTTATAGATTTTTATCATGATTCATTGCATTAAAATTGACCTTAAAAAACCTACTCATTTCGTAAAAGGGAAGTTTTTCTCCTGGGAACAATGCAAAACATTGGGCTGTTTTGCTTTTCTTTTTTTTTTTTTTTTTTTTGTGAATTTTCGTTTTTTCTTTTTGGGCCATTTTTCCAAAAATTTGTTGGATTTTTTTCGTTTTTGTTGGATAGACGTAATTTCTTCTTTCGGGCTCAATTGCTATTTCAAATTCAGGCGTTTTTTTTTTCCAAAATTCGATACTATGGAAAATCGGGCTTTTTTGTCATTTCTTTTTTCGGGCGTAAGTTCTGGGAGCCGCCATGGAATGATATTGGACCGCCGGGGAAATAAAGTGGGTGAGATGGCTGAGGCTGTAGGCATCTCAACTGAACAGGTACATCACATTTTACATGAATATTTGGACATGAAAAACCTATCCGAGCGATTTGTGCCACGATTGCTCACACTCAAGCATAAGCGCAGCCGTGTAACCACTTCAGAAAGAGTGTTTGGCGATGTTCAACCACAAACCGACAAAGTTTTTGCGCTGTTTCATAACCTTAGACGAATCATGGACACATCATTATACACCAGAGACCAAGGAAAAGTCAAAGTAGGGGACTTCTCCTGGTAAATGTGCACCAAAGGAGCTCATGGTGGGTCAAGGGAGGAGTCAAGGGAGGACCTATACCCTGCTTAAATAAATTTAAATACTTTAAATCAAACATGCCCATGTAGTTGCCCGTATGGCCCGCGTGGCCCTTCATACAAATTTTTTTCTATTTTAATTTTGTCCTTGCGATGAGCCAAAATCAAATAACATATGCAAAACACAACAACACAAACCGCACTCGTTCAGTGTTCAGCACATTTTTCAGCGAACTTTACAAAAACAAATGCATGCAAAGCCAAAATAAAAAAACGCACACTCGATGATGTTAATGCTGAAGCTGATTGTCCCGTTACTGGTGTGTCGAGTAATTCTTCATACAAGCATTATTATTGAAATAGAAATTAAGTCTTGTCGCAGTGCAATGGTTTATGACATATTTATGACAATGTACTTTATGACATATTTCGTTTTGCATTGTAATTGTTTTTTGTTTCGTTTGATTTTTGCCAAAAGCATCGATGAGCAACATTTTGTGTTTATTTTTTGTTTTTTAAGTATTGGCCCGCGCTAAAAATTTCTTGGGTCTAACTGCTTTAAATACTTTAAAATAAAGAATTTTCAATTATGGGTTTTAGAAAGTACAGCCCTGGCATTTGGCAGCTGTCAAATTTTCATGTCATCAAAACTAGATTTTGTGTAGCATAAGGCTTTGGCATTTTACAATATGGAAGGTTCTTTACAGAACAATGCGTTAAAGTT
This sequence comes from Pherbina coryleti, assembly GCA_943735915.1. Lineage (NCBI taxonomy): Eukaryota > Metazoa > Arthropoda > Insecta > Diptera > Sciomyzidae > Pherbina > Pherbina coryleti. The sequence continues at coordinate 50,029,567 of OX030950.1, read as the reverse complement.
GTTTAATTTTTATAAAAAATTCTGATTTTTCGAAGCAAATTTTCTTCAGCGATTAACGGCCCATTTCGCGCTAGGTGGATATGTGACTAAGCAAAATTGCCGTATATGGTGCTGTGAAAATTCCTTAGCGATTGTGGAGAAGCCATTGCAACCGCAAAAAATAACTGTTTTGTGTGCATTTTGGTCTGGTAATGTTATTGGTACGTATATTTTTGAAAGCGGTCAAGGAGCAAACGTTAAAGTGAATTCTGAACGCTATGGTCGTATGTTTAGAAATTTTTTCTTGGCCTGAAATTGAAGATATGGACCTGGACGATATGTGGTTTCAACAAGATGGGGTCACAAGCCACACAACAGCACCAATTAGCGTTTTGTTGAAAAATAAAATTCCCTAACGACTTATTTCGAGATGGTGCGATATGGCTCCTATGGTCTTTTTTTTTTTTTGTTTGGAGGGAATAAACCTCAAGCTATTGAGCAATTAAAAACCTACATTGGTCAAGTCATGTCCAAGCTAGTGCCCGAGGTGTGCACAAAAAACATCGAAAATTACCTCAAAAGAATTGAGTTATGGAAAAAATTCCGTGGAGGATATTTTAATGATATTGTATTCCACTATAATGGCAAAGTCCAAATATTATAACAAAATAAAAATTTTATCGAAATCTTTCGAAGTCATTTTTACAGAGACCGTAGCGGTTATAGTTTGTATAAAAAAAAATCAGATATTAACAGTTGTCTGATAGGAGTAAAACTTTGTGATCGAAGGTCGATCATTCAAAGTTTAAAGGTTATGCCTAAAAATATGACACGATCAAGGTTAACCTAGACAGGGTGCATCAAAAGTAGATAAGAACTCTAGTTACTAATTTAAAACCTTAGTAGCTAAGTGGATCACAGTGAAAGTCATGCAAGACTGCTGATGAGTTGGTATTAATAGAATGAGAATGGTATCAATAGTTATTTAGTCGGTTAAACGGCCTTTGAAAATATACAAATCGCCGGATAATTTTTAACAAAAAAATAAAAGCCACAAAATAACTGTTATTTTTTTACTGATAAAATACTTTTTTACTTTTCTCCGAAATTTACGAAAACTTCAGCACAATTGTTGTTGTTTTGGTTTTCAGAAGTTTGCTTAAATTAAATCATCTACTGAGTTGCTGAAAAATAATCGTCGGAAATTTGCAAAGAAAATATGTTTTTACTAAGCATAAGTGCATTTTACGTCAGATCGACTACCAAAATTTGTTTTTCGTTATTTTTTTTTCATGAAATTTTGGTATTATGTTCTCCGTGTTATTTCTTATGCCAAAAGCATTTTGTGAAATAGTTACCGGTTATCGAATAATAAAGGTTTATTTTTTCGAAATGTGAAAAATAGTCCTCTTTTCCACGAATTTTTAAAAAGAGATCCTTAAATAAATATCATTAAAACTTAGATCATCTTTGAGGAGTTTTTTTTTGTTCTTTCTGATAGTTTTATTAGTTTTGAAAAAAAAATATTTATTAATATAAAAAAAATATAAGTTTATTATTAAATGACGATTTTCTCAAAAAAGTATACTGTTAATTTTTTTTAATTTTGATTTTTAATTAAAGGTTGTTAAATTTTCTTTAAAAAACTATTTATTTCAAGATGGGATCTGAATTGGTATAGAAATGGCAACCATGTAAGCAAAGCGCCAGGAACTTTTTGCTCTCTTTTCTTTTGTCACTGCATTGTACACCAAAATAACACCAATCGGAGAACATAACACCAAAATTTCATGAAAAAATAACGAAAAATAAATTTTGGTAGTCGATCTGACGTAAAATGCACCATAAGCGAAACTGTTTAATGAGTGCGAGTCATCGTGAATATGAAAATTTCGATGAGAAAAAGAGTATTCTGTGAAATTCCGGCTAAAAAACTGATGAAATGTTTTAGATGGAGCAATCTTTTTTTAGCATTGATCTTTTATTAAAAGGTATGAAGCACAAGTTTTTAACAAAATCTAAACCAAATTATATGTATTGGTAAAATTTATATAGAAATAAGCGATGGCGATTTTAAGATTGACTAATGCATGAGAATAAAACAAAAATTTAAAAACTGTCGCTCACTTAACTCGTCGGAAATTTACAATTTTTGAAATTTCAGCATTGAAGTGAAAACCCCTAATGGTATGTTAAAAAAAAGTTCACTGGCAAGTTTTTCCCTATGTCTTTTTCATTTAAAAATTGTAAAATAAGAGTTATTTTCGGTCCCTGGATTTGTAGTGTTTTTAAAATTTACTTTCTCACTTTAAAATGGAACACACGTTTCTTTAAACTTTTTGAAAATTAAAAAAAATACTAGTGTTGTATCATATATTGACTGTTGTTTTTTTTTTTTTTAATTAAAACTAAACTTTACAAACTTGGGGCGGTTTTTGTGACTGCCACTGTACATTAAATCAAAAGCGATACTTTTGGTTCACTGGGTTACATTGTTGAACAAAAAATCATGTCGCTTTTTTACTTCATGAAAAGCTCAATTAAAGTTCTCGAGAAAAAAAATTAAAAAAAAACATAATTCAAGGGAGGCATCATTAAATGCAGAGTGAACTAAACGACAATGTCAACAATTTTAACTAAACGGTTTTTTTTTGTTTTTGTTTGTTCTTTCTTTGACTCACCTCGACTCCATTAAATTGAATGCTGCGCTTCCGTATTATATCGATGCGTAGACCGCTGCCAGCGTAGTTGTTGCTGCTGCTACTATCAACGTTGGCAGCAGCGTAGAAAAAGAGGCAGTTGTTAGAGAATAAAACCACGCTTAAAATGCAGAAAACCAAGCCACTGGGTGAACACATAACGAGTCGCATGCGACCGAGCAAAACACGCGTGCACACACACACACTCACACTCGCACACGTACGCGGTGCGACGACACTAACGAACACACGCACGCACGCTCGCACTACGAACAGGTGAAATAAAGCTAATTAAAATATTAAGAAAGCTTTTTTGAAGCGAAAAAGAAATAAAACAAGGGTTGCAGCAAAAATATGTTTGAAGCAGGTTGTGGGCGTGTTGAAGCGGTAAGCTTGGTAGTTGAATTGCCTTTGTTGTTTATGTATGCGTTAAGTGTTGTTTCTTTTTAGGATTTAACTTGTTTTTTTTTTTAATTTATTAAATTTTTCACTTTTTATTTTTGTTGTTTCTTATGCATATTTTAATTGTGTTGCATAAAATGATAATTGTTGTTTTCATTTGTTTGATGAGCCATTTTCAAACTTTATTTTGATGTTGTTGTCATAACATAAATTTATGCTTTGTTGTTGCGCTGCAGGCGTTTTTTTCTTTCTCACTTCTGTAAAATTAAAACTTTTCTTTACTTTTTATTTTTTCATTTTTTATTTGAATGTATTTGAATGCATTGCAACTTTTGTAGGAAAAAGTTACAAGAATCAGCAACATATGCAACAACAGCAACAACAATAATAACAACAACTAATACTACTCACAAAAATTAACTCCAGCATTTAATAACGGTTGCTTTAATTGCACTGTTTATGCACTAATTAATTGTTGTTTTACTATTGTTGTTGTTGTTGTAGCTTTTGCTTTAGTTTAGTTTTCATTTTTATTATGTTTATAGTTGAGCTTAATTTGTTTGCATTTGCTGCTTGTTGTTGTTGTTGCTGTTGCTACTAGATTCGAAATTAAACTCGCTAGAAGCCCAGACGCGTGCGTTGCTTAAGTCTTTTTTTTCAAACCGCATTAATTTGGTTGATTTTAGTGTTTTTTTTTTTAATTTTAATTCAATTCAATATTAAGAAATGTTCGCCTCACAATAAATATCGAATAATTTCAAAAATCATAAATTATTTTTGAAGTGAAACTTCTTAGGCGGCGCTTCGAAATTTGAATGAGAATATTGAGGAGTGAAATTTCATGGTCAATTTACTTCATTTCGTTACACGATAGAGAAGAAAGATATGTTGTACAGTAGATAGAATGAGAGAGATATACATAGTATAAAAGACTGAAAAAAATTTCTTTGTCAGCGCTGAGTATCGAACTTGCAATCTTAGTTTTATAAAGCCAACGTGCTATATGCTGGGCTAAGGTCTTCATATATAAATGTAGTCTACATACCAATTAATCAAACTACTTTTGCTGTAGATGCTCAGCGGGAAAATAAACAGCGCTCCTAGCGGGAAAATATAACAGCCTTATTCATAAACACATTTTAGAGGCAGTGTAACTTTAAACAAGAAAACGCTATTCATAAACATTTTCGCAACCATGTTTTTTGTTTGTCTTTTCGTTTAATATCAAAGACATGCTCCATATGCGCCCTTTGCAGCATTTTTTTATGTGGCGGCCATTGCAAATCCATAGGAATTCTTAATTTTTGTAGAGATTTTCTTTAGTTCAGACACAAACCTTACAAACATGATCAGCGAATGAAAAAATGTTTATGATTAAAGCCCAAGAATGATAGAAAAATAGATTGCGCAGATAGTAAAAATAATTTTCTACGATCTGCGCATCTACGTTACGATAGACTTACGATATGAGCTTACGATATGGCTTTCTGTCAAGTCTTGTTAAAAATGTGAACAAATCAAAGAACTAAAATATAAGGAAGTGGTGTTGTCTACACATACGTGAACTGTGGCCAATTTCGTAAATTAAGCGAGCGAGACAGAGTGTTTTTTTGACATTTCTGAGCGATCATCAGCGGCCCTTTGTGAATGTTTATGTATTTGTGTCAACCAACACGAATAAGAAAAATACCACACTTTTGTGCAATAACATCACTTCCTTATATCTTAGTTCTTTGGAACAAATATGAAACAATGGCAAAAGATTCAAGAAACAAACTTGGTCTAGCGTGACGTCATGATCGTAAAAAATACTTTGTTCGTAGCTAGAAATGTCAAAATGAAAAGTAAACAACATAACGGACCTGCGCAATGCGTAATCTATTTATCTATCATTCTTGAATAAAGCGTAGTATGCTGTAGAAACGAAAATGTCTTAGCATTTAATTCTACACCCGAACTATTAGTGTAGAGTCAAAAATGTTTGTATGGAGAAAAAAGTAACTGCAGTACGACCTTGCTCAATGCAACTAATAGAAATTCGGGCAATTGACATAGTTAACGTTGAAGAAACGCAATTAAACTTCTAAACATAAAGCTTTATGTCTCTGAATCTTAGATATTGTGGGTTAATGCACTTTGTATCCTTAAATATTGTTTGAATAGATTTTTCATTAAAAATGTATTTTACAAGCAAAGAAGAACTGAAAGAATATAAGATAAAAGTTTATGCAAGTTTACGCAAATGCAAGTTGCGATAATTGTGCAATTCCATGACGCCAACTTGACACTGTGCGCAAGAAAAGTTGGAATAAGTTCTTTCAATAGATAACTATTTTATACATATCTTAGTTATATAATTTTATATCGAACTATTTACTATTAATAATAGTAAGTATAATGTGTGTGTGAAAGTTTTAGTTATCTTTTCACATTTAAAGTTTTAAACAAAAAAGTATTTATAAGGCTTAATTTTTTTAAAGCAAAAATAACAACTAAAATTTGTCCCATAGTTTTTGAGTACAAAATAACCGGTAATTTTTGATTTTTAGTTTTTAAGGCAGAAATAAAAATGAAAGTTAAGATCAAGTTTACAGTTGAGGTAGATTTATTGTTGTGACATTGTTCTGTGAAACTCCTTATTAATATGCCAAAAAAAAATTTTGAAAAACAAATTTATAAATGCACCTGAAGCTCCCATTGGCAAAAAAATCGCTCATTGTAGTTATGTAAAATAAAAAAATCCCTTTTTAAGAAATTATTCTCTTAATATGCGGAATATGCAACACTTGATTTTCTCACGATCATACTCTCGCTCTCAAACTTTCAATAAAGCTACGCTCTGAGTTTTCTCCCTAGTGCAGCGATGGGTTCTATTCCAGATAGAACTCTACGCCACGTTACGTTGCGTAGCTTTACGATTGCATAATCGAGCCTTTACACTAAAATCGTTCTTATTCTAGAAAAGAAAGAGTGTATACAAAGAAGAAGTTTCACTTCTTTACTGTATACACGGTATACTGTATCTTTTTCTTTTTTTTTTTTTTTAATGTTTAATGAAAATTGTTTTATTGCATGCGATTGTTGCTTGTTGCTTATTGCTTGCTTCACGCGCTTGCTCGCATTCAAACGCGCGATCTACTTTATTATTGTTCAACATCGTTTCTATTTGTCTTGCTTTGAGAAAATATTGCAGTTATTTTTCATAATTTGATACCTACAGTTCTCTTTATGGCATTAAATGAAACTTCAAATGTCGCAATGTTTCAATTTCTTTGATATTTTTTAAGCAATATGTAAAATATAGTATGGCGTGCATGCAATATTGCACGCCATGCGACAAGTTTATGATCAAAATTAAAAAATTCTTTAATTATTTTTTTTTCTCTCGAAAAATAATTACAAAATTTTCGGTAAAATAAGAAAAATTTAAATCGAAATTGAAAATTTTTCAGTATTAAGTATCGTTGAATGCATGTATATGAGGGCAATTTGATAAGTCAGTGACTTTTTGAAGATATATGTTTTTTCGGCAAAAAATTGTTTTATTTCTTCACATAATCTCCTTTTAGATCGATATATTTAATCCAGCGTTTTTTAATTTTTTAAAACGTTTTTATTAGCTTCATTTCATTTGTCTGTCCCGTACAAATCTTGGAATCCATTTTTAACCAACCATTTTGGAATCTCTTTTAACTATTTTTAAAGAGATTAGTAAGGAGTGTTATTAACAATTCTAATACGTTAGTGAAAAAATGATTTCTTAGCTCAGGTCCCTTGACTGCCAGGATAAAAGACCTTGCATGGAAGGCAGATTCAAGTTTGCAGACATCTATCGCATTCAATCCAGTAAGACTTGGGTTTCAGTATTCTTTAATTTTAATATTATCGAAGTAATCAAGACTGACGAGTTTTTTTGTTAAAAATTATCCTATCTATGTCTATCTTTGATGAATTATTGAGAAATTATTTGTTAGCAATTAATATTTGAATATGTTAGTGGACAAATGATTTCTTAACCAAGGTTTTCTTAACTGCTTAATATTCCCTATAGCATGCGCCCCACGTTTTTATGAGAACAAAAAGCCCGACTCTAGCAGAAATTATTTTATACTTTTTAGTTTGATTTAAAAACGTGGTATATTAAAAATTTTTTTTACTTAAATAATTATTTTTATTTCATTCAAATAAAAAAGGGTGTCCCAATAAGCACTTTTTAAATTTAGTGTTATATTTTTTTTTTTTTTTTTTGTGCAAGTGGCAACTCTGAAATTTGGCAGTTGGAACATATGTGTATTCCGATTTTTAAAAATGGAAAGTTATACTGAGACCGCTCGCAAACTTCGAACAATTTTCAGTAGAGAAAGTGCACCTAATATGTCAACCATTGGAAGAGTGGTCAAAAAATTTTAAGAAACTGACTCGGTTATGGACAGTAAGACTGCTGTGCGTCAACGTACCGGTCGGTCTCTTGAAAATATTGCTGCTGTAAGAGAGAGTGTCGCCGAAAATCCGACAACATCAACTCGGCATCGTTCTCAACAACTTCAAATTTCACGAAGCACTATGCAGCGAATTTTGACAAAAGATCTCCACCTTCATGCATACAAAATTCTGCTTACTCAGGAGCTCAAACTAGCAGATCATGGTAAGCGCCGGCAATTCGTTGAATGGGTAATGGAGCAAAGTGAAGCCAATGTCAATTTTTCCAAAAGAGTCATCTTCTCCTATGAAGCGCATTTCCATCTGAATGACTTCGTGAAGAAACAAAATTGTCAAATTTGTAGCTCAGAAAATCCTCATGGAATTCATGAGAAACAAATGCATCCACAAAGAGCAACTGTCTGGTACGGATTTTGGTCAGGCGGCGTTATTGGGCCTTACTTTTTTGAAGAAGACAGTCACTGCAATGACTGTGAACGGCATTCGTTACAGGAACATGATAACAGAGTTCTTGTGGCCTCAACTGGACGGCATGGATATGGACAACATGTGGTTTCAGCAAGGCGCCACCTGCCACACCGCGCGTGAAACAATCGATTTATTGCAGGAACGATTTCCAGAACAAATTATATCAATAAATTCTGATATCAACTCATCATGCAATTCAACGCCGTACGATTTTTTTCTTTGGGGTTTTCTGAAATCACAGTTTTATGCGAATAAACCGTAAACAATTCCTGAGCTCAAATCCGAGATCTGACGCGTCATCAGTGAGATACAGCCACATCTCTGTGAAAAAGTCAGCGAAAATTTCATGAAAAGAGTAATGGTCTGTCGGATATTTTATTCCATACTTAATCGGAATATGTCTTTTTTACAATTTAATAAAAAAATCACAACTCTCTCAAAAAATATGCGTTTTTAAAATAAATATAAATATTTTAAAATAAAAAAGTGTACTCTTACTGTGACACCCTTTAGGTATTATCAAGATCCCCAAAATAGGTGTTTGTTTCAGTGATGTCCTCTTCATTCGACCAAAATTTCTTGCCGCCGAGCTATTTTCTCAGCTTTTGAAATAGGAAAAAGTCACAGTCAGCCTCGGTAGTCGAGTAGGTAGAGTGCTCGACTGCTACCCCAGAGGTCCCGGGTTCGATTCCCGGCCAGGTCATGGTCCTTCGCTTTAAACCTTTCGCATTTGCAATTTTCTATCATAATTTCTAATCAACTGAAATTGAAAATTCATCAATATTTACGACTTGAAGTTGTAGTTGATGATAGAGAAGTTTGTGGATGACATTGCCTTATAACTTGAATTGACTGAGGTAAAGACATAACACTTGCCTCTGATTCAAATTCACATGTTTCTTTGGTTTTCCACCACGCTTAGAACATCCTACACGTATTTCATTTGATTGCCCTTTCTTTCCCACAAATCTAGCACCCTATTTCGAACCAAGGCTGACTTGATTGAATAGGTATTCCGCCTGAAATCCTTGGTTCCCATAGGAAATGAAAGCATAAAATATTTAAATATTTCCAGTCCAGGAGGGACGAGTGACTCCCCCCTGTGGATGTCCTTGTATGTACCTGCCCAGTTTAGAAGCCTACAGCCTCAGACATCTCACGCACTTTCATTCTACTATCGTCCAATATGATGGATTTTTTCGACGATTTCTGACTTGACGACTTCTTTTGGTCGACCTGAACGAACAGCGTCACTTGTGGCTGAGACGACCACAACGGAGCCAGTACTTATCAAGGCTTTCTTTGGTTTCGGTGAAGGTTTTTTTACGCAAAAAATTATGCTTGTATCCGGATTTCACTTTTTTCTATCTCCGTCAAAATTCACCAGGTTGTCTGGTTTCACTGGCTATCAAACACAAACTAAAAGCTTACTTAAAATTTGTCATCAGTCTATTACAAGATGGTAGTTGACAAGAGTAGTGTTGCAATTAAAGTTACTACAGGGTAAATTCAAAAAGTCACTGACTTCCCAAAAAGCCCTCGTAATTTGGGGTTTAAATTCTTTAAAAGTAAACAAAAAATTACGATTGAAAATATGAATGTGGCGGATGATATTTTGTGGATACGATGTATAGGTATAGAAACCCGAGGTATAGAAACCCTTGAAGATACATATACGGATGTTGATATTGAAAAATACTATCCTTGGATCTGTAATTAATAGAAAAAATTAAACTACTAGTATGATTATTTTATTAATTTTTGTCATGTCATAACAATAATTGGAAAACGGCCTATTTTTGTTAATATATAAACCTTTTTCCTATTAAATTATCAGGCAATATATTATCTACTGTCTTATGATTATGAAACGCACCTCATATCTCCAATTTTCTCCAAGAGAAAATATATCTTTTAAAATAGTATCTTACAATTTTCAATCCGGTTTGGAAAAAGTTTTGATTTGGTCAAATTGAATTTTCTCCAAAATAGAAAACGGTAAAAATTTCATTCCATGCAAAAAGTCAAGAATCAATAATGTCGAACAAGCCATTTGAAGTTGTTTCATTTTAAGTGGAAATGATTTTTTTATCTATTTTCCTTGCAAATGTAATGAAAGTCATTTTCTAAATCATACTCTACTGCCAATAGTTTTAATATATTTTCCAAAATTGCCTTAAAATTTTTAAGTTTTTAAATTGAATTATTTTTCAATTTGTGTTTAACCCTCTACTGCATAACAATGCCTTTAGGCACACTTACGTTTGTATCCAAATCTCGAACTTAAAACCTTTTTCCAAATTCAGATGTCAAATCATAGATTATACATCGATTCTATGCACTTCGGGTAACATTTTTTGTAACGGGTTTTTTTTTCTAGCTTAGCGAATTTCGTAATTATTGTCAGTTGTAATTGTAAAATGACCGATTCGCACGAAAAAATCATGCATTAGAGCAGTGGGGCCCAAGAAATTTTAAGCGCCAATGCTTAAAAAACACAAAACAAACACAAAATGTTGCTCATCGTTGCGTTTGGCAAAAAATCAAACAAAACAAAAAAACAATTACAATGTAAAAAATCACATCTCATGAAAAATTACTCGACACATAAATAACGGGACAATCAGCTTTAGTATCGAGTGTGCGTTTTTTTTATTTTGGTTTTGCATGAATTTTTTTTTGTAAAGTTCGCTGGAAAATGTGCTGAACACTGAACGAGTGCTGTTTGTGTTGTTTTTTTTTTTTTTGCATGCGTTCTTTGATTTTGGCTCATCGCAAAGACAAAATTAAGATAGAAAAAAATTTGTATGAAGGGCCATACGGGCCACTACGTGGGCATGTTTGCATTAGAGGGTTAAATATTATGCTGTAAACAGAGAACGGAAAGGTCTGCTCATGTAAGCACGCGAGCCCGTACAAAGCTCATTTTGATACACGCTCGTGTACCTTTCGGAAAGTCTTACGCCCACGTAGGAGAGCCATATTAGGAGCAATCGTATTTGCTTATGTACGAGAACGTTCAAAAATATTTGTTGCGTACGCGCCCACGAACGTGAACGCAAATGAGACGATGAAGGCTCATGAGGCAATTCATTGGCCATGCATGGCAAGAATGAAAATAGGACATAGTAGAGCTCCCAAATGAGTTACAGGTATTTGTATGGAATCTTTGGACTTCTTCGACAAAACACGATATTTTTTGACGAATGTGTTCCACTGATAATATATAAGACTAAATGAACTAAATGAGCCTTAGTGGCGTCTGTGGCGTAGTTGGTTAAAGTGCGAGGCCTCTATGTCAATGAACATGGAGACCCGGGTTCGAACCCCAGCAGCGACAGAAAATTATTTGAATTAAAATAATTTTTCTGTACGGCCGCCACCTCTCTGCAGACAATGGTAAACCTCAGAGAGTAATCAAAATGCCATGTAAAGCTTCTTGAGAACAAGAACATTCCGTTCAACGCCAATCGGAGTCGGCGTTAAGCCTGTAGGTCCGGTTCTCGGTCAATTGTGTACAAACTTAATAAGAAGCTAGGTCAAAGACCTTTCAAGGGCTGAAATTGACAGTTATTTATTTTTATTTTTATTTTTTAAATGAACCTTAGAAATTTTAATGGGCTGTATAGACTACTTGCATATGCCAATATCGACGATATTTGAATTATCTGCGGAGCTAATTAAGTCATTGGTCTTGTGGACCTGTGGGCTCTTCGACAAAAACCTATGATTGTCAAATAAATATGTTCAATAGAACAAGCTGGGTTACTGAAACTTTTATTGGTTTTGGGGACTCCATGGTTAGTAAACTATGATTTTCAGGCAAATATGCTTCACTGTCATAATGTATGGAAGTAGTTGGGTGATTGAAAATTGTATGATCCTCCGGACTCCGTTGAAAATAAAATATGATTTCCATGGAACTAGTTGGGTTATGGGAAATAACCTGGCTTCTTATAATCAAATAGTGTTGTGATTGTTATTAAATATTTTTTACACAAATGAGCGAGATCTGGACCTACTAGTTTTATATTCATAGGTTTCTATCAAAGGAGCAAAACCAAAAAAAATTCAAAAACAAGTACATACGAACAAATACGCTTGGGTACACGGAATAAGTCTTTGTTTCAAAGTCTTAGCAAAAAAGAAGAGCTTGTGTACGAGAGCGATAAAATTTATTTTTGAGCGAGTACGATGTTTTGTGTGACTTCGCATTGTTTGTTCGAATCGTACGCTCATAAAGTCATGCGAGCAGACTATTTCGCCCTTGGTTTTAGACTAAATGCATTTTATATAATATGTGTTTTATAGAAATATTAATTTTAAACTGAGTATTTTTTTCAGTTTAAGTTCCCCTTCAAAATTTCACAAAATTTATTTAGATATCAATAGTTTTTCTTTAATATTTGGATCATTTAAATCTATTTATGTATCACTAAGAAAAAGTTACTAACAAAGGATACAGAAACAATAATGACTTTTATTCTTATCCGTAATATAACGAAAATTAACCGTAATATTACTTTAATCTTTGACTTTTAATTAATCGCAAATTAATTTATTTTCACGTATTTGAACTAGTAAGACTTTAATAACGGATTATTTACCAATTGAAGATAATCATAGATACGAGCAATTATCATCTGATCATTATTAATAGAACAATTTTTGGCCCAAGAGTCATTTTAAGTTAAGCTACTGAAAAGACTATTTAGAACTTCGAAAATAATAATATATGTTACGATCCACAAGATAATAACAAGTTAGTTATACAATTTTTAGTGATTGAATTGTATTTTTGTTTTTTTTTAACTCTGAATGTACTTATATTTCGCTTTTCTGTCTGCAAGATATTTATTTGAAATTATGCTCGTGATCATCAATGATCTTGTGATTTTGATCACAAAGTAATTTTAATTTGAAAACAATGTGTTCAACCACGCTTTAACTAAAAAAATCATTGTTTAAACCAAATCTAAGCACGTTGTTTCTATCATTCACCCGTTCTTGATCAGTAGTGATGTTATTTGTCAAATAATTTTTTTTTAGTTTAACCATTGTTGATGATTTTAAAATTTAAGCTTTTCGATGATGATGTTATGCGATGATCACTTTATTCTTTTATTTAAACATTAATTATTTTTTTTTTTTATAATTTGCTCAAGCGTAAAGGTAATTTTTAACTATAGCCCATGGTGCGCAAGAGTATTTTTTGAACAAATTTTATTTCGATGTTGTAAAAATTCACTGAACTCAGAGTAATAAGATTGACACCTTTTTTGAAAATATTTTTTCAATAAATTTATTTTACAAAACTCTCACATTTTTTTTTTTTTCTTAGAGTTGCTCAGACTCAAGAAAGTACGAAAACTTTTCGTAGCCGTTATAAATTGAAATATTTTGTATGTGTTTAAAGATAAAAACACAATTTTATAAAACTTTTCGCCACGCTTTTCCGCACTAGTTTTTGCCACTTCGCTGGTTTGATTGCGAATGAATGAAAATCAGCTCTGGAAAATCGTGAGCCAAGCGAGCCAGATCGTCGTACACCCAGTAGATCGCTGAAAATGCTGATTTTTTTTTTTTTTAATTCTATGAGTTGTTGGTGTTGTTATGTTAGCTTGTGTTGTTGTTGTTGTTGTTGCTGTTTGTGTTTAGTCTTTAATCGCAAGCGCAGCAACATCGAATTGGCTTAGCCTTCGCTGTGACTCGTGCTGTTGGCGTTGAGCTTTTGTCTGGCTTGTCTGCGCTCACGAACCCATCACTTTGTTGTTTAATTTTATTTTAAATTCATTTTATTTAGTTTATTTATTTTAAGTAATTATTTTGATGTATGTTCTTTAATGGCAAACATAAATTTTTTAATAAAATGTTGCATACTTTTGGGCAGACAAGAAAATATTAATGATCTATTATGTTAAATATGCTTTTGAAAGTGTTAAATAGGTAATCCAATGTAAAGTTCACTTACTTCTGTAGCCGGTCACACACGGGGAACTATCAACCGTTAAATTGTTAAACCTATTAAAAGGTCACTTACTTATGTTCTCGATCACACACTAGGAGTCTACCTTGCGATTCACAAATGAAAGTTTTAGAAAAGTAAGAGTTCGGTTTGAAATTTTATTTTGGGGGGGCTGAAACTACAGTTTTGTATGCCAAGGGGGGCCTAAACCTCTTTTTGGACTTTTTTCCCATACAAAAATTTCCATTCTCAAAATTCTCCCTCTCCCAAGAGAGGGGGGAGGGAGCTAAAGCGCTTTCAGCCCATTTGTAGATCCGCCACTGGTGTCAGCTAGATAAAAGTTCTCAAAATATCAAATATTCATGAAATTTTTTTTATAAAAAACATTTTTTAGTTCATTTGTAACATTCGCAAAATGATTCATTTTGAATCAAAAAAGAAACTTCTTTGAAAATGGACTAGTTCACAAATTAATAATTTTTTTTTGTAAAGGAGTTTGTAACACATTCACAAATTAATCTCTTTTTCAAAAATGAGTTCGGTAAGAATCACACAGTTCGACACAAAAAAAAAACCTTCAGTCCATTGATCCATAGAACAAACCAACTAAGAGATTTTTTTCTTGGTTTTTTTAAATAAGCGATACAACCCGTGGTAAAATTGAGGCAATTTTCGACCACTTTTTACTCATTTCGGAGGTTATTTCGACGAATGTTGACTTTTAAGTGCTTTATCCACATTAGCATAGCCCCACAAAGAGAAACCTATCGCATGATCTTGTCGACCAACTGAGATCGCCGAAACGCAAAATTACATATTCTGGAAACTTTGCACGCAATATAGCCAAAATCGGTCGTATTGTGTAACTTGTGGCGCCGTCTTTTTTGGAACCACATACCGTTCAAGGCAAAATCTTCAATCGCAGGCCAAAAAACTTATCTCATATCATTCCACCATAGAATTTTGCATTGACGGCATCTTTTAAGGGTGCATCAGCCTCTCTTCGTTTATTTGAGCCTTTTCAGAGCCGAAATCCTTTCTTACCGATTGAGAAATAGGCCTAATCGTAGAAAAAATTTTTCATGTAAAATCGTCGTTTAAGGCCTGATACTCCAGCACATATTAGACCTGCCTACTGATCTGTAAATGATCACGTATAAGTTGGACTTAATATGGATGAAGGTGTAAATCAATGATCAAAATACGCCATATTAAGCCGTAAGTTAGGCCCAAACAGCAGCAATATTTTCCCACAAAGCGTACATTACGGCCTTCACATTCACCGGCCTTTATATATCCGTGACAATTCCAGTTATTTGAAAGTTCTTCACTATCTTTTCAATCCATTTTCCCTGACTACTTGTTTAACAGCCATTAACAATTTAAATGATCCATTTTCGTACATGTCGGTCAATAGACTAATAGAAAGACAATCGTAATGACAGGTATGTTTGACATATCAGGGATACCCAGACTACGGTTTTGAAACCAGCTCAATGCTTAAACAATCAATGGATAACCCTGCATTACTTCGAATTTACTTAAGGGGGACTATATACCCAGAGGCCGAAAAAAAGTTCATGTCTGTGAATTGTTTTAAGAAAAGCTAGGGGATATTTTTAAATGAGGATTTTAATACCTAAAAATATTAACATTCAAGAGTATGTTTAGTTACGTTGTACCGTTCAGGTTTCCAAAAAAGTTGAAAAATGAATTTTTTAACAATTCATCTTCGTTGTATTGAATTGTTACTCACTGAGTATAAAAGCTAGGATTAAAAAAATAGTATGACCATAAAGGTTAATTCTTTGACTTCATTATAAAAATAAAACAAAAATTCAAAAGATCATCGGGTCGTAGGGGGAACTGTTTAAGCAACACAACTGAAAATTTGTTACATGGAATTATTACTCGCTGAGTATTAGTGCTAGGATTAAAAATACGATACGCCAATAAATGCCTACTGTAAGCCCTCACAACAAAACTAGACGAAAAATTTTGGACATCATGGGAACGCTGAGAGAGCCGCTCAAAGATTGATAACGCAAAATTCATGCAAAGGCATTGCATGAATTTTTACTCAGCGAGTATATAAGATACGATAAATGTTTGAAAAAGAGAATGAAGGATTTATACTTGGCTTTACGACAAAAATAAAAAAAAAATTCCGGCGTCGTCAGGTCGTGAATACAGTAGCTTATGTAACAGAAATGTAATATCGTTGCATAGAATTATTACTCACTCAGGAGGAGTGCTGCGGGAAATTTTGTTTTACGACAGCATGGATGTGTTATTACGCTTCACAACTAAATTATAGAAAAAATTCTTGTTGTCATGATTTCAGGGATGCAATCACATAAAGCAGTAAAAATGCTACCGCCATGAAAAAACGTTGCATGGATTTTTAACTCTGTGACTACTGGTGCAACGGTAAATTTTAAGGAACGAAAACGAAGGTGAGGTCTTCACGCAAATGACAAAATTAAAAAAAAAATTGACGGCGTGTCAAAGACCCTCATGGAACCGCCCAATGTGACGCATATGCATCACTTTTGCTGGATTAATTGAAATTAGAGCACAACAATGGGGAAGCAAAAAAAAGCTAAAAGAAAAGCACTAACTCCAAATCCAACACCAACACCAACACCAACACCAACACCAACACCAACACCAACACCAACACCAACACCAACACCAACACCAACACCAACACCAACACCAACACCAACACCAACACCAACACCAACACCAACACCAACACCAACACCAACACCAACACCAACACCAACACCAACACCAACACCAACACCAACACCAACACCAACACCAACACCAACACCAACACCAACACCAACACCAACACCAACACCAACATCAACACCAACCCCAACACCAACACCAACATCAATACCAACACCAACACCATCACCAACACCAACACCAACACCAACACCAATATCAACACCAATATCAACATCAACATCAACATCAACATCAACATCAACATCAACATCAACATCAACATCAACATCAACATCAACATCAACATCAACATCAACATCAACATCAACATCAACATCAACATCAACATCAACATCAACATCAACATCAACATCAACATCAACATCAACCTTAACATCATCATCAACATCAACATCAACAACAACAACAACAATACCAACAACAACAAGAAACACCGTCACGTCAAAACCTACGGGTGTGTCTACGACACAGTAAACTCTTTTTTTTATAGAGTGCTGTGAAAAAAAGATGAAATACGGTGACCAAATTTGCTCCTCCTAAATTCATCTGAAACAAAATAAACGAAAAATATTGTTTATTAAACTATATATTTAAAACCCGTACTTTCACAAAATGGCGGACTACCGAACGTAAATTAACAATTTTCGACCAAAAATTCGTCATTTTCTTGCCTATAACTTATAAACGAAACTACAAAAAAAAAACCCTATGACAAGTATGAGATTATTACGAATAAAATAAGCCTGCAAAAATCAAAACGATCGGTTCACTGAGTTTCGAGAAATCTTGGTTACCGTCTTTGAAAACATGGTTTTGAGAATAACGCGTTTGAAAATAAGGCCCAGCACTGCGCTCTTTCAAAGGTGGTTCGCACTCACTAGGCTATAACTTTGATATTTTTTGAGATATCTACTTGAAATTTCAATCACATATTTTTGAGACTTAAAATTTTAAGAAAATGCAAAAAAAATGTTTGACAAAATAAAATTCTGGGTATATAACCCCCGCCCCCCCTTAAGTACAGCTGTGGGGACGGTTAAATTAAAATAGGCGGTTTATCGCCTCCTGGTTTTATTTTAACTATATTCTTTGATGGGGAAATGTTGCATACTTTTAGGAACTCAGAACATACTAATGCACTTATTTATATTTTTATAAATATTGAAATTTTATTTTGATGATTTACCAGAGAATTTTGTTTTCTAAGTTTCTTTAAAAGGCGGAATAGTGACGCATATCTTACATCTTCAAGTATCCGGTCTTAGACGGGCTAACTATCAGCGACCCTATCTTACGACCAAAACAAAAAAAAAATTTAAAAACTTCCTTAAGAGACTACTTCTCAAACTATTAACAGTTATTTATGGACACATGAGCAGAACAGATTTTATAAAATAAAGAAAAACTTCATAAAACATTCAATAAATTAATCCAAAAAATATAAAACTCATCAAGAAAAGAAATCTAAAAGGAAACATTCATAATACATGCATAAATCAAAGTCTACCAACAAGGTTCATAGATGGCGGAACTGCAGTTCCATTAAAGAATTGATAACTTCCGCAAGAATTTTCAATCCGCCTAACAAAAAGTATCTGCGTATCTGCAAATTCATTAACATTCAACATAAAACGCCGAGG